>SKCR01050738.1:0-600000 GCA_019454045.1 Zanthoxylum bungeanum
ACTATCACAACGTGGGCATGGAAGAATCTTGTCTGGTTTCTTCAAGGTCTTTTCTTCTGAAGTACTAGGCTCGCTATGTTCTTCCTCTGTCTTTGAAGTCTTTACTACGGTGCTCTCCTTCTCACTTATCCCCGTGGTTGAACCTGGATATGAGGACTCTTCAGAATTTTCTAGTGTGGCTTCATCTTCCTGTTTAGTCTCAAAAGGCTTGCCTTCTGATATGTCCTGAATTTATTATAAGTTTATTCAGAAAGATGAGCATCAAAACCAAATTCTTAACCAGGGAAATAAAAAAAAATAAAAAATCGTCATGCTTAGCAAGAAGAAACTTCCTTTTACAACTAAGTACAAGACCAGATGGGGACTCACTGCTTACTATGTTCAACCAGAATCCCAGAGTCATACTAATCACAGACAATATAGCGAACTAGTATACAATTTTGTCATTCTACTTTGAATGCCTTAAAAAACATAACAGAGACGCAATAGGAGATGAAGAGGATAAGGGGGCAGAAAGTCGATTAAAACTTAAAAAGTATATAACGATCTAAACTATGCTCAACAACTGGGCTTAAACTAGATAGCAAGTTGCTATAACATCAAATTTTCATCTGCATAACGCGAAACACGAAGTTACACAGATACTCAATTAGGCCAAAGTCAGGAATATCGATTCTACAGCAGAAACCCGAACTTTCAAAAACTGATTGAAAATTTAAGCCTTTTTCGAAGACAGAATTGATGATTAGCAGTAAATCCGCAAGTGACTTGCTCAAATTATGCACCAATATATATGCATAAAGACCAATAGCAATCCAATCCTAATATGCTATAATATACCTGAAAATACAAATCAAATACATAAACAAATCTAACACAAACAATTAACAAAAGGTCCTCAAGTTCAAAATTAACCAAAAGAATCAAACCCCAAGAACCCTATAAATCATCAAACCAACCCACTTAACAAAACCTAAAAACGAAGCCAAACTAACATAAAAGTAGTGGTCAGCTACAAAAAACAAAATTTGCAAATCAAACCCAATACCTTCTCAGAATCTCTGCCTTCACCATCTATGTTCATATCGCTTTCTAGTGAAGAATTTGTTGAACAAGTTCGATCCTCATCAATTCTATAATCAACGGCAGCGAATGATGAAGTCACTTCAGGCAAAGGTATGGTTCTGCCAAATAGCTTGATCCCCTGGTCCTTTGGCTCCGCCATTTTTTAGGATAAAAATGAAAGTACGAAACAGATTGAACCGAAAACAGGAAAAAACTTTATGCGGAGAGAGAGAGAGAATCAAAGTGTTGTTTTGTGTTGTGTACTTCTTGTGAGAGAGAGAGAGAGAGATCTGACTCTGTGTTTACGAGTGTTTGTATTGTTTCCAGTGTGGTGTTTTTTTATATGACCACTTGTTGTTTGTAAACAGTTTATGGGGTAATAACATTAGTATTCCTGAGTTTTAATATTTTCTCTAACAAGTACAATATGTTTTCGTTTATATCAAATAAGCCCTCCATGATGAGACTGTAAAAGACCAGCTGCCTTATACTACTGAATTTTACTTAGGCCACGCAGTATGTCATTTTGGAGACTTTTCATGCCGTGTTTTTATCAATCATGCTTATTAAATTGCCCCTTAGCTATTGGGTTAAAAATCAAAATCAAAACTACATATTTAAACCCTCTTTTTTGTGAATATAATTCCATATATAGTATTTGTTAAGCTTAAATTTTTCAATATATATTTGGACCACTGTTTTTCGTTCCAAGGATAATTCAGGAAAATCACTCCTCAAACAAACCTCCTACAAGCAGTGAATTTTTTTGATTTGTTGGGAATCAAATGCAAACTTAGCACGCAAATAGGAAATCAGACAGACAAAATAAATGATTTAACGTGGTTCGGCGAAATGAATCCAACCTACGTCAACGGGGATAAGAAAAATGAAGCTTTTATTATTGGCTCAGGTCAGACCGATATCTTTTCTTTCTCAAGCTCGAGATTATTTTCTCTCTATTACAAGTTACAAGTGCTTTTGAATTAAATTAATCAACCATTAACAATGAACTCTCAACTCATTTATATATTAGGTTCAATTCCACTATTACACTAACTTCGTGACGCCCAGTGGCGTATCTACATAGCCCCACAATTTTTTTTTTATAAATTATATATATATATTAGAAAATAAAAATAATTAAACAATATCTATAAATATATTATTTTTTAATTTTTTAAGTTGTATTTTTAACATAATATGTAGGCCCAAGCCCAAATTAGTTATAAAAATTCCAACACTCTTTTGCATCAATCCTATTTCTTAAACATGTATAAAATAAATGATAACCTTAAATTTGTTTGGATCATTATATTTAATTTGTATTATCTACTTTTCATTTTAAATCCACTCATTTTGTATTTTTCCATTTGCAAAAGAATAAGGATTCCATTACATTTAAATAAAAATAAAAATAATCATATTTATATTTATGTTTGGTTATTGAACTTCTAATTTATTAGTATATTTGTAGTGATTCTTTTATAAAATAATGTCTTGTATAGTTGTTATGTATGAAATATTCAAATATAATTATAATTTTTTTTTTATATTTTATATTTATATTTATTTTTCATAATTTTGCCTTCGCTAACTTGATTTTCTGGTTACGCCACTGGTGACGCCAGCCACGTTGCTAAGTCATTATTACCTAAACTCTCTTCCCCAATCACCATACGGATTATAGTCCAACCTCCTGACACCTCTACGACCTGTCAATTGCCATTTGACATAACTACCATCTGACACTCAAATATCATTAAATCATGATACTTTTGGTAACTGTTACACGCTATGTCATGGTGTCAGTCTGTATTTCAACCACCCCTATGCAGTTGCGTGTGTCAGTCAATAAATTTACAGCCATGCTTTATCCCATCAACTGCTGGCCTACTTCTATCTCATTAATCATTGGGAAATCCAAACTTCCGTTTGGGCCTTAAGTCGCCCATACTTGAACATAATGCCATTACACTGACCTACCTCATCGGACCAGTAAGTTGAGATGATCGACTGTAAATTAAAATGGTCGACATGTCCCACCAGGTCGGGTTGGTGTTGAGACCTTCACTCCTCTCATTTTCCCTGAACATCTTTTCACCTCTGGTCGGATATCAAGTGCAGACTAATCATGATCTTCTTATCGGGCCGGATGTCTATACCTCTTGGCCCTAGGCCCCTTGTTCGAGAATGGAAAATATATTTTATACCATTCTTCATACTTCGGCTCTTCTCGGATCAGGAAATCTCCATCAACAATAAATAACAAAAACCTTTAAAAATAAAATTAAGGTAAAAATAAAATATATAGCTACATGTTTCACCATGTATAACAGCTAATAAATTTTGACCTACCATATAAAATTGGACTTGATAAATGTTTTCATCACACAATTTTATATCATTTTTACTAGTCACATAAACTATAGCGATGACTAATTTTGATATTCGTAGTGTAGTACAGAGAATATAAACTTACCAATAGGGCAGTACAATCATTTTAACTGAGTTAAGGACTTATTTGATATAAATAAAAAAATAAAATCGCTATTTTATAAATTACAACAACTTTGGGGGTCAGATATAATTGGCACATTGTTGTCGTCGTCGTCATCTCGTGGATTCTAAGTTATTGATCTGTTTAAGCAGGTGGGGTGCCACGTCAACAATAAGGAGAATTCTCAGCCACAAATTTGCTTTGTGGCCTTAAAGATATCTTTATCTTCTTTTGGCCTTTTTGATTTCCTCTCTCTTTCTTTTTCTTTTTTATTTCTCTCTCTATAATCCTAGTCAGCAACTTTTACTTTTCTTTTCCTCGGCTGCGTTCTTAGTTTTCCTTTCAACTTTTCAAATAATCGCCGAGCTTTATTTCTCTATCGGTAAATTAATGTTTTAAAAAATCAGATCGATGATTGAATCAATTATTTAAAAAAATTAATGGATCATTAATTCAATCAGTTGAACCATTCTAAAAAATCAATAGAATATATTGACATCATAAAAAAAGTATTTAATTAAAAAATATTAAATATTAATTTTTTATTTTAAAATTTTTTTTAAAAAAATTGAATCAATTCGATCCGATTTTATCGATTTTAACCAATTTTGGCAAAGTTTGACCTTTTTTTTTTAACAAAACAGTTTTTTATGTGATCGAATCAGACTCAAAATCAATTATTCGACTGGTTAAATCGGCCGGTCCGATTTTAAAAAACAGGAGGAGTAACTATTAAGAATTTTGTTTTTTGATATTTTATTTTTTTTATTCTGTTATTTATTGTGGACCATAATTTGTGTTGGTCCATTTGCTTTACTTTCTATTCTTATCAAATATCTTTTCATGTGGCTATAACTTATTAGCCATGTTAGGGCAATATGCCCTACCCCATTTTGGAAATTGAAATATCAACTTTATTCAATAAAATGTCTGTTAGCGATAGTAAAAATAAGAAGAGATATTATCATTTTTATCCGAAAACTGACTATATAATTACTCGAAAAAATTTAAAAAAATTTAATTTTATAATTGAAATTTTAGTAAATTTTACGTGTGAATTAGCATAATGACTTAAGTTTTATATGTATAAATTAATACGTAGACTGAGATTTTGGATATAAAATTGAATTTAAAATTTTTAAACTAATATAATGACTAAAACTTATAACGTAAAATTAAAATTATTTAAAGTTTTAAGTAATTTCATACATAAATTACTATTCGGATGGAGAAAAATGATAATATAATTACAAATAATAATAAATGAGATATGGAAATTTGATTGAACTATTTTTTAAAAGAACCGGCAACAAAAATTATCCTAATCAAACTTAGTTATGTTATAACTAATACTCGTGTATTTATTAAGTTGAGATTCGTTGGACAAGGGACAAAATTATCCTATTTTGAATAGCACTAAGATGTAGCTAAAATTTATAATCCCATACAAGGGAAAAAATATTTATCCATTTATGCATGCATATTCAAACTATTAACGTCAATATTATTAATTGATTACTCAATACAATTATTCATTTGGACATTTGTAGCACAATGGCATCTCCTTTGTTTTTTATGCTGAGTTAAAAAAAAAAATCGGAAAAATAAAATATGATATAAAAAAATGTATATTTTCTCCGAATTTTTCTTGCTCCGACGAGTAAACCAATAACTGTCATAAAATGATAAATCCAATTATCCAATTAGAGCTCCATGTCAACATCTATTGTCAAAATACCACGTGAATGGACCCCATAATCCCGCCAGATACAATTTTTAGGTGGGTCCCATTGCCTAAAGGTAAAGTGAAAAAGAGTTTATTATCAATGTTTTTAAAATCGGACGGATGATCGAACCGATGATCGAAAATGTTTAATGGATTATTAGATTGATCGATTGAACTGTTATGAAAAAAAAATAATAGATCACAGGTTATAAATAAAATTAATTAATTCAAAAATTATAAATAAACAAATTATAAACAAAAATTAAATAATGCAGCAAACCACACACCCAGTTTCCCTATATCTATCCAAATAATGCAGCAATACAAAAGTTAAATAAATTCCAAGTCTAAGGCAGCACAAAATTCAATAAAAAAATAATAATAATCAGTAGATCCCATCAAACCACACAACCAACTTAAGCTTGTAACTGTCACTTGCACTCGACTCATGACTAACTCAATTTCATTAGATATACTTGCGAAACAAATAGCAGCAACGAGAGTAGTTGAATGGCACTTAACGAGAGAGAACCAGAGAGCTGTGTTCTTGAGAGTGAGACGAGAGAGCTGAGACTGAGAGCTGACTGTGACTCACTGACTTTGTGAGACTGAGACTGAGACGAGATTTTGACTAAGAGGAGCTGAGATTGATATTTGAGACGAAGCAAAGGCTACTCCAAAATTAGGGATTTTTAATTTGAAACGACATCATTATTGCATGCAAGAATTGATGATGATCGATTGAGGGCTTGAGAGTTGAGTTGATTGAGGGAGTAGAGGCAGAGCAACACGATGAGATGAGAGTAGGGCTTCACGCTTTTTTTTGTTTTGTTAACATTCCACTTAAGAAAAAAATTTTAAAAAAAAAAATTAAAAAAATCGGGTTTTGTCGGTTCGCCGGTTTTTAACCGATTCATCGGTCAAAATCGATTTTCAACGGTTTTTTCGCTTTTCGATTTTAATACATTAGCCGAATCAGATATAAAACCGATTCCCAATTCGACCAACCTAATTTTCACAATATTATTTATTGCTCATGATTTTGGATACTAATTAAAAATATCTCATATTATAAATTAATTTATAATTGAAATAAGATTAATATCGAATTCAAGTCCACTTTTTATGCTGCCAACCAATCTAATTTTCACCACATAAAATGACATTATCACAATTATTGTGCACTACTCGGTTGAAACGTTTTCCATAAGAGAAATCCTTATATGAGATAAATATATAGATGATGTGATACATCTATCTAATTATATATATTAAATTTAAAATCAATCAAATCACAATAAAATAATTAATAATTGTGATATATTATATATGAGTGGTGATACACTCACTAACAATCTCACAAACAAATTTACAAACCCCTCACTGTAGCTACAGTGATCTACAGTGAATCACTGTAGCTACAGTGAGAGGGTTTGTAAATTTGTTTGTGAGATTGTTAGTGAGTGTATCATTTTCCATTATATATATCTATTAAACATATTTCATAATTCATATAAATTTTTATTTTCACAAACCCACAAATCTGCCTCAAGTGGCTGAGTTTTTACCATGTTCGATGGAGATCTTGTCTGATGTTGATACTTGATACGTGTTTCCAGACCAAAAAGCTGGTGTGTATCTTGTTCTTACTCCTGCAGTGATCTTATTGGTAGGGGTGTGCATCTATCGGTTCGGTCGGTTAATCCTGTATTTTTTAACCGTAACTGAAATTTTCGGTTAAATAAAAGTATGACCGATTTAACCAATTTATGACACATAACCATTAACCAATTAACCATTATATTTCGGTCGGTTATGGTTAATTCGGTTATTAACCAATCCAATAAATTAAAATTTAAAATTTTTTATAATTTTTAATTAGTAAAATTATATATGATGTAGGTCGGTTCTACCGATTTTTTCGAAACGTTTCAACCAGTCGAACCACTGACGCATTAAATTTTTTGGATCACTAATTCGATCACATATCCGATTCTAAAAATACCGATTTTAACTAACATTTGATTAAATATATCTATATTTAATTACATCCGAGAGAAATATTTTTTAAACCCTCGATGATTGTCACGACCTCAGATTTTCTTCCAAACATGCCATGTTATAAATTTTAAGGGTCACGAATCCACCAGGACCACCACAATGCAAAATCTACACATTTGAAATTTTATGTATTTTTACCTTTAAATTTTTGAGAGAAATTAAAAGGAGTCAAAACCAAGCTGTTAATACAGCTTGTCATTTGAATTTTATCAATTTTATTTTCGGGTAGTATTATCAAATCAATATAACTATAACCAATTGAGAGTTTACATGCAAACTATCTTAACTCTAAAAAATTAAAGGATTCGCACGCGCTAATATATATATATATATGGTTTAATTTCGGTTAATCGGTCGGTTCGGTTATACGAATCTCATAACCGTAACCGAACCGAATAACCGAAAAAGTTAAAAATTTTAACCGCAATAACCGATTTAACCGTAATAAAAAATGGGTCGGAACGGTTAGGTTAAAACCGATTAATGCACACCCCTACTTATTGGCCGATGAAAATTAGATTAATAAAAATTACAAGAGATTAAAAAAAAAGTAATCAAATAAATATCCTTTGTTTAATCTATTTGGGTGACACATTGACACGCATAAAAAAGATTTGGAAATCCGGCTCCACACCACATTTTTTTTTTGGACTTAAACTAAACATGTAAAATCATCGGTTATCTCAGATTTTTACAAGAAATATATTCCCTAGATTCGAACTCATGATCTCGTTTTTTCATCCCATCATATATATATATATATATATAATATTTTGTATACTGATATTTTTATACTCATTTTTTTTATAATTTTTTATCACACGGGGTATATTTGATTAATATTTATTTACTTATAAGTTATAATTATTATATAATAATTATTAATCACTGAAAATTCAGCACAACAACTGGGATGGAAACATATATTCCCCCGGTGAGACTTACAAATGTGGCAGCAGTCAAATTAATATATACAATCAAGTATTAAAAATATTTTAATTTTGGCTTGGACTTTACTTGAGGAGTCACTTCTACTATTTTACTTTGTGAATATGCCCAAGCCCAATAGAAACAATTTGTTTTTGGGCTAAAAATATGAAAGTTGAGCCCACGTTATCATTACATCCATTCAAATTTGAATATCTAGGGTGATAGAACTGATGCAGAGATAAACTAATAATTATATAACATATATGAATTATATGAATTATAAAATTATCATTTATTTAATTATTTTTCTACTATTTAAATCATGTGACAAAGTATTATTGGGTTTTTATATGAGCACCTTGATACCACAATTATATAGTAAAATTCCCCCCTATTATGACGTTATATAGTATACCATTGGGTCTCGGGTCCCGACGCTGGGTCTTAGTCCATGTCCTGATCTCATATTTCACGTCCCGGTATTGGCCCCAGACCCGGTCCCATAACCGGCCCCCGCTTGGGTCCTGGCCTCGAGTCTTGGGTTTCAGGTCTTGTCCCATGTCCCATACCTGGTCACAGGTCCTGGTTCTCGGCTCTAGTCACATGTCTCGGCCCTCGCCTCGATCCTGATATCGGCTCCTATCTCGAGACCCAGTCCACATCCTATAAATCAATAATAAATTGTTCACGTATATTAATGATTTAGAGGTATTTGCAAGTTTAGTGAATATTACAAGAGTGATAAATATTTTAGAACTAATTCATTTGAAAGATAATTATGAAATTTTTATATTTTAATAGATGGGGAAATTAAATTTATTGGTTATGGAATTTGATTTCTATTGAAAATCAAATTCCACCATAAGGAATTTAATTTTCTCTCATCTCCCATCTCCTCTCCTTGCAAGTCTAATTGAATGATTGGAGTCTATTTTGTTGAACTTCTTATATGATGAGTTTTTGCAATGTAAAAAAATGTCGCCCCTAAAGGGTGTGGTTTGGTAACAACGAATTTATGATTTGATCGTCATGTCATGAGTTCGAGTTCAGATGATTCATTTCTCACAAGAGTTTAGGATAACTGGAGATTTTATTTGCTTCACTTAAATTCGGATCAGATGATTTGACGATAGGATTTCCAACGTTTTAAAAAAAAAAAACAAATGTTATCAACTTGTGTACTACTGGAGCTCAAGCCCCCACATTTCCCCTTCTTTTGGATACTTAAAATAAACAACTAAAGGACACAAACATATATGTACAATACAAGTAATTAATTAGCAGCACATATGTGTTTCTGCTCATGTATATCATATACTTCACCTCTTTAGATTATTAGAAAATAGTTTTGCTATTGAGTTTAGACATTCTATTTATATGAATTAAGATATTGACTGTCGATCAATTTGTAAAGTGGGTTCATCTTATTTGCTATGGATGTACTTATAAGTTGTTGGGCCAATACTGTGCTTTTTTGGTATCGATGCTCCATATTTGACAAATTTATCTTATTTGTTTATGTATTGGGTGCGATTAGGTGGTGTATGGTTCAAAATCTAACATTGAGGTCCTATATTCGAATTTAGAGATTGCGTTTTTTATAAGAGTCTGGGACAACTGAGGATTTTACCTGCTCCGTTTAATCTAAAAAGGTTTGGCGGCGAGATTTCTAATATTTCTTACAAAAAAAAAGTATGGTAAGTTGCACAAAAAGAAAACAATAAAATATATTTTATAAGAAATTACTTGTTGCATCATAAATATGAAGATAGCTTATGAAATCATGAGAATTGACCTGTGTTTACAATTTTACAATGCTATGTGTTCTTCAGCTTTCAAGGATTTGATGATTTTCTGTAGATTCTTGGTCATTTTTCAGTCGAATTTTTTCTTCTGGTGTGAGTCCATATTAGTGTTTCATGATTCATACTAATTTTTTTTTTCATGAGGATTAAAAATTTAAAAGATAAATAACCTCAATCCGAAGGTTTTCTATTAATAAGATGATTAAAAAAAGAGGACATTGGCATTATTTATAACAGGAGTGACTGGATTGTGTTGTTGCTATCACCATGCTAAATGAAGGTTGAAATTGACATGGAACACAAACCAACGAAATTGAGAGCTAGTGGTTAAAGAATTTTAGAGGGTCCCAACCCAAGTGCAAATTCCTATTAGCCCTATTTTCATTTTCATTTTCATTCTATGCTTCTTATGTCAATTCTCACTTGCAAACATGTCAAGCATCTTGCTGACATATTTATTCAATATAATGTTTGGCAGATTTTTCATTTGTTGGAAGAAAAATATTATCTGATTGATAAATTTGCATACCCTATCCTATCCTATTGATTATTTTTTTTAAAAATATATTATGGTGTGATTATTAATTATGTATTCTAAAAATTGGATATGTTCCACTATGTATTATATAGATTAACCATCACTAGGTTTGTTACAAACTTGCAATAATATTTGTCAAAATAATTATCACTACTTGTATGATAATTTAGTTAATGTCCTTATTTAAACTATTTTTTTTTTTTTTGTTAAAGGCTGTTTTGAAATATTTATTAATTAGGCTGTTCTTATTTAAACTTCTAATTAGGGTAGGTAAAAAATCTCACATCTCGAATAAATTTTTTAGCCGAGATTCAAGAAGAAATTTATTTTTATCCCGAATGAAAAATAAGACCAAAATTTAGGATGATTTTCATTATGCATCCCAAAATGAGACCGGTTCGAATATCCGGATTACACTCTCTACTTGCAACTCACCTTATTTATTTTCATGTCACAATATTTTGAACACAATAATTATCTATTTATTTATTTATTAAATTCAAATAAAAAAGAAGCCAAAAAATAAAAATCCATTTAATCAATTTCTCATTACTTGCTACTTTGTTTGTGTATTGCGATTAATTAAATATATAAATTTGTTTTATGTTAAAAATATATAAATGATAACATCTATAAAACTTTTCCAAGTAGCAAAGAGGGGGCTGGCTGTAAATACAATACAAAGTGTGGATCTCAAATTGGTTAAGGCGCACACTCACTGTGATTCTTACAGAGGTGTTAAACAAGCTACAAAATTTCGTAAACCCTAGCTGGGTTTCTGCTCCGATAACTCACAACTATGAATTCACCTCACCTTTCTTATCGTCTCGACATCTTCGATGTTTACCGACGATTTTGCGGTAAAATCATAAAATTTCACCCACTTTTTGTTTATGAATTAGGATTCTAAAGCTTCTTTTATTTTTGTTTCTTGATTTTGATTAGCGCTTTTAGTTTGTTATTTGTTAAATTTGGTTATTGATGTAAAGTATTCATTTTCTTTTTTAGTCTTAGGTCATTTTATGATGTGTGTGTGTGTGGGGTGAAAGATTTGATCTTGGATTATAGATTTAGGGGTTTTCACATTGGGTTGGCCAGTGATTGTGCTAATTTATTGTTGATGAGGTGTTGTATGTTGTAAAATGGGATTTGATTGTCTGATTTTTTTGTCCTGGTGTTGAGGTATATGGAGAGATTTTGGGATTGAATTGTTGCTGATTTATATTAGTTTTAGAATGTATGAGGGGTTGTGCGTTGTTGTCTATATTTGCTAAAGCCTGCGCTTTTGATGGCTTTTATTTTTTATTTTTTATTTCTTAAAGAAGAAAATAGGAGGCAATTTTTTTGGTGCTTTATTTAATGTAGAGATTGTAGAAGTAATGAAGCAGCTGCCATTCATTGATTTATATTAGTTTTGTAGTGGAATGTATAAGGGGTAGTGGATGGTTGGGTATCTTTACTAAATCCCTCACTTTTGATTGTCAATGGCCGTTTTGAAAAAAGAATAGAAGGCACTTTCAGATATGCTATTAAATTAAAGACTGTAGAATTAATGACGTGGTATTATGCGTTAAATTGTATACAAGCTGTCATTCATTGTTTTTGTACTTATTGAAGAAAAGAAGCTGTTGTTTAGCCAATTCGTGAATTTCTATTGCAGAAATTAAATCACAAAATGCAGATGTTTGTATAGAGGACAGTTGTAGAAAAGACAGTGAATCCCCAAAAGCCAAGTTTTCGAGGGAGGCATTGGCAGAGCTATTTAACTTGGTTGAGCCAACTGTACATATAAGGTATGCATTCATAAACTACAGATGGTGTTCTATGGAACTGTCAGATTTTTACATCTCCTTTCAAGTTGCGCTTTGGTAGTTGTATCTTTTCAATCTTTCTTTGACTTTGTACAAATGTCATTTGCTTTTATGTCTAGTATCCTTTTGTCATTCGAGTAGCCAAATATCTAATTTGTGCTTGTATACTAGCTATTAATTATTGCATCCTTTAAATATTTTTAACACTGGGTTTCATTGACAGGATTTCAGTTTTTGACGAGCTTTTCAAGCTCATGTCACAGCTAAACTTGACGGTAAGATTTCATCTATATGAATTTACTTAACCAAAGATTTTGTAATTTTTTTATTCATAAATTCTCCTTTACTAAATAGTGTAACGCTTTTCACATATCTTTTTTGTCAGTTTACTTTTTTTGGTATGGGTCCTGTATTCCCATGACTGTCATATTTTTGTTTTAACTTTGGCATTTCTACTTCTGCAGGCTGATTTTTCTGAATTCTCACGCTTCTATGATTTTGTTTTTTTCATGTGCCGTGAAAATGGTCAAAAGAGTATCAGTAAGTTTTATCATATACGTACAGTTAAGATTTTAAATTCACCAATTTGCTCATAGAACCACAATTTTGGATATACTGTTTACTCCTGCACAATTTGTGATGAATACTTTTGGATCTTGTTGACTCTTCTTTCTGTTGAAATGATTTACAGCTGTAAGCAGAGCCGTGACTGCCTGGAGGTTCGTTTTAGTTGGGAGGTTTCGGTTGCTTAATCAATGGTGTGACTTTGTTGAGGTATGGCTGATATTAAGCTTTTCATTTCATCATTTTCTATTTTTATAAGTAGCATGTATCATCATTGCTTTTTCACTACAGTTGAAGACAGCTAGAAATGAGAATTTTAGGTTTACGTTTTCATTTTGAAATTTCATTCCAAAATTTTAAAGGGAGACTTGTTTGCTATTTCTATCTGTACGAGATTCTTTCTTTTATTACTTTCAAGGCTTGTTTGCTGGAGGTTTCAATAAAGAATGCTTTTATATGGTAGCGCACTACTAGTTCAACATTTAAAATATAACTTTTAGATATCTATGGGTTTTCCTCGTTTTTCCTATGGCATTTAATCTTCGGAATTCATATCAGAGAAATCAGCGACATAACATCTCTGAGGATACTTGGCAGCAAGTTTTAGCCTTCAGCCGGTGTGTTCATGAAAATTTGGAAGGATATGATGCTGAAGGTATTAATTTCTCATTAACCCATACTTATTTAGGTTGCAGAATATTAATATTTTATCATTTTTTAGGAATTAGCTCAATGTTTCTGATCCAAACTAGTAGGCGGTGAGGGAAATCTTGCATTTTTTCATCTATAGCATGATCAGTCTTCTTATATGTTCGTCTTATTTTGATTTTATAATTGCTGTGTTAGACCATGTATGGCTTGCAATTCTGCTGCTTATCATTCTCTTAAATATTTCCACAGGTGCTTGGCCTGTCCTTATAGATGACTTTGTGGAGCATATGTACAGGTTTAATTTCTTGGAATTCTTTGGATATTCATTTTATATTGCTTCTTTGTCCCGAATTCTTTATCCGTTGTGTACATGTATTATAACCTTGGATATAGTTGCTGATATTATAATTATACCTTAGTGTGTTTTGATATAGCGGTTTTATCCCTGTTGAAGCTTATAATGTCGTTCTTATTACATGTATATATAAAGTAAGAGCGGCAATGGGCCGGGCCGGGCTTGGCATGGATTAGGGGTGTTCACAGGTCGGGTCAGATTTTTTTAAATTTTCTTAAACTCGATCGGGTCGGATTTTTCTTAAACCCGATCGGGTCGGGTCATGTGGTTCGGAGGACCCGAAACCCGAAATTTTTTAAAATGTAACCCGCGCGGGTCGGGTCATTACATGTCAAGTCAAAAAAATGCGGGTCGGGTTGGAAAAATACATAATATATATTTTTTGTGATATAATTTTGATAGAATTTGTAGTTAAACCAAATTATGATAAATTAACTAGAGATGAAAGGGGAAAAATCATTAATTGCGGGTTGGGTCAGGTTAAATTCGATTTTTTACATTGAACTTGCGACCCAATCCGATTTTGCGGGTCAGGTCGGATCTGACCCGAAATTATATTTTTTTTTATTTTGCAAACCCAGTGTTATCAAAGGCGCGCCAGCCATTGCGCCTAGAGGGTGTCCAGGCGAGGCGACGTGTATCAGGCGAGCGCCTAGGCGATGAGGCGCGCCTTAGGCGCCTGATGCCAAAAATCTTGGTTTTTGACCCGATTTCGTTGATTAAAGCTCACTTTTTTTTTTTTTTTTTTACTTTTTTTTGGTTTTTTTTAGTAGGGTTAAAAAAAAGAATAATAATAACAAGGAGAGAGTTAAAAAAAAGAAGAATAATAACAATAAATCTCATAATTTAACTTAATTTATTTACTTTTGACATGACTCTTAGATAATTTATTGGGATCGTTAAAAATTATAAGAAAAATTTATATTTTGTAAAATACAAATGTTTGTCATAATAATTAATAATAGATCATACATTTATAATTATTGGGGATATAATTTTAACCAAAAGATTAAACTAGTCAATAACAAAATTGTACATAAGACAATATAAGTAAATATTAATATCTTAGTTATTATAGCAACTTAGTTATGAATATAGTGATGTATATAAATTTAATTGAGTGCAATAATTTATAAATATTTTGTCATAATTTTGTTAAAATATTAAAAAATACTCAAAACAAAATGATTAGAAGAATATACATGTTCCTCTTTCTAATTGAAAAATTATATATACAAATATGCGCCTCACATTCCTCAGGCGCGCGCCTAGGCTCCATGACCTTTTGTGCCTCGGTGCGCCTTGCGCCTTTAATGATACTGTGCAAACCCGACCAGGTCGGGTTTGCATCGGGACGGGTCGGGTCGCGGGTTGACCTGAACCTATGAACACCCCCAGCATGGATGATGTCGGGCCGGGCTGGGATTTTTAGAAAATGAATTGTTATTTTTATTTATTTTTTGAATTTTTTAATACTTAAAAATTAAAAAAAAATTAAAAAATAAAAATTTCAATGTTTTTAGTTTTTTTTTTTAATATTAAAATTTAAAAATTTAGTTATAAATGTATGTATTTAGAATTAAAAATTTAATTTATATAATTATTTCTTTTATTAATAAAATCATGCCCGGGCTGGGTTTGGGCTTTTTTGCCTAAGCCTGGGCCCTTTAAAAAGGTCCCCGTACCGGCCTGAGTTCGGATTTTTCCGCCACCCTTAATATGAAGGTCAAACTTATTCTTAGCCTTATACGTTGGCTAGGCCCGCCAGATGAAGACCATTCAACTGATTGATAAATTCTTCCAGCATATAATTCTTGCATGATATGTAGTTTTGCTTAATGGTAAAGAGAAACCCTCATCGTTGATGAGAAATTTAAATGAATCTCTTCATCGGGGAGAACCTCTATTTAATGAAATGAGCTTCTCTTAGGTTGAAGAGATCCATTAGAGAGAAATTCTCTTCACTGAAGACAAGTTCTCTTTAAATTATCATTCGTCTTCTTTGAAGAAAACCTATATTCTGTGAAAAGGACTTGTTGATGGTGTTTTTCGGGCACTATGTTATTTAAACAACACGACAGGGGTAAAAGGGGTAACTCCATTGATCGAGACCGTTAAAGCCGACCCGACAACTTGACGGTAAGAGGCCGAGCACTTTATACTAAATGGCCGAGCACTTGAGATCGAATGACTGAGCATTATCAGATCGACATCAGCATTCTCAGTTCAAATGACTATCATGACCGACCTCATGAAGACCGAGCACATGACGAGGCGTGCTCAGGAAGATAAAGCATCCTATTCTTGCGGAAAAGGGATAAGTTGTCCTACTTTAATGGGGTAAAGTAATAACTTAATATCCTAATAGGATAAAGGAAGTAAATGTAGTTTTGATTAGGAATCCTTATGGGAAAAGGGAATAGTTTTGACTAGGAATCCTGATAGGAAAAGGAGACCATCTCCAATTGGGAATTCTTGTACAAATAGGAATCTGGTTTCTTCACCATTATAAATAGGGGTAAAGTGAGTGTAGAAGGACAAGTTGAAGACATCTGAAAATCATCACAAGAGTGAAAGATTAGAGTCATAAAGTTCCAATTTGTAAGAGCCAAGGAGAGGCCTGAGAGGTGTATTTGAGTAATAAAAAGTATCGCCCTGTTCTTGTCCGTGGACGTAGGTCGGATCCCAAAATCCACCGAACCACGTTAAATCACCTTGTCTGATTGGCGTATTTTCTTGTTTTCCGCTAAGTTTGCTTTTGGTTCCCTATAACCAAACAAATTCACAGTTGAAGGAGGATTCCCTCGGAGGTGATATTCCTACATTACCCTGAGACCAAAATCCACCGTCAACAGTTGGCGCCGTCTGTGGGGAACTCTACGAAAAGCAACTCGCGTAATAAGACAAATGGCGGAAGGCGGAAACCAACAATCATCAGGGGGCTCGGCTGCGGACTGGATGGAAAAGATCGAGGAAAACCTTAGGAAGGAAAGGGAGGAAAACCAAACTCTACTAAAAACCATAGTAGACCGGTTGGAAAGGATGGAAGGAGCACGCGACGGAAAATTCGAGGCCGGGACTAGCCGGCGAAGGAGTGAGATAGCGGAAGGAAAGAGAATTGTTGATACAAGCGAAGACGACAGACCTCAAAGGAGGGAACCCTACAGGGTGAGATCCGTGGTAGTACAAAGGGATTCCCAAACCGAGGACACATGGGAGGAGGAAGATGACAAATCATCACCAGATCCCTCCTACGATAGCCCTCACAGTACCCGGAGGAGAGGAAAAGAACATACCGAAGAGGTGCGGGACGACGCCGACCCTGAGAAACGTCGCTCCCAAGATAGCAGAAAGAAAAGAAACCTCAGAGGGCGGCATGGAACCAGGGACAGCGGTATGAAATCTTGGTTACGGGAGGAGCTGGTCAAATGGGGAGTATACCCCAACGCAAACAGAGGGGATATCCAGGACGTCAAAGATGAGTCCCCCCTCACGGAGGAAATAAAATCGGAGAAATTCCCGAAGAGATTTAACATGCCGACCATGACACCGTACAAGGGCCATACCGACCCTAAAACCCACATTGAAAGTTTCACCCTGCTGATGGAGGTGCAAGGGGTAACATGGGACGCCATCTGCAAAGTGTTCCCCCTAACTCTGGCCGGACCAGCCATTCTATGGTACAGGAGCTTAGCCCCAAGAAGCATCAGCAGCTTCGCACAACTGAAGAAGTCATTCATACGACACTTCAAGGGGGCTTGTGTCCCCAGAAAGACGATTGGAGAACTCCGGCTCATGAAGCAAGGAGACGATGAACCTCTGAAGATATTTATTGAAAGGTACCATAATATGGTACTCGAAGTCGGAGGGTATGAATCCCCTGAAGCCCTGGAAAGCTTGAAAGGAGCCTTGAGGGTCGGAAGACTCTGGACCTACCTAAGGATCCAGGACACCCCGGACTACGCCACCGCCCTGGAGGTGGCCCGGAAGTTCGTTTCGTTAGAGAACGAAGAGAAAGTGTCCCGGAAAGGGAACAACATCAGGGATAGAACCACAAGGGAGGGCGCCCAACGCCGAACAGAAAAAAATCCAGAAGACCACCCCCGAAACACAAAGAATTCAAGCCACTGCACCGGGACAATCAGGAGAGAAGAGCGCCGACCCAAGTAAACCACGTGGTCAGGGAAGATGCATACATTCCCCTAAAAAAACCACTGGGACAAATTGTCATGGAGATCCAGGGGAAAGGCCTCTTAGTGGAACCCGACCAAAGGAGGTTCCCCCCGGACAGAAGGAATCAAAAGGCTTATTGCATACACCCACACTCCAGAGGACATGCAACGGACGGATGTAAAGATCTGCGAGAACAAATGGAGGATCTAGCACGAAACGGGTATCTGAACAAATACATTGACCACGAGGTTATGACGACCAGACAAAGGGCATGTGGCCGCCAATTCAACTGAAAGAGGGCAGTTTGTCCCCAAAAACATAAATAAAACTTTCTCCTTTCAAAAGAAGGTTCTCGGCCACTTTCTTAAAACATAAATAGAAAGACCTACTCAAAAACCGGGGACAAACTTAGCACCTAAATACAAAAAGAAACGACCAAGCAATAAAGACTTGGGCAGCTCGGGGCTTGACCTTGCCCCACCGAGGTCATTCAGTTATCCGGCTCGGGATCGGGCTACGTCCCACCGAGTCATGCACGTTGGTCTGAGGACAGAACACTCCCTCAGAGCCAAGTACGTCTTTCGGCCGGGGCTGGATTGCGTTCCGCCGAGGCCCCTTCATTAATCAGCTCGGGGCTGGATTTCGTTCCGCCGAGGCCATATTCAGCTCGGGGTCAGGTTACGTCCCATCGAGTCATGCATATTGGTCTGGGGACGGGACATTCCCCCAGAGCCAAGTACCTCTTTCAGCTCGGGGTCGGGTTACGTCCCACCGAGACATGCTCATTAGTCTGGGGACTGAACATTCCCCCAGAGCCAAGTATCTCTCTAGCTCGGGGTCCTCAGGGACATACCCGATGTAACGGATCCATGAGAAGCATAGCACAGGGAGGGATGATACCCCTGTGGCGATTGCTTACTCCAGTGTTACCGAACATAAGGAGGAACATGCCCTTAATGTGTCGAACACTCTTCTGATCCTCACCTGCCCGATGTAATGGATCCGTGGGAAAGCATAGCACGGGGGATAATGACACCCCCGTGACGATTGCTAACTCCAGTGATACCGGGCCTAAGGAGGAACATACCCTTAATATCTCGGACACTCTTTGATCCATTCATCATCCGGATCCGCGGGAGGCACAACACGGGGAGGCGTATACCCCTGTGGCGTGTGCCTACTCCAGCGTGGTAAGGAGGAGCCCTCATACAATACACAGGCTCCCGAGCGAACCGACGTGTAGAGGATGTGCCCTTACCGTTCATACGCTCTTCTGATCCGAATCCTGGTTCGCCGGGACACTGAATTGAAAGATTCAGAATTGTGTTTTGGAGGCCTCGGGCAGGACGCTGTTTCGAGGCATCCGTGCTGTTGTTTACACTTGTGAAAAGTTTTACTTTGGGACAAGTGCTAAGTCACCCCCACCTTTTGATTTTACCTTCAAAGGTTTTGTTTTTATTTTTTCCGGTCTGGCAGAGGGACGCCCATGCCAGATTCGGTAGGGCTTCAAAGGTTGATTCACTTCCCTTCTGAATAAGTCCCAGGGATTAATCGGCTCGGGTCTGGATTTCGTTCCGCCGAAGCCACTTGTTTATTCGGTTCGGGGCTGGATTTCGTTCCGCCGAGGCCGCTTGGTTATTTAGCTCGGGTCGGGATACGTCCCACCGAGTCAGCCCTTTGGACTGGGGACGTAACATTCCCCCAGGACCAAGTGATTCTTAGAGCTCGGGGTCGGGCGATGTCCCACCGAGTCTGCCTTTGGACTGGGGACGTAACATTCCCCCAGGTCCAAGTGCCTTTCTCAGCTCGGGGTCGGGGTACGTCCCACCGAGTCAGCCCTTCGGACTGGGGACGTAACATTCCCTCAGGTCCAAGTGTCGTTCTCAGCTCGGGGTCGGGTTGCGTCCCACCGAGTCAGTCCTTCGGACTGGGGACGTAACATTCCCCCAGGTCCAAGTACCTTTCTCAGCTCGGGGTCGGGGTACGTCCCACCGAGTCAGCCCTTCGGACTGGGGACGTAACATTCCCTCAGGTCAAAGTGCCTTTCACAGCTCGGGGTCAGGGTACGTCCCACCGAGTCTACCCTTTGGACTGGGGACGTAACATTCCCCCAGGACCAAGTGATTCTTACAGCTCGGGGTCGGGCGATGTCCCACCGAGTCTGCCCTTTGGACTGGGGACGTAACATTCCCCCATGACCAAGTGATTCTTAGAGCTCGGGGTCGGGCGATGTCCCACCGAGTCTGCCTTTGGACTGGGGACGTAACATTCCCCCAGGTCCAAGTGCCTTTCTCAGCTCGGGGTCGGGGTACGTCCCACCGAGTCAGCCCTTCGGACCGGGGACGTAACATTCCCTCAGGTCCAAGTGTCGTTCTCAGCTCGGGGTCGGGTTGCGTCCCACCGAGTCAGTCCTTCGGACTGGGGACGTAACGTTCCCCCAGGCCCGAGCATCTCTCACAGCTCGAGACAGGATCACATGCCACCGAGCACATCATCGTTAGCTCAGAGGCAAAATTTTCTCCTCACAATCGAGATTGGATCAGTCAGGGGTCAGGACCCCCAAATCTCTGGTACAGATATTACAGAGGAGGAGTCATTTTTAGTTTGGACAAACAAGAGGAACTTCATCCCCTGATGGAACGACCCAAGTAAGCAATTTGCTTTGAGGTGGAGAATCATTCTGAATAGAGTCAGCATCTCCAATAAACCGAGGATATGAAGATAGAAACAGAAGACTTAGTTGATGGCAAAGACAATTTCTTGGTGATTTCTGGAGCGACCACCACCAGCAAGGCGATCAGCACACCATCTTTTTTTATAGTTCCCGGCATCAACTCACAAACTCGTTGTTACCGAGAACTAGGGGACAGATGTTGATGGTGTTTTTTCGGGCACTATGTTATTTAAACAACACGACAGGGGTAAAAGGGGTAACTCCATTGATCGAGACCGTTAAAGCCGACCCGACAACTTGACGGTAAGAGGCCGAGCACTTTATACTAAATGGCCGAGCACTTGAGATCGAATGACTGAGCATTATCAGATCGACATCAGCATTCTCAGTTCAAATGACTATCATGACCGACCTCATGAAGACCGAGCACATGACGAGGCGTGCTCAGGAAGATAAAGCATCCTATTCTTGCGGAAAAGGGATAAGTTGTCCTACTTTAATGGGGTAAAGTAATAACTTAATATCCTAATAGGATAAAGGAAGTAAATGTAGTTTTGATTAGGAATCCTTATGGGAAAAGGGAATAGTTTTGACTAGGAATCCTGATAGGAAAAGGAGACCATCTCCAATTGGGAATTCTTGTACAAATAGGAATCTGGTTTCTTCACCATTATAAATAGGAGGGTAAAGTGAGTGTAGAAGGACAAGTTGAAGACATCTGAAAATCATCACAAGAGTGAAAGATTAGAGTCATAAAGTTCCAATTTGTAAGAGCCAAGGAGAGGCCTGAGAGGTGTATTTGAGTAATAAAAAGTATCGCCCTGTTCTTGTCCGTGGACGTAGGTCGGATCCCAAAATCCACCGAACCACGTTAAATCACCTTGTCTGATTGGCGTATTTTCTTGTTTTCCGCTAAGTTTGCTTTTGGTTCCCTATAACCAAACAAATTCACAGTTGAAGGAGGATTCCCTCGGAGGTGATATTCCTACATTACCCTGAGACCAAAATCCACCGTCAACAGGACTTCTTATCATTAAGTTGTTGTTGAAGAGAGATTAAAAAGAAACTTGACGTCAGTGGTCTGCAATGAGATTCCTTTTTCTTTAAATTTATGTATTTAGAATTTCAAGTTACAGAAACAAAACTAGTTGTATTCCATAGCCTTTAAGTGAGATTCTGAAGCATCCTCTCTCTTGCAGAGTCTCGGGATCTAATGAAAATCCAAACTTCTTCTGTAGCTGTGGCGATTCAGAGTCACTGTCGTGTGGTTATGAAGACCCTCTTCCTGGTATGAATTACTTTAAAAAGAGTTTTAGCCCATCGTCATTCACAATGCCTATCATTTTACACAACAGATAATAAGCTGAGATCTTTTTGCAGGGTTGAAAAATTATCCCGGTTTGAAGAGGAAATCATCTGACATAGAAAAGAATGAAATGGAGTCCTTGGATACCCATTTCCCTGACATTTCAGACCACAATCACATATTGACTTCCAAGAGAAGCAGACTAGTTGCTCAGAGACAGGTATGCTGGAAAGAAAATACACCAGGGAGTTCTGGTGGTGATTGCATGGAAATAGTTAGACATAATTGTCCATCAGGTTCCGCAAAGTCTCCTTGTGCTGTTGAAGGTTGCCTATCAAAGGGCTTCGCTGGGCTATTCTCGACTCGTTCCTTTTTGCAAGTTGATCGGGGAAGAAGACTTTCCTATATATAAAGCTCCATTGGAGTCGGAAAACTAGGGAAATATCCGGGAGTCCATAAAATTTTCTATATTTGTGTTGCCTTTGGTGTTACCTTTACATATCCCCACATTTTTTTGATAGTTCAGTGGGATGTTTTCCTCTTTTCCTTTTGTCTATTTCTTTTCTGAGAGTTGTGGGGTTCTCATTTGTTTTCTTGGTGTATGTCATCGTCATGTTGTATTGTGTTCCATAGTATCAATAAAAATAATCACCACCTGTAGTTGTTTCCTTGAATTTCTTTTTACTACATGGTATTGAATGTTGAAGCATAGGATGTGATGATGATTCCTTTGTTGATCTTCGCTCTAAAAAAGAAAAAGAAAAAGGACGCTGTATTGCCCCTTGAACTCAATAGTAACATGTGGGGGGGGGGGGGGGGATGATCATTTTTGGCTGTTTATATAGGAACTGACTTCAAACAAACAATTACAGAAAGGTCATTCTCAGGGTAGTGCTAGAAAACAGGAAAATGAGAATTATTATATTTGATGATGATAGCTAATTACATTTAAAAAAAAAAAAAAAAGGGTACCAGAAAGTAGAACATTGCAAGCCTCCGTAGCAATGCAACCCCTAGGCTTCCTTGTCTATCCTCAGAAAAAGCATATCAAAGAGTGAACACTTTTTACCATATTAATCCATGAACCATTGCTGAGAAGGTATCACAACTCTAAATGTATCTGCCTACTCCGAGATAGTAAAAAGCCCAAAAATGTTTGATATGAACTCCCCAAGACTCACCATTGGTATTTGGCGGCAATGAGGACTTCCTCGTACAACTGAGCAGCATGGTCCCAACTGAGATCTTGCATCATCCCTCGTCTCTGTAGTCCTTCCCAACTTTTCTTGTAATCTCGGTAAGTCAATAAACAGCCTGCATCAGCACTATCAAATGTCCATCCAAGCCCCGACTCACTGAATGGATCAAAAGGCTGCACGGTATCTCTTAATCCTCCAACAGCGTGAACAACGGGGATTGTCCCATAGTTCATAGCATAGAGCTGGTTCAATCCACAAGGCTCAAATCTTGATGGCATGAGCAAAATGTCTGCACCGGCAGTTATCCGGTGAGCGGTCTTCACAGAAAACCCAACCCACCCTCGGACTTTGTCACGGTGCTGGTTTTCAAAGTTCTTGAGCATTTCTTCCAAATCTGGTCTTCCAGTGCCCAACATGACTAGTTGCACATCCTGACCCATCATCCATGGAATTGCATCAGTTATGATATCAACACCTTTTTGGTGATCAAGCCTCCCGATGAAACCTATCACTGGGACGTCATTGCGGATAGGCAATCCAAGCTCTCTTTGTAAGGCTGCCTTGCACTGGGGCTTGTCAGTACACAGTGTGTCCAGGGAGTAGTTAGTATAACCATCCAAAGTTAGATATGAATCATACATTGGGCTCCACTCTTTTGTATCAATCCCATTCACGATACCGCTCAATTTCCAGTCAACTTCATTTATAATATTGTGCAGACCCCAACCACCTTCAGTAGTTTTAAGCTCCCAGGAATATCCACGACTAACAGTGACCACACGGTCAGATGTTTTTAAACCAGCTGCAAAGATATTGAAGTGCTCACCTCCTACGGGGTCAAACAATTTGAATAGGTCCAAATAATGTCCAGGCAGATCCGTATAGATGAAATCTGACACAGGCCCCCGACCCTGGATACAACATTTAATTAATATAAGCAGACGAAAACTCCATGCAGTCTGAAAAGTTTTTGGCCAAATGAAAATATTCTAAATTCTTATTAGAATAATAGATACTCATAGGCATATGTCAGCCTAGACATGAGAATCGTATCAAACAGATTAAACTGAATTTAGATTAAACCTGATGAGCTATGTTGTGAATAACAAGCAAGGATCTTGTGTATTGCATTAAACCATTATCTCAATAGTATGCCTTCAGATATACTGGGAGCAATGCAGTGTGCCAATCATTTGCGATGAAAACCAAATTTCCATCTCCATAGCAGATACCGCCACATGGAACATACCAAGGTACCTGGAGAAATCAACTTTTCTACTTTATGACACTTTAGCACATAAGATAACCAATAAATTATATCCAACCGGGAAGATAGCTCAGAGCGAAGTCAGAGGAAAAAGAAAAAGAAAAAAAGAATGGAACATGGCATCTGCGTCCTAACAGTTACCAAGAAAAAGTTTATCGATGAAGCATGTAGATATCCAAATACCAAACCATGACCTTACTGTCATTTGTACTTTTATGATTTATCTGGGACTCTGTTTGGCATTTCCTACCTTAGATAATGGTTAATTAGCATTAGCTTATATAACACCATTCTAGCTTGAGATTTTTGAGAGTGACATATCAGTTTACCATCCATGAGGCACTACTCGGATACAAACAGAAAGGGCTTAGTGTCCTCATATTGCCTCAGTCAAGAACTTTATCTATCGGTTTCTGCCTCTTGGATTTTAAAGTTAAAAACCCTGTATTGATGGCAGAAGATGATTTCTATGTAAATGTTAAAAAACCTAAGAAAAATCAGTAAAAGTGAGACTCATCACTGAAATCCACCATATGAGTTTGACCACAGTGGAGCTAGAATTATAAGCACAAGTTAATGATGAAATTGGGACCAACATTATAAACCATTGCTTAACTGGATGTCTCAAGTTTGCTCCACCCAAAGGGAACTCTTCCAATTTCTCAAATCATCATTTTAGGGCTACTATGGAATTGTACCTCAATAGCTGCCTTGCAAAATAATACCATGCGTTTCAAAATATCCTGCACCACAAAACTAAATGTATAAGACTCAAGATGCTTATGTATGGTTATTAAAATAAAATCCTATTTATATCCACTCTTATCAGATTAATAATGTATAAAGAGAGAAGACAGCAAACAGAGCTCAACGAACTCATCGACAATAGACAAGGGGAAATTTATAGCCAATCACATCATACATTATGAGCTTCAAAAGGAGAGAGTGAGTTTCTAGAAGGAAGATCTAGGTACAGACTTACATTCACTGTTTAAAATGTAGCTCTCAATTGGTGATCTGTCCTAATAAAATTACCAGGGTGCAACATAAATTACCCACTTACAAACTAACTTAAGACTGATCATTCATCAGTATGAATGTATTTAACTCTCTTTAAATAGAAATCTTTCAAGAAAGAATATTTTACCTCCCGACCTCCTCCATATATATTACTCTCTATATGGCGAAACAATGGACTGTCAATGAAAACAAAATCCACACCATCAATATAGGCTTGGTAATATGCTACTTCCATATCCTGCAAAGTATAGCATATTTAAAAAATTGTTGGGGGACATCCTGTTACAAACAAAGAATCAGATAGTGAATAATTCAAAGTTAGTAGCATCCATTGTATACCTGGCGATCCACCCTATACCTTTTCCGGATTCCAATATCTTGAGGCTCTGCATAATTGCCATACCGGGGTGCCACGACCTAAGAGGAGAACCAAAAAAAATATTAAAAATTAAATAAGCACGATTATTCTTAATCCAAAACAAAACTAGGTGAAATAAAGAGTAAGATGGTGATGGATTCTCACCAGTTTCAGAAATCTAGATTATACAGACAAGACAAGACATCTATATTCTCTTTCTGATGACAATACAAAGAGCAATTCTTAATAAAGCAAAATTGGCTAGGCAATGAAACATATATCTAGACCCGGCCGGCGGTTCCGGTTCCACTTTGTGTGGAACCGGAACCGAACCGGTTAATTCCGGTTCCACTTTGTGTGGAACCGGAACCGAACCGTTCGGTCCGTTTCCGGTTCCTTACAGTTTTTTTTTTTTTTTGAAAATAAAAAATTGAGATTAATAAATCAATATAATTTAAAATTATGAATTTGAATTTATATAATACATTTCCATTATATAATTACATTAAATTACAAATAAAATTCTTATCTAAAAAAAAATTAAAAAATTATTATATAAATTCAAACCGGTTCCGGTTGGAACCGTTGGAACCGAACGGTTCCAGCGGTTCCAGTACCGAACCGGTTAGGTTCCGGTTCGGTTCCGGAACCCTAACCGAACCGGAACCTTGGCCGGGTCTACATATATCTGCAAGTGCAGCATAACCCACAGTTTATAATTCCAGAATTTCACCATTACTTGGCTTTACGGCATAACACAAAAATTCAGAAAAATCTCCCTCTCTCTTATCGAGTTAAAACAAGAATAACATTACCATGACTCTGTGTCCACGCCGAGCCAAAGCCTTGGGTAAAGCCCCAGCAACATCTCCAAGCCCACCTATTAGAACTCTTCATTCATCAATCTCTAGATCACATACAAACGTATACATACAGAAACACATACAGGTATAGTATGAGCATGCAAGCTTGCATGTGGATATGCACAAAGTATTGTCCTTACTCATAGTCAAGCTCATAAATAATAACAAGAGAAAAAGAAACAGAGAAATTTCAATGGTGAAAAAAGCCAGAAATATCTTGATAAAACTTGATCAATGTATGAGATGCAGCATGTCAGGCACAGATTGTATGTACAAAGTATTACAATTATTACACGGTAATTGGGAAATCCAATATGACAAATATTACAATAATCTTCGGATCAGACCCTAACGGCGGGCCCTGACAGTAGAGGCTAAGAGCAAAGGCAGATGCAGATGCAGAGGCAGATGCTGAAGCCGAGGCAGAGGCTGATGTTTATGCTGATGGCAGAGGCAGAGACTGAGGCTGACGGCAGAGGCAGATGGCAGAGCAGAGACTGAAGGCAGAGGCAGAGGCAGAGGCTGAAGGCAGAGGCTGATGGCAGATGCTGATGGCAGACCCTGAAAGTGGAGGCGAGGCTGATGATCAGAGGCAGAGGCAGATGCTGACGGCAGGCAGATGCTGACGGCAGGCAGAGTTAGGCAGAGGCAGAGGCTGAAGCTGAGGCAGAGGCTGAGGCAAGGACGCTGACTGAAGGCAGAAGGCAGACGCTGATGCTGAGTCAGAGGCAGACGCTGATGCTGAAGTCAGAGGCAGACGCTGATGCTGAAGTCAGAGGCAGACGCTGATGCTGAAGTCAAAGACAAATCAGAACTTTCCCGAGGCTTGTTGTAAAACAACAATATCCTTAAAACAAATTCGTCCCCTACCGTAGGTGCAGTAGAACGTGAGACGATTGTTTCCCAGGATACAACGGAAAACGTACGAGTAAGGGCACCACCAAACTCGTATCCAACGAACCACAAAGTGTTTGAACTCTCCTTTTTAACAAAACAAAGAAACGAGCTGGTGTGTGTGCTTTGTCTTTTCCTCTATTTTCTATTTCATATTTGAAAACAAGAACTGATGTTGTTTATATAGGAAAAGAACACATCTCAATTAATAGAAATTAACTTGCCAATTAAATTTCATAATGGGAGATGTTACACATTGTTGTGTAACCACTAAGCTAATTAAATTAGCACTAATGGAAATTAAACTATGTAACCACCAAGCTAATTAAATTAGCTGTTATGGAATTACAAAAGGCTTGGAAAAATTGTAGAGAAAATCCAAAATTCGGTTGGGCCGGGCCTGCACATTTTGGTCCGGCATTCGTGTACGCAGGACACGCGGGTGCACACGAGCCAAGCTTGGTTCGGATTTGATTTGCACCCCCCCCGCGCACGTAGAGAGAGCCTCTATCCTTACAACTCTTACTCACTACATATGAGCAATCATATATAAGCTTAATATTCTCTCTATAGCTTTCCTATGTGGGACAAGCTCACTTCTCTTTATTTTCCAACACCAATGGGTGAACTTTGAACAACAATTTCTCATTCACCCAAGCACAATTTTAAGCATATGAATATACCATTTCGAAGTACTCACGGAGGAGTATCCGAATCATTCAATAACAACCACTAACACGAAGTGGACCATGCTTGAAATTGTGCCTCAAAATGCTTATGAATAAGCATTTTCCAACAATCCCCCACATGAATGAAATTGGCGAAAAACGTCGAATAAAATTATTTTATAAAACATTTTATTTTGACCTAGAAGAGTTCAACGGTTCAACACCTGTGTAGGATAGGTAGGCCACAGCCTTTGAACCTTCCCTTGTGAAAATATATCTCATTACTGGCTGACAGTTGACGCGATGTCATTGAACTGTACTGCCGTTCATGTAATTGGAGAACACATATCACACAGATATTTTACCTACACATTTGAGTTCTCATTATTATGTTCATTTTGGCCATGAACATCTACCTGGTTCTGCAAGAGTTTCTAAAATTGTGCCCCGTACAATTCCCTTTGAAGCGGCCCCACTTCTCTCTCACATAGGTGATTTCTTATTTAAGAGTATCTCGTAATACTCTGCTCGGATTCCCGACGCATAAGAATCATTAAAACTTTGCTTAACCTCTATCCATACGAGCATCACTGTTTCATTTCATCATAGGAATGGACTAGAGGGTAACCCCCACAGTGATCCAATTATGTCTTTTACGAGTAGGTTGTCCCATTGAACCTAGATCTTGGGATCTCCAGTCAACAAGGTTGGTTTTCCTTCGTAATAAACATTTATCTAATGGGCTTCAGTCCCATTCCCCTCGATGATTTCACACTAACTCTCTATTTAACCCTTTGGTTAGCGGATCCGCAATGTTATCCTTTGACTTTACATAGTCAATCGAAATAACTCCAGTAGAGAGTAATTGTCTAACGGTATTGTGTCTACGACGAATATGTCTAGACTTACCATTATACATATTGTTATGTGCCCTTCCAATTGCAGATTGACTATCGCAATGAATGCAAATTGCTGGCACTGGCTTAGGCCAACTTGGAATATCCTCTAGAAAATTTCGAAGCCATTCTGCTTCTTCAGCACACTTGTCTAATGCAATGAATTCTGATTCCATTGTAGATCTAGCTATCACAGTCTGTTTGGAGGATTTCCATGATATAGCTGCACCTGCTAGTGTAAACACATAACCACTAGTAGACTTTGAGTCTTTCATGTCAGATATCCAATTAGCATCACTGTATCCTTCGACTACAGCTGGATATCTATGATAGTGCAACCCATAATTACGAGTAAAACGTAAGTACCTAAGTACTCTCACTATTGCTTTCCAGTGATCAACCCTGGATTACTCGTATATCTGCTGAGCTTGTTTACTGTACAGGCTATATCAGGCCTTGTACAACTCGATAGATACATCAAACTCCCGATCACTCTAGAGTATTCTACTTGAGATATACCATCTCCCCTATTCTTTGATAGGTGTAAACTCACATCTAAAGGAGTTCTAGCCACAGCTAAATCATCATCGTTGAATTTACCAAGAATTTTGTCCACATAGTGCGACTGATCAAGAATAAGTCCATCTGGACTTCTCGAGATCTTTATTCCGAGAATGACATCTGCAAGGCCCATGTCTTTCATGTCAAACTTGGATTTCAGCATATTCTTGGTAGATTTCACCATTTTGACATTACTACCCGACGACACATCAGTATGTCATCAACGTAGAGACATAAAATGACATAGCCAACTTCTGTCTCTCTGACATAAATGCATTTATCACATTCATTGATTTTGAAACCATTTGCCAACATGGTGTCATCAAACTTCTTATGCCACTGTTTCGGGGCTTGTTTCAATCCATACAAGGATTTAACTAACTTACAGACTTTCTTCTCTTGTCCTGGAGCTATAAAACCTTCAGGTTGTTCCATGTAGATTTCTTCATTTAAATCTCCATTCAGAAAAGCTGTTTTCACATCCATCTGATGTACCTCAAGATTGCGCAAAGCTGCAATCGCTAGTATCATCCTTATGGAATTTATTCTCGTTACAGGAGAATAAGTATCAAAGTAATCAAGACCTTCACGTTGTCTGTAACCTTTAATTACAAGTCTTGCTTTGTACTTGTCAATTGATCCATTTGCCTTTTTTCCTTTTGAAAATCCACTTGGACCCTAAAGTTTACACCCTGGAGGAAGATTCACTAACTCACAGGTGTGATTTTGTAAGATGGATTCAATTTCACTATTGATGGCATCTTTCCACAAGGCACCATCAGCTGACCTTACAACTTCGTTATAGCTTTGAGGATCATTCTCTAGCAAAAATGTCAGAAAATCTGGACCAAATGATTTTTCCGTTCTAGCTCTTTTGCTACGTCTTAGTTCAGGTTCAACAACTTGTTGATCCTCTGGAACATTAATTTGTTCTCGGTCCTGACGATCTTCAATGATAGTCTCATGTGCCCGTTTGTGCACATCTGAATTCGAATTAGTTTTACAAGGAAAAACGTATTCGAAAAAGGATGCATTCCTCGATTCCATTATCGTATTCTTGTGAATATCTGGTACATTAGACTCATGCACAAGAAATCGATAAGCATTACTGTTATGTGCATATCCTATGAAAATGCAATCAACAGTTTTTGGTCCTATCTTCACCTTTTTAGGTGGAGGAATAACTACCTTGGCAAGACACCCCCACACTCGTAGGAATTTATAGGAAGGTACTCTTCCTTTCCATATTTCATAAGGAGTTTTCCCTGCTTCTTTCCGTGGTACCTTATTTAAAAGGTAATTAGCTGATAAGACAGCTTCTCCCCACATAATCTGAGGTAAGCCAGAGCTGATTAACATAGCGTTCATCATCTCTTTCAAGGTACGATTCTTACGTTCCGCAATCCCATTGGATTGAGGTGAATAAGGAGCTGTGGTTTGATGTATGATTCCATTTTGTTCACAAAGTGATTCAAAAGGGAAAACATACTCACCACCACGATCACTTCTTAACTCCTTAATTCTTTTATTCAGTTGGTTCTCAACTTCATTCTTATAGAGAACAAATTTCTCTATAGCTTCGTCCTTGCTTTTCATTAAATATACATAGCAAAATCTTGTGCAATCATCAATAAAGGTAATAAAATATTTATTACCGCCTCTCGATTGTATTGAATTAAAATCACATACATCGGTATGAATTAGATCAAGTGGTTCAGAGTTTCTTTCAATACTATGAAAAGATGATCTAGTTAGTTTTGCCTCAACACAAGTATCACACTTATGTTTGTTATCAATTTTAAAATTGGGAATATGATTCATGTTAATTAACTTTCGCAATGAATTAAAATTAACATGTCCTAATCTACCATGCCAAAGATTAGAATACTCAACAATATAAGCAGAAGAACTAGCTTTATTGATATTTTTGGGTTTAACAACCATTACATTGAGCTTAAAAAGCCCATCAGTTACATACCCTTTTCCCACATACATCCCATTTTTAGTCAAAACTACTTTATCAGACTCGAACACCATCCGGAATCCATGCTTGTTCAGAAGCGATCCAGACACAAGATTCTTCCGTATTTCAGGTACATACAGAACATTGTTCAGAGTCAACTCTTTCCAGAGGTCATCTTCAGAATCACCTTTCCTTGACCTTCTATCTCAGATGTTGCTGAATTTCCTATGTATATCTTTTCCCCATTTTCAGCAGGCTCAAATGAAGAAAACATGCTCTTGTCTGAGCATACATGCCGAGTGGCACCAGTATCAATCCACCACTCTCTTGGGTTAGAACCCACTAGATTCACCTCAGAAACCACAGCAGAGAGGTTAATGTCTGAAACATCTTGAATCATGTTTTCTAGCACATTAGCCTCTTGTTTCTTTTTCTTCTTCGGCAGTCTGCACTCAGAAGACTTGTGACCCATTTTGTCACAGTTGAAGCATTTTCCTTGAAATTTTGATTTCTTGGAAACTCCCCCTTTAGGGCCCATCTTTGACCCTTTGTTCTTGAGGTTCTTGTTCTTATGGCCATGTTCGACAACATTTGCTTTGGCCTCATGAGTTATTCCTTTTTTTTCAGAAAATCGGTTATCTTCCTCAATTCTCAGCTTAAGAACCAAATCTTCAATGCTCATTTCTTTTCGCTTATGCTTTAGATAATTCTTGAAATCTTTCCAACCGGGTGGTAATTTCTCAATTATCGAGGCTACTTGGAAGGTTTCACTTAAACTCATTCCCTCAGCATGAATTTCTGCTAGAATAATCTGTAGTTCTTGTACTTGGCTTATCACAGTTTTGGAATCAATCATTTTAAACTCTAGGAAACGGCCTACGACAAATTTCTTAGTACCGGCATCCTCAGTTTTATATTTTCGATCTAAAGATTCCCAAAGCCCTTTAGCTGTTTTCATTCCAGCGTACACACTGTACAAGGAATCACTTAGCCCATTCAGCACATAATTCCGACATAGGAATTCAGAATGTTTCCAAGCTTCAATGACACTGATGACTTGGATATCAATCTCACCCTCTTTGGGTACAAGAGCATCTTCCTTTAGAAACCTTGCAAGGTTCAACGTGGTCAAGTAGAAAAACATTTTCTGTTGCCACCTTTTGAAATTCTGACCACTGAATTTTTCAGGTTTTTCCGCAGCAGGATTGACATGGCTCACATGTCCAACAGGTTGTCTAGCCATTGAGGCGAAAACACCTTGGCCAGCCACAACGGCTGCCATATTAAGCCCAGAGGCTGATGCAAGTTGGCCAGCCGAAGGGGCTGCCACTGCACTTTGGTCAGCCACGGGGGCTGCCACAACATTCTGGCCAGCCGAAGAGGCTGCCATATTCGGATCTACTGTGTTTGGACTGATTTCCATATCCACAGAGTACGAATTTGTTTTAAGACTGTATGTACAAAGTATTACAATTATTACACGGTAATTGGGAAATCCAAATATGACAAATATTACAATAATCTTCGGATCAGACCCTAACGGCGGGCCCTGACAGTAGAGGCTAAGAGCAAAGGCAGATGCAGATGCAGAGGCAGATGCTGAAGCCGAGGCAGAGGCTGATGTTTATGCTGATGGCAGAGGCAGAGACTGAGGCTGACGGCAGAGGCAGATGGCAGAGGCTGAAGGCAGAGGCAGAGGCAGAGGCTGAAGGCAGAGGCTGATGGCAGATGCTGATGGCAGACCCTGAAAGTGGAGGCAGGGGCTGATGATCAGAGGCAGAGGCAGATGCTGACGGCAGGCAGAGGTAGGCAGAGGCAGAGGCTGAAGCTGAGGCAGACGCTGACTGAAGGCAGAAGGCAGACGCTGATGCTGAAGTCAGAGGCAGACGCTGATGCTGAAGTCAGAGGCAAATCAGAACTTTCCCGAGGCTTGTTGTAAAACAACAATATCCTTAAAACAAATTCGTCCCCTACCGTAGGTGCAGTAGAACGTGAGACGATTGTTTCCCAGGATACAACGGAAAACGTACGAGTAAGGGCACCACCAAACTCGTATCCAACGAACCACAAAGTGTTTGAACTCTCCTTTTTAACAAAACAAAGAAACCGAGCTGGTGTGTGTGCTTTGTCTTTTCCTCTATTTTCTATTTCATATTTTGAAAACAAGAACTGATGTTGTTTATATAGGAAAAGAAACACATCTCAATTAATAGAAATTAACTTGCCAATTAAATTTCATAATGGGAGATGTTACACATTGTTGTAACCACTAAGCTAATTAAATTAGCACTAATGGAAATTAAACTATGTAACCACCAAGCTAATTAAATTAGCTGTTATGGAATTACAAAAGGCTTGGAAAAATTGTAGAGAAAATCCAAAATTCGGTTGGGCCGGGCCTGCACATTTTGGTCCGGCATTCGTGTACGCAGGACACGCGGGTGCACACGAGCCAAGCTTGGTTCGGATTTGATTTGCCCCCCCCCCCCCCCCCCGCGCACGTAGAGAGAGCCTCTATCCTTACAACTCTTACTACTCACTACATATGAGCAATCATATATAAGCTTAATATTCTCTCTATAGCTTTCCTATGTGGGACAAGCTCACTTCTCTTTATTTTCCAACACCAATGGTGAACTTTGAACAACAATTTCTCATTCACCCAAGCACAATTTTAAGCATATGAATATACCATTTCGAAGTACTCACGGAGGAGTATCTGAATCATTCAATAATAACCACTAACACGAAGTGGACCATGCTTGAAATTGTGCCTCAAAATGCTTATGAATAAGCATTTTCCAACACAATATGGTAGTGTACACTCATAGACATGAGGTGGTTGTCAAACTCAGCTCAGTAGCCAATTCCTTAAAGAGCTTGGCCCACAAATACAAGTCAAGCAACTTCTCGAACAAGGAAATTATTCTTATTTAAATTTTCTGATTGGTTTTTGCGAAATTCAATATTCTTGGAAGCAATCCAGAACCAATAAGCATTACTATTAGTATGATCAAGTAATACGAAAGAAATTTATTCTGTAACAGTGCGTATACATGTAAATAACTCTACAAATTATGTTTGTCCTAGAAGAATAGTATAAATCCTATATTCTTCTTACCTCCACATTTTATCAAGTGGCAGTATATGAGATTCCATTCTTCCGAAGGGACTAAGAAAATTCCAACTATCTTTTATTTTTAGTACTATTATAATTTTACTATACTTATTCTTCTTTTTAATTTAAGAAAATATTTGGAGAAGCACATCAAGAAGGAAGATCTTTCATGTGAATGCTTTTGATGCCAGATCAAGGGCATATACCTGTCTTAGACCACGGAGCACATTCTGCAGATACCAATATAACGTTCATAACATTTGCTCCAGCCAATGGAGGGGGTTTGGCATCTTCAACTTAGGTTCAATCGGCTCACTGGTAATTTGCTGTACTAGATTCAAATCTTTTTCATACTGTTCATCCTTTGGGCTGGAAATTTCAGCGGTACGTGAAAGAAAAGATGGCAGTTCATCAGACCAAGTTGCTTGTATGTTAGTTCCTTGCAAACACTTCGAAGAATCTATATTGAAAGATGCCTTTTCAGGAGGCAACCTGTTTTCAGATTCCTTTCCACCTACATCAGGACCTCTGGAAACAGCAGAAGGTTGGAGTTTTGGTACCTCATTTGCAGTTGAGTGGACAGCATCGCTTGAAGGAATGCTGCCACTTTGGTTTTCAACTACATTGCTACCACTTGTTGAAGTGAGACCCAAATCGGAAAAAGTGTTCTCTCTTTTGTCATAAGAAATTTCATCTTCTTCTGGATTACCAATGTCACTTTTTATAGATGGCATCAACTTCCTTCTTTCAGAAATCTACAGAAAGAAAGATAATCACGACATAACATCCACTTCGAAATTCTCATAAAACAAAACTTCACAGTTCACTCTTCGTAGCAAAGAAATAAATAGATAGTGAATATTGCACACATGTAAGCATGACATTTAACATGGTAAGCTACCTACAATCAAGCCCCCGCTACCATGCTCATTCGTGCTTGTAGATACACAATTCAAGTGTGCACTTTATAATGATCTGTGCACGGATGCAAGTATAAAATATCAATGGAAGCCATTAATTTCATTGAATCTCTATATCATTTCAATTGATTTTTCCCCCCAAAAAATTGAATAGAATTTCTACAGAAAAGCAACAAAGACCACTTCCAAAAAAGGGGGAAAAGAAGAAAAAACCTGTTGAAGTAGTTGTTTTTGCATAGCAAGAACTTTCTTGCTCTTTTCAATGGTAGCCTGAAGCGAATCCTCTGATTCATTACCACTTTCACCTTCCACATATCCCGCACCTGTCGCTTTCACATGCATAATCTTTAACAAATGTCCCCTTCTATTAGAGCACAAAGAGAACCCAGATACTGAATTATTAAAAACAGCAAAAATTGGCGACTTTTTTGGCCTAAATGCTGTAAAAGATGAATTGCGTCGATGCTGATTTTTACTGAAAAGCACCACATAGCTATCTGCTTTTGTGTCAGCTATAAAAGAAACAGACCCAATAGAGGCCATGAAGTGTTTGACAAAATGCCTCAATGAACATCCAAAGTGTTAATATGTCACTAAACTATTTAAGTTATTGAGTTTACTGAGAAAAAGGGATTGACCCAGTTGATGAAATAATGAGACTAAGAAGAGGAAATTACATGTAAGAGGAGAAAGAAGTGGGTGATCTATGATTGGGAAATTATTTAGTAGGCAAGGAGGAGAGATTCTGTTACTGAAAAAATAGATGAAAAAACACGGACAGAGAAACTAGAGGAGGAGCTGAAAAATCTTACGTGGATGTTTGTTGAAGTGGGTCCGAGAGAATGAAAAATCACAGAGGTTTTGATTTGAGTAAGGGTGGCAAAAACGTCTTAGCTCGGTCCGGTCTGGATCAGTTTTGTTCGGGTTTTGGCCCAGTCCGGGGTAAAAAATCTCAGTCCGAACTTGTGAAGTAGAGGTCCAGTTCGGGCTCGGGTCCAAGCCGAGCCTAGCACATTAAGTTTGGGTCCGGCCCAGACTTAAAAATATTATATATATTTATATTTATATAATAAATTATATATATATATAATAAATTAAAAATATATTTAAATTTTTTATTAATAAAAAATTGGGCCGGATAAAGCCCAACTCGAGCCCGGGCCCGAGTCACGTCGGGCCCGTAGACGCTCAGGACGGGCTTTTCCAGAGTCCGGGCAAAAAAAAATTACCAGGCTCGGGCTGGGCTTATCAAAATCAGGACCCAGCCCGACCCATTGCCACCTTAGATTTGAGGTTCAAATTTTCGCTGAATATTTGGGAACAACAGAAATTAGTGTTTAGAGATTTTGATTCTGGAAAATGTTATGCACATAAATAAATTGATATAAATCCAACCAAATATGTTATGTGGCTGAATCTGTGTCATTAAATCTGGCTCTTTCTCTCACTTTCAATGATATGAATACAAACATATAAGTATTCGTGGTTTGCATCATTACTCTTTGATTCTCCGTCGTACTTCACCACATGTAACTTCACAAGGTAACTTATTGCTTCAATATGTGGCTGTCTCTAAACTTGATCCTGGGTCAAGTTTAAAGAAATATAATATCTTATAGGGACCGTTTCAATCGGTAACCGTCACGTATTTCAATTAATTTAAAATTGAAATACGTGACAGTCATTAATTGGATGGTCACCCAAAGAAAGCCCTTGAGCCGTGAGCTTTACACACGATGTTGTTAACCCAATTTTATTGTGGCCAATAAAATGGCGTGTGAACTGGCCTCATTATAAGTTATTTTCTATGTATTTAAAACATGAAGCCACACGTCGAAGTCTTATGAGTTGTGATGAGCGAGAATGATACTATTATTCCAAGGGGTTTTAGTTGAAAGTTAGTGGCTTCTGTGATTTTAAAGAGCTTTCAGTATATGGCAAGGTTGTCTATTAACAAGAAATTGTGCGTATTTAGTCGGTTTCATGATGAAAAATTTGTCTGTAAAAAGAACTTTTGGCATTGTGTTGTTATAGTATCGACTTTCTCATTTCTTTTTGTAGGAAAGGAGTCAAAAACATATAATCTGATTACTGAAAGCTATTGGGTCCCCTAATTGATTAATTTGCAATCGAAAATTGAAAAGTTTCCTTTGGCCATTAGAGATTATATATGTATACAAATAGCTACTGGCAACAATACATATGTACTTCTAATCAATGTACATGTACAAATATTATTGGAATTGAGCTGTAATATGGAACAAACACAAATCTGGAGTTTATTTTCATTTGGGAAAATCAAGAAGGTGGAAATAGTGGACCAGTGTTGCAAGCTCTGAAGACCTTTCCTTCTTTAAACTCAATGTTGTCTAGCTTTTCTTGGCACCATTTAAGTTGTGAAGATGAAACTGTGGACATTTGAAGCACCCTTGACACAAGCTTCATGTCTATCATTGTCAATAACATCTCTTTTCTCTTTGATTCTTCCACATGATTCACAACTCTCTTAAACCAACACCTCTGCTTTCCTTGTAAATCCTTCAACCATAGCTCCTTCTACAAATGAAAGCTTAGTTAGATATTGTTATTCTTCACTGCAAATGTCTTCATGATTTTTAAATACGAATTTAAGACTAAACAGCCGCCTAAGCACAATAAACTGTTAAATTATATATAGCTGGATAATATTGTTTACCTTAAATATGCATTTTAAAGAATTTCCGATGTTTAATTATATAATTCTTAATTAACACCTCTACTTTACCTTACGGAGTTTTCTAGTGAGATCACATAGGAGCTCTAACTCTCTTGGATCTTCCACAGGAGGATGAGACCATAATAATGCATTTTTGAATTTCCACCAAGCTGACTTCTTGTTGTCTGTTCTTACAAATATCCCAAAAGCTTCTATGCATCTCTCAATGGCCTTCAACACTTCTGCTACATTTATGGCTTCTCCCCTTACATAATCTTCTTTTTCCTCCTCTGTAAAACCTGATGGCACAGGACCAAAATAACATCAAATTGAGGCTAAATTGGCAGAGTTTTTCTTTGTACCTTTTTCGAATAATTATTTGTATAATTTTTCTTGAAGAGGAAATTTCAGAGCATGCTTCAATTTCTATCGGATGTATAAAAAAATTATAAAGATTAATATTACCAGATATCTGAGGAACCTGAAGAAGACTCTTGAGAGCAAATCTTCCTCTCACATAATTCCAAATCCTGTTGCCCTCACACGTTTCATCTTCAAGAAATCTCTCTAATAGTACTTGAAATTTCTGAAATTCCTCAATTACATTACCATAAAACACACCATTTTGAGAGCTAGATTCTGCAAGAGCCTTGACCTTTGTGTGTTGATAATTGATAGCCTCCCATGACAAACATGATTGAGCTACATAAATCATTTCAAAATCACCCTCTAGGCTTCTTAATAGCCTCTTTTTAGTCTGTTTGCTCCATGAAATATATGGAGTTGACATTTCAACAGCTTCATTGTTGCTCTCCAATGAACTAGGAGTCCCCAATTGCTTGTTCAGAACAGCACCTAAAATAAAATTGATGAACATATGGACTCTATGTTATCCTTTTTTACTTTCAATTTTGTATATGAACATAAGTTAATAGCTAACCCATATAATATAAAATTAATGATGTAGTGAGCCACGTTGCACGACATTGCTAAGATGACATTATCCGATTAAATAGCTTCAACACCGTTCACGGAATATATATATATATATAAATAAAACCCTAATGTGGAACAATGAGAAAGAAATGGATACCTACTTATTCCACAAGTTCTATCACAATTGAGCAAATCGAACCATCTCATTCTTTCCGTATACTTCTTGTAAAATGCATCTGGTTCTTGATACTCATCTTCAGGATGATTATTTACTTCACTTTCTACAACTAGTGAACTTGAGATACAGAGTGCTGATGATTGCGGATGCTCATCCATTTCTCGATTTTCGGTTGGCAAATTGGAGCTACAAACAGATGATGAATCTAATTCTTCAACAGAATCCAAATCTTCTGCGTGTGGACTGGAATGGCAAATAATATTGGAGGCTATAAAATCATTCATGTCAGCGTCTTTATCCGAACAAGAATCCAGTTCTTCCATATTCTCTTCTTCAGGAAGAACCACATGTTCCTCGAAATTAATGTCATCTACAAGATCATTTTTCTGAGATTCAAATACTATGAGCTTGCAAGGTGTTGGTAAAATGCTTGAAAAAGTATATGAATTGCCAATAATTTGATTCCTGTTATAGCTTTTCGGAACCACAGAATATTTCTCGCTGGCCTCTTCTGTAACTTCAACACTAGCCACTCTACTGAATGATGAGAAAAAATACATGAAACAATTTCTTAAATACCTGAAAACATACAAAGCCACAAAACGGATGATTCTAAAAGGATAAAAAGTTACAAGTAGAATCCATCTGGTGAGCAACATAAGCCAAAGAAAAAGCTGGCAAAAAACAAGAAAAAAAGGATGGATATAGAAGCTCAAATAAAACCACTTCAAAAATCCATCTGGGATGATGATAGATTCGATGATAAACCAACAGGATGTCAAAAAAGCCATTTTCAAATTCACTTCTCCATAAATGACCTCTCCAAGTGGCAGCGAGAACTAGCTAGTTCAGTTCCATTTGGTATTAAATATATAAATATTGGAATTCTCAAAAAAGTCAAAAGCATTTCTGAAACTACCAAGAAAGAGCCAATTGGAAATTTTTTGTATGCTAGTTGTTATAAACAATTTAATTAGTCGTTAGCGGGTCAAGTAAAGAATGATAAATTATGTCACAATTTTTCACTTTCTTTCCAAGATAGACAAGACTTAGCTTAGAATATACTTTGTGCATAACTTGACTAAGCTTTTAGTCTCTGTCTTAACATTTTATAACTTGTGTGCTTACTAGGATCCTATCCACAGATTTGTTGATCAATTTGAGAGCAGCTTCTATATTTGGTTTCAACTCTCAATACAACCACAACAATAAGTCTTCCAGATCTCAGCTCTCTTGAGTTCTTAAAAATTGTGTCGCTAGTCTAATGACAAACTTTTATGTGTTAACCTTAATCATATATTTAGATATTTTATGTGTTGAGCGCAACAAAATGTCATAATAAAATCACTTATCAACTAATTAACTAGCTCTGAGTGTACGTTGCGTGAGGGATTCAGATTCAGATTCAGATTAGGGGTTTGTTTTTGTTTATTTTTTTTTTTTTGTAATGGCAGAAACAATGAAAGTGAAAGTTTAACTGTTGAAGATAAAGATGAACGAATTAATGTATAAGAATGAAAAATTAAATAGAAAGGGCATGCGATTGCGAGTAAGGCGTGTAATACGTAATGATCCAAATCAGTTCTTACATCACAAGTGCAAGTCAATGAACATTAGTTACTAACTTCATACCTAACCTAAAGAATTATATAATAATAACCATGTTTAATTTTGGGAAATTATCTCCGATCCATCCTAAATTAATCTAAAGAGACTTTATCATTTTTCCTCATAGTATTTCAAGTATCAATTTTCAAAAAAAGTGGAAATTTGATAATTTTTTCATGTTTTCGAGTGGAACATGATATACTTTTGTAACTTCAAGTGAAAAAATACATATTTGTTATAGTATCTGGTGGAAAATGATAAAGTCAAAAATATTATAATATTTTCGAACTTGTGCCTAACTTAATTAGGGTGGATTGAAATTAATTTTCCTTTTATTTTTATACCTAATAATACATCTGGGTATTATAATTTTATAACTATTTTTAAAATTTTGTGTGGGGGACTATACAAGAATAAAAGGTTTCTGTTGAAAAAGATTATTCTACTTCCCTTTTTTCGGAAGAAAGATGAGGATCCACACAAAAAAAAAAATGGAAGAGATCCGAGTGAATGGAAAGAATTAAAAAAACCACCACATTTTCTTTTAACACTGGGTTTAAAGTATGTGTCTTGGTTAATTATGAACAATAAGTTTTGTTATTGTAAAAGTGATGTATGAGTTGGTGATAAATTTTTCATAAGAAAATCTTCTATGCAACAGTGGTACCACGTCATCTATGCAACAAACCAATCATTCACTGTCACGCGTGCTAAAAAATTAAAAAATAATTAAAAAATAGGTAAAGAAACTCTACATGTTATTTTTTAATTCGTTTGTGGTACCACGTCACCCATATCACTGTTGCACTAAAGAATCTCTCCCTGATACATGCGTTGTAATAATAATAATATAACGTTAAAATCAATTATATTTAAATTATTATTCAATAATCAATAATTATAATTTATAAATAAATAAATAAAAAAATATATATATAACTCAACTAAACACCAAATCCAAATCTATCTTCAATACACAGCTATAGCTACAGGGGCAATCTTAGATTATGCCAACTCGAAGGGGCGGATCCAATTTGGGCCCAGTGGGGGCCGTCCATGGCCCCACTGGGCCAAAATTGAAAAACAAATATTTTTTTAATTTAAAATAAAAAAATAAGAAAAAATAGTTAAAGACCTGATAAAAAATAGTTTTGCCCCCATCAAAGTCTTCGCCTGACCCCACCAAATTCTTCTCTCACCAAGCCTCCAAAATCTCCAAAACTTCGATTGGATCTCTCAAAGCTTATTAGATCTCTGTATCTGGTAAGTCTCATTTATTTTGAATCTTTGTGTTGGATGAATTATGTTTGTTGTTGGAATTGTTGCTCAAAGCTTCGGCTGATGAGCTTTTGCTCAATGCTTCTATTTGTTTGTTGTTGTTGATGAGCTTTTGCTCAAAGATTCTATTTGTTTATTGATGAGCTTTTGCTGAAAGCTTCGATGAATTTTGTTTGTTTGTTGGATCTCTCAAAGCTTCGACTGAATGATAATTTGTTTATTGAGGTTTTTTTAAAAAAAAAAAAATTATGAGGACGTGTTTATTTGTGAATTTTTGGAAACTGAATTCATTGTGTCGACTGAAATATTAGAATTGGTGAAGAATCGATTGTGTCGGCTGAATATTAGTGTTTGGAAACTGAATTCTGCCTTATTTTAAAATTATGAGGGCGTGTTTATTTGTAGTTTAATTGTGATATGTGATTATGAATTTAATTGGGAATTTTTTTTTACCAACACTAATGAAGAGGTATTTTTCTAGTATATAACGAGAATGTAACAAAACTAGCGCTTCCTAAGAGTCAATTTAGATGATTTTCCTGCAGATCCAGGACTTCGATCACATATCCTATCTTACCATCCAAATGATAGAGATGATGTTCGTATAGCATATTTGTTAAAAGGGCCTTTGTCAACCTCGACACCATGAGTTTCCATTGACCATGTTCGGAAGTTCGAAAAGACAGATTTATTAAATCATGGTTGGAGTATAGCATATCTAAAGATGCTGTATATTGTTTATGTTTTTATCTCTTCAAACAAGATTTGGGAGGTCAATCTGGTAGTGATTCATTTGTTGGAGAAAGTTTCAAAAACCTGGAAGAAAAAAAAGAAAGAATTGCTATATTCATGTAGCAAGTCCTACTAGTTCTCATGATGTAACTGTTTTGATAAATGAAAGTCAACACGTTCGAACTGTAATAAACAGACATTCTGATCAAGTTCGAATCGTATACAAGATTAGATTAATAGTGAGTGTTAAATGCGTTCGTCATCTGCTTTAGTCATAAGAACTCATTTTCCCAAGTTTGATAAAATAAAGTTACCAATGGATTTCTCAGCATTTGATATTTCTAGATTTGATCAGCAACTTGAAAATTACATTTTTGATATGTGCCATAAAGATAGTAGAGAATTTTCACAATTGAATGGAATTAGTGAACGTGCAATAATAATGGTGGATACGAAAGACACAAAATATATCTACTAGTTTACAAGATTTTGACTTTAGCATTGATTCTTTCGGTTGCTATAGCAATAGTTGAGAGAGCATTCTCTGCTAGGGGTTTTACGCAATCGGATGAGTGATGAATGGTTAAGCGATACTTTAGTTTCCTACATTCAAGATGAGATTTTTGATCAAGTGAATAACGAAAGTATTATGCAAGATTTTCAAAATATGAGAACCGGCAGATGACAATTGTAGTGCTTTATTTTTTTAGTTGTTATTAATATAAAAAGTTTATACTATATATTTTGATAATCTTTAGATAAATATGTATGAATTTATTATTTATTACTTCGTAAAGGAAAAAATTTAGCCTCCACTCAATGAAATTTATGAATGCGCCCCTGGTTAAAGCATAAAATAATTTCATAAAGTTGCTTCCCGTTTTGTCAGTCATTGCGGTAAATTATCTGTGGAGTGCGTTTGATTACCTCTGAAATCACATTTGTTAAAATTTCTAACCAAACCTAATATGAAAAAGCAACAATCATACGTACGTGCACAACCTTAACATAATCATATATGTTTAGAAAAACACAAAAGATAAAAAGTGAATAAATATATTTTTTTAAATACACATACATCATTATTAAAAAAAACATCTTGAACTAAATATTTTTCATATTAGTTCCTACGAAAAATAAACAATTTTTTTTTTTTTTTTATATATTATTTTAGTTTAGCCAGGACCCAGAAGTAAATAAAATCCTAGCCATATGCCACTGATTGTGTGAGTATATTTATTATTACTAAGTAGTTATTTCAAATTATCAAACTACATTGAAACTTTGATACGTCGAGACATGTGTAAATAAACCACTCATTAACCGTCAATAACTACCCCTAAAATTCAAATTCAAAAACTCAACAAAAAAAATAAAAAATTCCTTTATATATCAAACACAAACCAACACTTCAAAATCCTCATAATCAATTAACCCACCATTGAATCCCTTTTCGCTTAACAGAAATGGAGCAACATGAAGAAGGAATCGGCATCAAAATATACAACGCAACCCCCTCTGAATGTTCCACTCCACGCGCTGCAGCCGGTTCCCTCCCGGAACCCGAACCCTCCGGCGACCTCCACCACCATCCCGGTAAGAAACGCCGTGCCGTCGCAAAAGGAGTGCAAAAAACAATATCAAAAACCTCCATGCTCGTCAACTTTCTCCCCACAGGCACCCTCTTAACGTTCGAAATGATCATCCCTTCGGTATACGGCAACGGGGACTGCTCTTCGGTTAATACCCTAATGATGCACGTGCTCTTAGGGCTCTGCGCTCTCTCTTGCTTCTTCTTCCACTTCACTGACAGTTTCCGGGGCCCGGACGGGAAAGTTTACTACGGGTTCGTGACACCGAGGGGGCTGGCGGTGTTCAAGCCGGGGCTTGAAGTTGAGGTTCCGAAAGAGGAGAGGTACAAAGTAGGGCTTACGGATTTTGTGCACGCAATGATGAGTGTAATGGTGTTTGTGGCGATTGCTTTTTCGGATTTTAGGGTTACAAGTTGTTTGTTTCCGGGACATGAGAAGGAATTGGATCAAGTTATGGAGAGCTTTCCATTAATGGTGGGTGTGATTTGTAGTGCCTTGTTTCTTGTGTTTCCTAATACTAGGTATGGCATTGGTTGCATGGCTGCATAAAGAGGGTTTATTTATTTTTTGTGTTAGTGTTTATAATTTTTTTTTTCCTTTTTTGCTTATTTATAGAAGTGATCATTTAGTGGTGCGTGTTATGTAGAATAAAAGTTTATCGACTCAATCGAGAAGTTCAGTTTGTTGTGTATCGATACATGGAGAAAATATTTACTAATATAGTTGATCAACTTTTGTCAGTATTTTCTTATGTTTTCAATTTCGTACATGGTGGGATCAGTATTTTGATTCAGCAAAAGGCCACACAAGAATGGTCAAACTTTAAATTTGCATAGAAAATTGCCTAAACTTCAGTAAAATAAGTCATCTTTCCATTTTTTTTTCTCAATTTTCAATGCATTTGTCTTTCTGTAATCTCATTATTTAAGACATTTTTTTTTCTATTTATGCTGGTTATATTGAGAGAGAACAATTTATTTTTCTTGTACAGTTAAAGATTTAATTAAAAAGAAAAAAAGAATCAGCATTCAGAAGATTAAAATCGGTTCTGTGACATCATTCATAGGTCCTAGCATGGAATGAACTACTACTACATATGTGATGAAAATTCTATATCCTCTGTATAGTAATTGTGACAAAGAATATTACTCTATGCAATCTCTCTCTTTTTATCTTTCAAAAAACAGGTGGCATCGATCCCTTGAGGGGAAAAAATTACCTAATATTGATTATTGACCTACTGTAACTCTGTGTCTATTGATGAATCTACCACCTCCCTCTCTTCGATTTGCTTTCGTGTGTTTAATCTACCTGTTGCTGCCGTATATTAACCGAAAGAAGTGTTGAAATATTTCTTATGCCATAGTGAAGGCCAAAACTATTAGGTTAATTAATTATCGATCACCGCAACATTTTGCCACTCTTTCCTCCTGCAACTTCTGCCACAAACAAAGCATTTCTCTGGGGCTTTGGTAGTGTGCCACAACATACTGATCTCTGCACCCTCCGTTGTACACACGTGGTTCGTTTATGTAACTTACTTGCATACCAAGTTTCTTCAGTTCTGCTATCCAGATCCCCATTGCCACATCTTCCAGCTTGAACATCTGCACAAATAGACCCGGAATTTTAGGAATATAATTTATGTATCTTGCATGTCCAGAGCGAAATTCCAAGTGTGTACTTGCCTTTAGATGACCTTTATGCCTTTTAGCAACTGTCTTAGCAATGTCATATGATACCACATAACCAGGGCCATGTGCCCATGGGGGATAAGTACTTTCAGGCCATTCCTTCAATATTTCAGAGTATGTAGAGGGAGAATGATCAATAAGGAACTTATTTGAACATAATTGGTAGAAGCAGTCGATAATTTTACCTCGGGGCTGATATACCATTTACTGTCAGGACTCCGATGAGGCCTTGCATCATTTTCGATAAGACCATACAGCAAGCCATGTGTCACATTCGCTCTAGTTAGAGAAGCTAAAACTTCATCCACATGAACAAATGCATCATCGTCTGTTTTCATCACATACTTGGCTGAAACAACTTCTGTCTGTCAAAATAACAAAATAAGCCAAAGAGATGAACAAATTTGCTTATAGATTTAAAAATAATGTAGGAACCTACCCCAAAGATGCAGATTGCTATGGTCTTCCAGGTTATAAGACTGTAATAGTCGACAAAAGGCATCAGCTGAATGTCTCTATATGTTTGTACCTCGGTCCAAAGCTCATCATTCACCATCTGGTTTTTATGCTGCATCATAGTGCAAATATTTTAAGTATTTTGCTTCAAACGAGTGAAATTACAAGACACAAATGGTGAAAATATGGCACTCACCAAACCGACAAAAAATCGTACTGCAACAACTCCAGCCTTCACTGCAGGGTACTGCATCCATGCTCTCCGAACAGCCATCCTTCGCTTGAAATTGTTTGCTGTAGAAAAGATTCCAATGAAGAGGTCTAGTCGCTGATGCAGGGGAAGTGGAACTGATCTCAGATCTTCTAGATCAACAATCTCATCTAAAACCTCAGATGTGGGTAAGCCACTGGCCAAGACCGAAATTAGCTCCAAGTCTCCAGATATCCTTACTTCACTTGCAAGCCATGGCTCCAAACTCTGAAATCATCACAGATAAAAACTGCTGTTGAGTTTGGAAGCATAAATAGATGAGTATCCATTGTGTTCACAGAGAAACAAATGAAATCTCTTACTTCGCGGAAGGCAAAAGATGTTATATGCTTTCCATCAACAGTCATCTGAATTCCTTCTTCTCCCACCCTCAGTGTCATAACAGACAAATAGCCTTGCTTGAATGGAAAATGCTGGCTGGCTCTAGTTCTGTTCCTCGCCATTGATGAGCGTAAAGAAATGTATGAAGAGTCATTTCCCGTTACCTTCCCACCCTCATTGTCACCCACAATTTCATTGCACTGGTTCAGCTCATCCACTGGTTTATTATTCAAAGCAAAGACACAATGTTAAATGATATAGCACTCGTCATGTTCAAATATAAGGATATGCTGAAACCAAATATCATCAGCATCATACTTTTTGAGTAAGAAACAAAAAGCTCTTAAGTGCAACTACACCTTTGAAATTCTATTCAATGATCTTCAAAATGATCTCAATAAGATAAAGATTTGCTTGATTCTTAACACATAATTGTGCATCAAATGGCACAAAACCAAGTGTTTGGCAAATGGGAAAATACATTACAAATGTTCTTAACTGGAGAAAAAATTAGCTAGAAGATCTTTGTACAAACTGCTCAAGTAACTGGATTACATCTAAGAACTGACATATTAGGCCATAAAATTTCTTTCAAATTCAGGACTCATAACAACAGAGGACATGTTGGAAATCTGTACCTTTCTTATTTTCACTGGGGTCAGGCAGGGGGCACCGCTCCTCTTCGCCCCAATCGTGAGCTGCAGTCCATGTGTTTTGAACAATCACAGGATTCTCGGTAACCTTATCACCAAGAAGTCGTACGTTGTAATGCAAAACTATAGGAGGATCTGGCTCTCCTGGAACAGGCTCTCCACTAAGATCAATCCGAAAGTCACCAAGAAGGCCTTTCGGAATGCCTATTATAGTAATGGAAGATCCCTGAATCAGACCACAAGGAATCTGTAGTCTATAGCCACTATCACCAAATCCGGTAACATTGATATTACTAAGAAAATGTGGACATTGCTTCTCCTTCACTTTCTGAACCGAACTTCCATTTAAGTCACGATTTTGTTCCTTTACAAAGGAATCCATAAGATTGTCCCATGCAACTCCAGCTTCTCTAATAGCCTCTACTGCATTAGGCAAACCCTGAGTGTACTTAATCAGATGCTTCATCCGATTCCATGTCAGCAAAGACCTTTGCACTTCTTCAGAGAAGTTTCGCTTGAGAAAAAGACTAGAAACTAATCTATCAGCAGAAATCACTTGATTGGAAGATTCTTGAGGTTCAAATGTAGGTGGAACAGCATCTTGACGCAATTCTAGCAGATTAGTTGAGTTGATGGTAATAGGCACAAACAGAGGGTTATCCTCAAATGGAGTTTTCAGCAGGGCATACCTCAGAACTAGCAGCACAAAAAAGAACCCAAGCAAACCGCCACCAAACCATTTCTTCATTATTCTTTAACACTTTCACATCAATGGTTAACAAATCAAAGTCTGCACTCTTGCCTAGTCTCTCAAGTTCCTCTCTGCCTCAGATATTGCATACGCAATAAGCCTAATCCACAAAATCTAGAAACCCATCAAAAGTAAAATAAGAAATAATCACTCAGTTACAAAAGCAGACAGTTGTGCATCAAAATAAGTGATTCCCAAATATGAAACCTCCAAAAACTTTCCATTTTGAATATGTTATTTAAAAATTTTCCATACAACCTGAATAATGATGAACTGAAAAATGATGATATGAGTTACGAAATCAGAGAAAGAACAATATATCCTTTATTTGAAAGCTAAAACATGTTGCAACACATCTAAAATTTTCAGTTTCCACAAATTCAAAGTGAATTCCTATATCTGTGTTCCTTGAACTGCCCGAACTAAAAATGCCACACACATTATGCCCAAGTTGAATCAAACCGGTTCAATAGCTTAACTGTTGTAAACTCCACCAAATCCAACATTCGATATCAGAGACTCTTTCACATAAAAAAAAAAAAAAAAAAACCCTCATCTCCAAAATCAATAATCACAATCAATATGTTCCAAAACACTAGAACAAAAAAGCACATATCAGATCCTCTACTCAATTTTTCTCTCTCCTTGTCTCTTATGGGCATTGTCATCTAATGGCATGTGGTGTTAAGATTGAGTTATATGGCGCATATTTACTAGATGACAATGACAAGGAAAGAATCCTTGTCCAAAAACATATCAGCTTCATATGTATTCATATAACAAACTGCATCAATTTAAATAACAGAAACATGTGATACTGGATACATAAGTTATTACATAAAACACATACCTCAAAGTTTGTGCTGCAAACATAAGGGATGATTGAAGAAGACACGGAAACTGAAAAGGGTTTGAACTTTGAATAAACCAAGAAAAGGAATTGAAAAATAAGGAAAGAAAAATAAAGAGTAAAAAATGAGGATTTGTTGTGTTGTTTGGTGAAATGTAACTGTTGTTGGTACGTTGACGACTTCAAGCTTTATTAATATTATTATTTAATATTAATATTAATTTAATTAATATTTAATATTATAATGAACTTGAAGTCTACGCCAGAACAAAGTGAAAGCGGTTGTTGTTTGATCAGTTGTTGCTTTTGTATCTTTCAAGTCTTGACTCTTGTGGTTGTGTCTTTGCCTCTTTGGTGGTAGGTACAATCTAGGACGATCTATGTTCTTGTAAATTACCAATCATGCCACTGCAAGCAAGAAGCCAGGTTGTTCGACAGTTATTTAATGCATTGTTGCCGGCTTGCCGGGCTTTTTCATGTTTGGAGTTCAACGGCACCGTTTTGAGGTTGCGTAAAGGCCGTAAAAAAAGAAAATAAAAGAAAAAAATGTATTTGGTACGCTGTAGTTTTGCCTTTGACCGGTTTCTTTTGCTTTCTTGATAGTGTGATTGTTAAGAGTTTGGAACTTTGACTAGTTCTTTGCACCAAACGCAAAAAATAAATAAATAAATCATAAAACTAATCAGAATTTAATTTATTTTATTTTAAACGTATCAATGCAATTCAAATCATTATAAAACTAATCGATTAGTATATCAAAATTTATCTTAAAAGATTGGCAATTTTTGATTGGTTATTCAGAATTTAATTTAATTTATTTGAAACATATCAATTCAATTCAAATCATTATATAACTAATCGATTCGTATTATTTATTATATAAATTTTGAAAAATTGGTCGAACATTCCTTGGGTGCCATGTTTAATGAATTTTTAGGATATATATCTTTATTTTTTATTTAAGTGTTTGGCTAATCAAGATTTTGATTATATATAAAAATATAAAAAGCAGTATATAATTAGAAAATCTTACTTGGTGTATAAGGTTCTTATTACAAAGAAACATTATTTGTGAAATGTCTTGATATACCCAATGTAATTATGCAATAATATATATATAGAAAAAGGATTATGATACTTTTATTTATCAACTATCAATCCCTCATGTGAATTTTGCTTAGAACAAACTCAAATCAAGAGAAATCTTTAATCTATAAAAAAACAACGGAAATATAAGGAAATTGTAAATTTGGAGGTCCATTTCTTTCAAAAACTAGAAATCGAAGATTTAGGACTAAACAAAATATTTTTAAAAATGATTACCCAAAACAAAAGGAAAAAATAAACAGAGATTAATAATAAACACATAAGGGGGGTGGTTGCTATATTATGGTATAATTATCTAGAAGGTGATAATCATGAAACTAAGTCTTACAAATTGTAACAAGAAACTTAGAAACTTAGCGTACCAAATTTGAGTGGTAACAGCAACAATATATGAAATAGAAATTGTTTACGGGTGATTTTCGTCCCAGGGGCAGTTTCGAGATAACCCTCCTGAAATAATTCACATTCAACCTTGAATTTGTTTGGTTATGGGAGATCAAAAGCAAATTTAGCAAAAAGACAAAAAAAAAAAAAACACAAAAATCGACAAGAGAGTTTAACGTGGTTCGGACTTCGGCGGAGAAAGTTCCAGCCTACGTCCACGGCACAAAGTGGGGTGTGTTTTTTATTATTCAAATTGAGTTCGGTCGACCTGTTTAGGGGCAGGTTTAAGGAAACCGAGTTGTATGTTTCTTTGGTTTTTTACAAATGGTGTTATCTTCTTTCTTACAAAATTTTTCTCCTCTTTACAATGGAACTAACTCTCTTTATATACCAAAGGAGTTACAACACTATTCTCATGCCTTAATAACATCACCCACGTGACCCTCTGACTGATCGACGGACTCTCTGCCCCAAGACTGTCTTCGCCGAAAATAAATTTGTCACCTGACGGCTTGTCACATCAACCTGTTTTTGTACACTGCCACACATAACATATTGAAACCAGCCTGTAAAGAGCTTTCAAATAATGGTATGTGCCAGAGGGAAAGGTTTAAACTACCCCAGTCATACGTCGGTCTTCAAGAGATCGGCCAGATGGTCTTCCGAACAATAAAAGATATTGCCGACCTGCCCTGGAATACCCGAGCCATTCATTTCTTCACATGAGGTGAATTAGAGCTGAACCGAGCTACCGGTCTGATGTGGTCGGTCTCGGCTATGATTTTGTCGGTCTCCGAGATTCGCATTATACTGTGTCCTCTGGTCGGCTAACCCAGGGAACTTGGTCTGGATTGTCCCTGGCCGAAGACTGTCCAATACCTCTGAACATCTGATCCTCCAAAAAAGGAAATTCCATATATGCCCTTGCCGAACTGTTCAAATTCCCTAGTCACATAAATCATCATCAATATTTGTCATCTAGTTCTCGGTTCCAACAAGTATACGAGTTGATACCAGGAACTAAAAAATCAAAAGTGTGATACTATTCAGCTGGTGGTCGGTTCCAAGAATCACATAGAAAACTACCTCGAATCTCAATCAAACCGTCCTCGGTCATCTACACGTGCTCAGCCACTATACAATCATGATGTCTTTTCAAACGTCTCTCCAACTTGAAACAAATCCCCCTTTTACCCTTCTGGTAGCCGTCCATCGAGAACCGTAAACCATCATATCCTCATAAATACCCATCAAATCACTTCTTAGGGTTTAATCTGAGTCTGACACTTGTCGAACATCCGTGCCCCTCCCGCCAAAAACCAAAACAATCGATCATTCATGGGGCAGTCGAAAAGCTTCAATCTCAATCGTTCATCTCAACCTGAGCAGATGGAGCCTACAAATGACACGTGGCGCCCATCCGACGCCCCTCTCCGATCCAACGACCAAGAATGCCATGTGCTGACTATAAGAATACAAAACAACGCTTCTTTCTCTCTTTTAGGAAAATTTGAATTCTCAAAGTGTCAGAGCTTCTTCGTTCCGGAAACCATTTATCTTCAAGCCCGACCAGATCAACCGCAAACACATCTACTCAAACCAAGTAAATTTCCGCTCGACCTCCTTCTTTTTAATTATTGTAATCCTCTATAGCTGTTTGTTGCTTGTGGATGCTTGATTACTTACCGTTGTCTGTTTCTTATTTCTTCTAGCATGTTTTATCCATCATTCCATGTTGCAAAGTATGTTTCGGGTTGGGTGTATGTGTTTGATGCATATGTCTTCTGGTTGAAGGATGAGTTGTGGGGTATGATGTATGTGTTTCGGGTTTCCTGTGTTTTGTGTTTGGTTTTGGTGTTTTTAGGAAGATACTTGTTGTGTGTGGTCATTGCTATGATATTTAGAGACTTTAGGTCCAGGTTCCCGGAAGTTAGAGTAGCTCTCGAGTCCGCGGTGCATCAAACTAACCACTGACTGACCTTCTCATCCATTGCGATTGTCAGGAATGTCTGACATCGAATCATCATCGGCCAAGCCTGTAAAACCTCACCTCCTCATACTGAAGAATCCTCCTCCAGCTCGGGAGCACCCAATCTAGAGGAGCTAGATACCACCCCAACCTCATCTCAAAGAGAATGACACCTATCACCACAGAATTCCTCGGAAAGACTCTGAACCAGGCGAATTAGACTGTTCTGCCTTGGACATGAACCGACCTTCCACCATCACGGAAGATGTCTTGGGCGTACTCCATCAACAGTTCGAGATACCTATAGATATAGCCCTTGAGGTCCCGGGCCTGTTCGAACGCGCAAGCCAACCTGACTCCGGCCCGGTGGCCATTCTTCCTTCCTTCTTCGAATGCGCTCTTCGTTTGCCCATTCAACTGTATTTTGCGGGGATGTTGGCCAAAATGGAGATTGCCCCCTGCCAATTAAACTTGAACAGCTGGAGAATACTGGCCGGCTTATATGTGATCTGGCACCTGGCAGGCCTCGGAGAACCGACCTTCGAGGAGCTAAAAAGACTTCTCAAACTGAAGGCCAACCCAAGATCCCATCATGGTTGGTACTACTTTCTTCATATGCCAACGTCCCCGCCCTCATCAAGGACCTTCCCCAGACCAACAAACACTTCAAAGACCCTTGGTTTTAGGCTACATGCGACTGGGGATGATCTTGGCCAACGGGTTCAGAGGAGACAAAGGTCCCAGACGTCTTCAGAGCGGGAGGTTAGAAACCGAACCCTTAGTTTCTTTTCCTTAATTTTCATGATTAGGTACTAACTCACTAATCATTCTCATCCTGCTGGAGGGATCCTCCCAAGGTTACCCACGAGGTCCACGCTAGGATTATGATGGCCCGAAACTTCACCGGTTATTGGAGGAAAATAGTCAATGAAGCGACCTTTGTGGAGTCGGGCCTCATTCGGAGCGCACCCCCACAGGCCCCGGGGCGACTAGGTAGCCTCATCTGACCTTCGAATAGATTCGTTGTGCTCAACCCAAATGTGAATGAAGTTATCTCATTTCAGAGACTGATCATGCTTTTTGCCTTTGTTTTGCAGGAATGTCGAAGCCAGTCAAATTTCTAGGACGGCTCGAAGCTCTGTCAAAGAGGCCCGGCCGGGTGAAGCCGGAAGTTCTCGGATGCGGCCGGCCGCTGCAGACGCCAGATGGAAATCCAAAGTGGTTGCCCGTCCGGTGGCACAGCCCACACCTTCTCCCGCAATGGCGACACCAGGTCCTATAACCCGACCAGCTTCCACATCATCCAGGTCCGCGAGAAAATGCCACCGCCTGCTCAAGGACGAAGTAGTTGAGCTGCAGGAGGAGGATGAAGATGAGCAGCCCTTAATCAAGAGGTCTACTGCTCGGAAGGAGAGGCAGACTGTCGATGCTCCTCCCAAGATCGGGAATGGAGGGGTTATGCTCAGGGTGGATGATCTCAGTGAGAAGGTCCGGGACGCCATTTCCCATCTAGTGTCGGTGATCAATTTGCTAGCCGAAACAGTGCCTCTGGCGGATCCTAACATTCAAGGACCTCCCCCGAGGATGCAGTCTCTAACTTCTTTATCCGAATTACCGAAGTAAACATGCTTCTCTATTCCCGTCCCATATTTTTACTTGTTGATTTCTGACTCTTTCTTTCTTGCAGGCAAACTATATGATGGCCGGCAATAAGGACCTGCTCATGAGTCTTTTATCCGATGGGGGCCAGGTGCAGAGGCTCCAAAGCCAAATTTCGGAGCGGGAGGCCGAACTGGCCAAACAGAAGGAAGAAAACCAAACTCTGGTGCGGACCACGACCGAGGCCATTGCTTTGAATGAGTCCCTCCGCAATGCCTCTGCCCTTGCCAAGAAGAATATGGAGGCTGACGAGGAGGAAAAAAAACGTCTGAGGTGGGAGGTGGCGAGCTCGGAGTCCAAACTTAGAGTAATGACCAAAGATATAGATCAAGCTCGGGAGGCGCTGAAGAAGAGAGAAGTTGAGCTGGAGGATGAGCTGGAGAAGACCAGGCTCGAAGGGGTCAGCGACTGCGCTCAGATCATTCCGATGGTGATGCCCGAGATTGACATGAGGCCCATCCACGTTGCCATCCGGTTCTGCAAAAGGGAGCTTTCAGAGGATGAAGCTCGCGTATTACTTGCCCTCCACTCGGAGGAAATCCAGAATCCCAAGCCCCTTTCTACCGTGCCCATGTCCCCGGTGCCTGATGAGATCCAACATGAGACACCCACCCCGGCCCTTGAAGTGCCTGAAGTCAGAATGGTTGAAGCCTCTCATGCCTCCCAAGCTGAGATCGATGCCCCTCCTGCTGAGCCTGCAACAGAGGTCCTGCCACCCGGGCCCGGCCAAGAAGAAATAGTTGCCCCTGTGCGGGCTGATGAATGAGGGTGACCCGAAAGAGGTCATATGTAAACTTAAACAATATACTCTCTTTTTGTAATAGTAACTATAATTTCTTTTATGTAATATGTTTTGAATGCCTCATTTACTGCTTCCTATACTTAGTTTATCTTAGCTTCCAACTTGCTAACTTGCCTTTCCAAATTTCAATGTGACAAGAAATCTCGATACCAACCAATTTCGAATCCAGCCATGAGGGGAATGCTCTATCCCCGAGCCGATGATGTGCACTCGGTGAGACGTAACTTGACCCGAGCTGAAGAAATACTTGGCTTTGGGGGAATGTTACCTCCCTAGACCAACAATGATCCGGCCGTGGAGGAATGCTCCATCCCCACGCCGATGATGGGCACCCTGTGGGACGTAACCCGACCCCGAGCTGAAGACACACTTGGCTCTGGGGGAATGTTACCTCCCCAGACCAACAATGATCTGACCGTGGGGGAATGCTCTGTCCCCACGCCGATGATGGGCACTCGATGGGACGTAACCCGACCCCGAGCTGAAGAAACACTTGGTTCTAGGGGAATGTTACCTCCTCAGACCAACAATGATCCGGCCGTGGGGGAATGCTCCGTCCCCAAGCTGATGATGGGCACTCGGTGGGACGTAACCCGACCCCGACCTTAAGAAACACTTGGTTCTGGGGGAAATTTACCTCCACAGACCAACAATGATCCGGTCATAAGGGAATGCTCCGTCCCCAAGCCGATGATGGACACTTGGTGGGACGTAACCCGACCCCGAGGCAACAGAAGAAATAGCATCGGCGGAACGAATCCAGCCCCGAGCTGGTAGAACAGAATAGCCTCGGTGAAACGAATCCAGCCCCGAGCTTGATGGAGCAAGATAGCCTCAGCGGAATGAATTCAGCCCCGAGCTGGATGGAACAAGATAGCCTCAGCGGAACGAATCCAGCCCCGAGCTGGTGGAACAAGATAGCCTCGGCGGAACTAATCCAGCCCCGAGCTGGTGGAACATATGAGACTTAATCTATAGGGAAGATTTTCAACCTCTGAGGCTCCGCGGATCCCGACGCAGGCGTCCCCTTGCCGGGCATCAGCAAAAACAAAAATATGAATAAGACAATGTTAGCACAATGGAGGTGGCTTAGTACATACTCTATACAAACCTGAAAAGATAACAACTCAGGTGCCCCAAAGAAGCATCTTGCCTGGTGACTCTCAAAAAATAATTCTGAACCTTACAATTCAGTCGTACCGGCTAGTCGGGCTACGGATCGGTGAGCGGCCGAGACCCTGAGGGCAGAAACCTCCTCATGCTGGACGGCTCTGGAGTCTGCAAGCACTATGAGGGTAGAAACCTCCCCATGTCATGCTTCTCATGATCTGAGGCGGTTAGGCAGATGCCCCACGAGGGAAGAAAACTCCTCGTGTGCGCCATCCCTTGGTGGTTCTCAACGGGACTCACCTGCCGACTCACAGGGGAAGAAACCTCCATGGGTCTGGTTTACCCGAGACCACAATGGTCATGGAGGCCATTTGGTCGTCCCCATGCCAAGTGGTCTGGTGGTTCTCAACGGGATTCACCAGCCAACTCACAGGGGAAGAAGCCTCTCTGGGTCCGGTTTACCCGAGTTACTCCTAAAAAATGCGAGTCATTGGGTAGTAACGTTTCGGCCTCGGAGGTTTGATAATGACACCCGAGATTGGCGTGCCGCGAGGGGTTCGCGCTTTTCCCACATGCACTCTATCCCTTGATGCGTTCTGGATCCTCAAAGGTGAAATGAGTCAGGTCAGAACACTTCCATCCACGGGTTTGATAATGACACCCTGGATTGGCGTGCCTCGGGCTTGGTGCCTTTCCTAACTACTGATCACCCATTCGCATCGAGCATATCCCAAGAATATTGAACATAACTTTCACATTCAATTAATAAACAAGTAAAATGGACAAGTTTCTTAATTCAAAAGAGAAAGTTTTATTTATATTCAAAGGACATGCTGCCCTTCTTATAACTCTTTGCAGGTCATTTTAAGAGAGACTTTTACAATCATTTTCTGATTCTTGTTTGATCATCCGGTAATTATGCGGTTCAAAGAGGAGATCTATTGCTGACCTTCTTTCTTCTTGCGATATCCTTCCTCTTTCCACTCTGACCAGTTCCTCTCGCTCCATTTCTCTTTCCTCTAGTCTTCCTTTCACTTTCCCAAACCACTCTGCTGCTGAACTCTCCAATGATCCATGGCTTCCGCCTTCCGCCATCGTCTCACTACGTAAGTTGTTTTTTGTTCTATCCCCACAGACAGTGCCAACTGTTGACGGGTGATTTTTCGTCCCAATGGCAGTTTAGAGATAACCCTCCCGAGACAATCCTTTTTCAACCTTGAATTTGTTTGGTTATGGGAGACCAAAATAAATGTAGCAAAAAGGCAAAGAAAACACAAAAATCGACAATAGAGTTTAACGTGGTTCGGCGGAGCAAGTCCAACCTACATCCACGGGCACAAAGTGGGGTGTTGTTTTTATTATTCAAACTGAGCTCGGCCGACCTGTTTAGGGGCAGGTTTAAAGGAAACCGAGCTGTCTGTTTCTTTGATTTTTTACAAATGGTGTTCTCTTATTTCTTACAGATTTTTTCTCCCCTTTACAAATGAAACTAACTCTTCTTTATATACCCAATGAGTTACAACACTATTTTCATGCCTTAATAACATCACCCACGTGACCTTCCGACTGATCGACGGGCTCTCTGCCCCAATACTGTCTTCGCCGAAAGCAAACCTGCCACCTGATGGCTTGTCACATCAATCTGTTTTGTTCACTGCCACACGCAACATATTGAAACCAGCTTGTAAAGAGCTTTCAAATAATGGTATGTGCCAGAGGGAAAAGTCTAAACTACCACAGTCACAAGTCGAACTTCAACAGATCGGCCAGATGGTCTTTCGAAAAATAAAAGATACTGCCGACCTGCCCCGGAATACCCGAGCCATTCATTTCGTCACATGAGGTGAATTAGAGCTGAATCGAGCTACCGGTCTGATTTGGTCGGTCTTGGCTATGATTTTGTCGGAATCTGAGATTCGCATCATACTGTGTCCTCTGGTCGGCCAGACCCGGGGAACGGGGTCCGAATTGTCCCTGGCCGAAGACTGTCCAATACCTCTGAACATCTGATCCTCCAAAAAAAAGGAAATTCCCTCTCTGCCATTGCCAAACTGTTCAAATTCCTTAGTCACAGAAATCATCATCAACAGAAATAAAGCCACAACAAACTGAATTATGAGCTTATATTCTATCGTGTTGCCATCTCTCTCTCTCTTACTAAAAATATATTAATGATGCATGTGTAAGTTCACTAGCTTAAATCTTTGTGTGGGCATTAGTTCTCTTCTTTGTTACTGTCATTTTGTTGCCATGATCAAACTATATATAAAACACAGAGAAAATCATGAATTTTAATCTACTAAAATAATTAATATTATATTGAAATTTGTGTTTTTTTTTTTAAATTTTAATTTTACAATTAATTCATTCAGTCAAGGGACCCTCATTAGAAAATTACTATCTGTGTATTTGAAATTACATACTTTTCATTTGGAGGTTTCAATAGTTTTATGACAAATTATTCTTCATTTTTTTTATTTCTTTTACAACATACTAAATTTTATCAATACCATGTGCAATGACTCGTCTCATTAATAAGATATTGTCTCTTTTGTGCATCAGGACTATGGATGGTAAAATCGGGACCCAGATCTAGAAATAATTTTCACTTCCCGGGTCCTGGTCCGGATTTAAGGGTGGCAGAAATGCCCGGCCCGGGGTAAAAAAAAACCCGAGCCGGGCCAAAACCAATATATATATTTTAATATGTTTGTAGCATTTTTATTTGTTTGTAACATTTAAATTGTTAATTTATCGATGAAAATTTCGATTTATTGGTGAATTGTTTTTACATATAGTGTGAATATATTTTGTATTTGTATGTTTTTATTTTTTGTATTTTTTTTAAAAAAAACAGGCCGGATAAAGCCCGGGCCCGAGCTTTTTTTCTTTGTCAGGCTCAGGCCGAGCTTATCAAAGCCCGGGTCTGGCCCGGCCCATTGCCACCCTTATCCGGATCCGGGAAAAATTATCCGAATCCGGACCCGGGTACACCTTGTGCAAATTCGGGTATACCCGGATTCGGATATGGGAAAAATTATCCAGATCCGGACCCGAGTACACCTTGTGCAAATCCGGGTATATCCGTATTCGGATCCAGGGCCCGTATAAAAAAAAATTAAATTTATCAATTAACATCATGAAAAATCCTAAATTATTACAAATTAAAATTCACTAAAATATACAAAAATTAAAATTCACTAAAATATAATTAAAATTAATCGGATCCATATTAAAATTATCAATTAACTTCATAAAATATCTTAAATTATATTTATTATTATTATTTTAAATTAACCGGATCCGAAATTATATGAATTCGGATCCGGACTGATCTTTAAAATCAAGACCCGGTCCGTAAAAATATATTACGGACCTGAGTCCTTTTGGGTCCCGGCCAAATCCGGGTAGAATTGGCATCTGTAATCAAGACTAGCTAACAGATGCCATTCCTTTTCAACATATTTTAACATCATTTACAAACAATGTGGAATTTCACACCTTATCTAGATAATTTTTTGAATATTTAGATTTAAAATAAATTGAATATATGGATGTATCCTAAAAAATCCGGCATTTGCATGCGAGGAAACTCGAATTCCTTCACACATCTGTGATTTTGAAATTTGTGATCTTAGTTTAGTGTAAAATTAGTGTGCAAAGGTTTGGAAATTAAACACTTAATGACTACCACACATAAACATCATAACTTGGCATAATTTAGGGATATGCTTAATTAGACCCCATAATTTAATGTCCAAATTGCCGAAGCACCATCTTATTGTTTCCAGGTGTATGGTTGAAAAATCCATCAATCCAAAGAGAAGAAAAGAAGCGTATGTATGTGTATGGTTGATAGAGAGAGAGAGAGAGAGAGAGAGAAGATGATCTTCTTATGATTTAGCTTGGACTTTTCCAGGACTGATATAGATTGCAGAAGCACTTAATAATGTATATAAGCTCTCCAGATCATTCAAGATGTTGGACTTTGCAAATAATATCAACTCGAGAAAAGCCAAATGCAAGTCCTGGAAACATCCTACGATCACTATTTAACAAATAGGCCATAAGTTTCCCTCCAGAAACAAAATTTAACCAGAGAGTCAGAAATAAGCTTAACTAACAAGGGAACAAACAATGTCTCCTGCTGTATCTTTGTCCACCGTCCACCCTCCAATCATCAAATCTCAGGACATTTCAAAGGAAACCCACATCCCGAAAAGCACTTGTAGAGAAAGACCATGCCAGAAAGCACCTACAGATGTCAAACTTAGTAAAAGAAAGCTTTTAAATTCTACTGCTTTGGGCCTTTTAGGAGGATTGTCTCTTCCTCAGCCAGCAAAATCAGCTGAACCAGAGAGCCCAATTGAGTCTACTTCAAGTAGATTGACTTACTCAAAATTCTTGCAGTACATAGATGAAGGTGCTGTCAAGAAAGTAGACTTGTTTGAGAATGGAACAGTGGCGATTGCCGAGATTTATAATCAACCGTTTGACAAAATCCAGAGGGTCAAGGTTCAGTTACCAGGATTGCCACAAGAGTTGCTGAGGAAAATGAAAGAGAAGAATGTTGATTTCGCTGCTCATCCAATGGAAATGAACTATGGACTTGCTTTAGTAGACTTTTTAGCAAATTTTGGCTTTCCATTATTACTTCTTGGCTCTTTATTTTTAAGACCATTCTCTGCAAACAGTCCCGGAGGTCCAAACCTGCCATTTGGTCTTGGAAGGTATGACTTGGTTTACATATTATTAAAGGTTCTCTAAGTGCGGATATTTGCAATTTGTTAAAATTCGGACCAAGTACTCTTTGTAAAAAAAAAAAAAAATTGAGTACATTTTTGTATTTGAGCAATTCTTTGTTAGGATTTTAATAAGATACAGACATCCGCGGGAGATGAGTGATTATAATATTCATTGTATTTTTCTTGTAAGCAGGAGCAAGGCTAAATTTGAGATGGATCCTAACACAGGAGTAACATTTGATGATGTGGCTGGAGTTGATGAAGCAAAGCAAGACTTTCAAGAGATTGTGCAATTCTTAAAGACCCCAGAGAAGTTTACTGCAGTTGGTGCAAAAATTCCGAAAGGGGTTCTATTAGTAGGGCCACCAGGGACAGGGAAGACATTGTTAGCCAAGGCCATAGCTGGAGAAGCAGGGGTTCCCTTTTTTTCTCTATCAGGATCTGAGTTCATCGAGATGTTTGTAGGTGTAGGAGCTTCAAGAGTGAGGGATTTGTTCAACAAGGCCAAGGCGAATTCGCCATGCTTGGTGTTTATTGATGAAATAGATGCAGTGGGAAGGCAGAGAGGGACTGGCATTGGTGGAGGAAATGATGAAAGGGAGCAAACTTTAAATCAGTTGCTTACTGAAATGGATGGCTTTACTGGGAACACTGGAGTGATTGTTATTGCAGCCACAAATCGGCCCGAAATTCTTGATTCTGCTTTACTTAGGCCTGGAAGATTTGACAGACAGGTAAGCTATTTTCAAGTAAAATATGTTACTTGTGTGAGCTCGTTTGGTATTGGTTTTGCACATGAGCCTTTACCTACCAAGCTTAAGCTTCTGGGTTTGAGCAGGTTTCAGTTGGGCTGCCTGATATAAGAGGGAGAGAGCAAATATTAAAGGTTCATAGCACCAACAAGAAGCTTGACAAGGATGTATCTCTCAGTGTTATTGCCATGAGGACTCCAGGATTCAGTGGAGCAGACCTGGCAAACTTAATGAATGAAGCTGCAATTCTTGCTGGTAGGAGAGGCAAAGACAAGATTACATTGAAAGAAATCGACGACTCGATTGACCGAATTGTTGCTGGAATGGAGGGCACCAAGATGACCGATGGAAAGAGCAAGATCCTGGTTGCTTACCATGAAATTGGCCATGCAGTTTGCGCGTAAGTATAGTGAGGGCCTGTTTGCTGCTGTAATATGTAATCACTAGTTGTATATTATAAACGTCAAACAAATAAATTTGGGAATATAATAATTGTTTAGCAAACATTGCACAGCGGTTGTAAAAGGACACTTTTTTTTTTTTTTTTTACAGGACATTGACACCAGGGCATGACCCAGTACAGAAAGTGACTCTGATTCCTAGAGGCCAAGCACGAGGGCTGACATGGTTCATTCCTGGTGAAGATCCTGCACTCATCTCCAAGCAACAGCTCTTTGCCAGGATAGTTGGAGGACTTGGAGGAAGAGCAGCTGAGGAAGTGATTTTCGGAGAAGCAGAAATCACAACAGGAGCAGCAGGGGACTTGCAACAAATCACCCAGATAGCAAGACAGGTTTTGTAACATGCTCCCACAAAATTTTCTGAACTTTCAATCTCTGCTAATAATTCTTTGTTACACAGATGGTAACAACGTATGGCATGTCCGAAATCGGCCCGTGGACACTGATTGATCCTTCAGTGCAAAGCAGCGATGTTGTGATGAGGATGTTGGCAAGAAACTCCATGTCAGAAAAACTTGCAGAAGACATTGATACAACAGTGAGAAATATAATTGAAAGTGCTTATGAGGTTGCAAAGAATCACATAACGAATAACAGAGAAGCCATGGATAAGCTAGTGGATGTGCTTATGGAGAAGGAAACAATTTCAGGAGATGAATTCAGGGCCATTTTGTCGGAATTTACTGATGTATCTGTGGAGCAAATTGATAGAACTCTTATCCCAGAGATGATTAGTGCCTAAAGTTAGCTAAAAAAATGTTTGTAGTGTGATTAAGAGATTGTACACAAAATTTAGCAACAGAAGCAAGTCAAATATTGTATATAGTAAGGTATCGAAGAGACGAATATTGAGAAAATTGAATAAATGCTTTCAATAAGCCAAATTACTATTTTGGCTTCCTAAGTTTCAAGTTAATTGTGTTTTTTCCTCAATTAATTTTTTTTTTTTTTGTATTAATTTTTTTTAAAAATTAATAAATTATCTCTCTCTCTCTATCTGTATGGGGTTAAATAATAGAAACAATAAAGGAAAAACCCACATTGAAGCTCATGTACTCTCAATATTTTTTACATTGCACCCATGTACTAAATTTTCTACACATTGCACCCCTGCACTCTCAAAAAATTGACATTCCACCCTTATTTTAACGGCAAGTTAACAGAGTTGAGAAATATTCTGACATCACACACCCTTATTTCTGTCATATCTGCCTGGTTTAGGAAGAAGCACCTATGCTAAAAAGAGAAGAGCATAGGTGCTTCTTCCTAAACCAGGAAGATATGACAGAAATAAGGGTGTTTGATATAAATGTGCACGTATGATATGTAATACTTGTTGTCGTTCTTTAGGAATGATGTCTGATAACCGTGAAGCATCTTTGTTTGTTTTTTGTTGTTCATTAATAACACTCCAAGATCGTAGTTTTGATCTAATTTTTGCAATAAATTAGTTGGATTTTTGAATGTATCAGAAGGAGCATAATATTTATACGCCATAACATATAGTTATGCGCCCTAGCATAACTTCAAAGTAAAAAAATTTGCTCGGTCCAATCCGAAATAAGGGTGGGTGATGTCAGAATATTTCTCAACTCTGTTAACTTGCCGTTAAAATAAGGGTGTAATGTCAATTTTTTGAGAGTGCAGGGGTGCAATGTGTAGAAAATTTAATACACATGTGCAATGTAAAAAACATTGAGAGTACATGGATGCAATATGTAGAAAATTTAGTACATGAGTGTAATATAAAAAAACATGGGGCGGTGGGTTTTTCCAAACAACAAACCTGAAAAGGTTACAACATAAATTTTAGAAATATAAGGAATCAAAACATTAAATGCATAAAAATGGGATGAATTTTGAATAAACCCTTCTATCTTTCAAGAAAATCATCGGATGGTTCGTTTTCCAATCCCAACAACCAATCATGTCTTCCCTCCAAAACCCATCAACGGTATTTCAAATTTGCCCCCTAAATTCCATCAATGCGTCACTTTACTAAAACTCTGCAGCTCTACAAAACACCTCTCTCAAATCCACGCACAAATCCAAGTCTCCGGTCTCCAAAACGACGTCCAAATTTTAAAGGAACTATTTCGTTTCTGCGCTTTATCATCCTCCAAAAACTTAACTTACGCGCGTTCCATTCTTTGTAATTACGTTAATGATTCAGTACCCATTCCTTGGAACAAGCTCATTAGAGGCTATGCCTGGAGTGATACACCAAGAGAGGCCATTTGGGTTTTCATTGATATGAAAAGAAGAGGAATTAGACCCACTAACTTTACTTACCCTTTTCTTCTAAAGGCGTGCTCGGAGATTTTGGGGCTTAAAGAAGGGATGCAGGTTCAGGCGGAGGTTGCGAAGAGTGGGTTGGACTCGGATGTGTTCATTAATACAAATTTGGTTCATTTTTATGGGTCCTGTCACAGAAAAAGGGATGCGTGTAAGATGTTTGATGATATGTGTGACAGAAGTGTTGTTGCATGGAATGTGATTTTGACTGTTTGTGTTGAGAACCTTTGGTTAGGAGAGGCCATTGGGTATTTTGTTAAAATGAGGGATTTCGGGTTTGAGCCAAATGAGACCACAATGTTGGTTGTGCTTTCTGCGTGTACTGAACTTGGAAATTTAAGCTTGGGGAAATGGGTTCATTCTCAATTGATTGAGAGAGGAATTGTGTTGGATTGTCAATTGGGTACTGCTCTTGTTGATATGTATGCAAAGTGTGGAGCTGTCGGTTATGCTATGTTACTGTTTAATAGGATGGAGGAGAGAAATGTTTGGACATGGAGTGCTATGATTTTGGGATTAGCCCAACATGGGTTTGCCAAGGAAGCTCTTGATCTTTTCTCAAAGATGAAAAATTCTTCAATAAGTCCGAATTACGTCACTTTTCTTGGGGTTCTTTGTGCTTGCAACCATGCTGGAATGGTGGAAGAAGGGTACCGGTACTTTCATGAGATGGAGCATGTGCATGGGTTTAAACCCATGCGTATACATTACAATACCATGGTGGATATCTTGGCTCGTGCTGGAAATCTTAAAGAGGCCTACACTTTTATAATGAACATGCCTATTCAGCCTAATCCAATTGTGTTGAGGACATTGTTGAGTGCATGCAGTATTCATGATGCTAAAGACCATGATGGAGTGGGGAACGAGGTGAGAAGGAGGCTGCTTGAATTGGAGCCAAGGGGGAGTGAGAATCTCGTGATCGTTGCAAACATGTATGCTGAGGTCGGGAAGTGGGAGAAAGCAACAAATATAAGAAGTTTTATGAAAAATGTTGGGTCAAAAAAGAAGATTGGGATGAGTTGGGTAGAGCTTGGAGGATCTATTTATAGGTTCTATTCTGGATATGATTCTCAGGTTAAACTTGAAGGAATCTACCAGTTACTTGAAGCATTGAACTTGCACATGAAGTTGCTAAGTTTTTGATAGCAACTTTTTATCCTCTTGTATCTCATACAGCAAATGACCAAGCTCTCATTTTGATTTTTCCTTGTATCTTCTTTCACTTGCTACACTTGATTAATCTAGTTGAACTATTCTATTCGTGGTTACCTGTAACTTAGCTTGAGGCTCCTGGGAGTAAGGTTCTGCAAAATAACAAATTGCTAGAAAAGTTAATTCTTTAATGAAATCAAAATCTTTACGAGAAGCTGCTGCAGATTCAACACATTATTGTTCTGCTTCCTCCCTTCCCGTCTTAATTTCTGTGTAATTGGTCCCTGATTTTGCCTGCATTTTCTCACTCAATCGTCAGCTTCTGTTCGAGTGACTGAGCATCCAAAACTGAGATGTAAATTGGCCATAAACCAAATAAAATTGAACCAAACAAAAATCTTTTCCTAATAGGTGGAATCGGTTACATGGGGAAAAAATAAGAAGAATAATGCTCTCTTACTAGCAGAACCTATGATCTCTATTTAAAATTAAACTGAAAATTCACAAGGATACTCCAACGCAGGTCAGTTATTCAAGTTAAAGCTCACCGTGCACTGTATATGCAGGAGTCCAATTGTGCAGTGCTCCTGGAATTCTTGGCAGATAATATAATTTTACCAAATTTGGAATAAGAGGCCGATATTCCAAGAGTGAAAAGTGTTGAGTTTTAGAGTAAGAGGATTTGTAGAGAGTAGAGTTTGATAGGAGTTGAATGTATTTTGTATTGCAATTGTAAGGGTCTTTAAATACAAGTTATAACATTATCATAATATTTAAACTAAACAAATGTGATAGTTCAAATTTAGATCAGTTATCCTTATCATCCCCCCACAAGATGGAGAGCGGTATAACTTCAATCTTGGTTCGAAAGTGTTGTAGCTTTTTGCACTAGATAATAGTTTGGTGAGTGTATCGGCTAGCTGATCAGCAGAGGAAACATGAGATACCCGTAGGGCACCAAATTGTACATGTTCTCGAACAAAGTGATAGTCAATGACAATATGATTCTTGCGCGAATGAAAAAGAGGATTAGCACAGAGATAAGTAGCGGCAATGTTGTCACTGTAAATTGGTGGGGAACTAGTGACAGTCAAGCTAAGCTCTGTAAGTAATGATCGAATCCAGCTTATTCCGCAACTATAGAAGCAATGGATCTATATTCAGAGTTGAGGAGCGGGAGACAGTATTCTGCTTGGGGGGCTCTAAGAAATTGTTAGGGGATCGTGGGCTGAAGCTAACACGCAAGTAAAGTGAAATTAAAAATAATTGTTAGTTCAGGAGGCGTTGTCTACCATATAATAAATAATTAGTAGGCTTAGCCTATCATATAATAATACAATAATAATTAGGAAGCTTAGCCTACCATAAATATTATCAATAAAATAAAGCAATGAGACACATATTTAACGTGGTAAAACCCTCAATGTGAGGGAAACATCCACGGGCAAAAATAGAAGGATTTCACTATGGTGAAAAGAATTTTTACAACCTCTCTCTAAACTCAAGGAGTGAACAATCTCATACTCTCTTAAAATAGGAGAATGACTCTCTCACAAACTCTTAAGAAGAAACTATATTTTATCTCTTAGAATATAGAAGATTTGGTTGAGAATGAGATGATGCAAATAATGAAATGAAGCCTCTATTTATATGCATGAAATTCACTGTGCAAATAATGAATTCTAATTTTTTATTATTTTCTTTTTAAGCATGTGAGAATCATCCACATTTTTAATTATTTTCCTTTTAATCATTACACCGAAAGGTGCAATGATTCTTCACAAACCAACAACTCTCCCACTTGGAAACTTGATTGAGAACCAATCAGTTTCCATATCATCCTTTTTACTTTGCCGTCTTCAAGTTGTTTACGTTTCTGCTAAGCCATAAGAGGATCTATATCATACAAACTTATATGTATTGATAGGCTTGGTCATTACGTCTGCAAGGTTCTCATTGGTGTGTACCTTCAACAAGTCCACACTGCATTCTTCCACTACTTCACGAACAAATTGGTATTGTACCCCTATATGCTTCGTTCTTGAATGAAATGTTGGATTCTTTGCAATATACAAAGCACTCTGACTGTCACAAAATAAAGGAATCTCCTCTTGTTTGTGCCCGAGCTCCTCCAATAACCTTTGGAACCAAATAGCTTCCTTGCAAGCTTGTGTAGCTGCCATGTATTCAGCTTCTGCTGTAGACAAAGCCACAACACTCTGTAACTTGGATACCCAGCTCACTGCTCCTCCTGCAAGTACAAACACATAACCCGTGGTGGATTTTCTTTTGTTAAGATCTTCTGCAAAATCTGAATCCACGTAGCCCCTGACAACTAATTCTGATCCTCCATAACATAATGGAGCATCTGAGGTTCCTTTGATATATCTAAGGATCCTCTTAACAGAATTCCAATGCTCTCTACCAGGATTCGCCATAAAACGACTAATCGCTCCCACTGCTTGTGCAATGTCTGGTCTTGTAAAAATCATGGCGTACATTAAGCTACTCTTGTTTGTGCCCGAGCTCCTCCAATAACCTTTGGAACCAAATAGCTTCCTTGCAAGCTTGTGTAGCTGCCATGTATTCAGCTTCTGTTGTAGACAAAGCCACAACACTCTGTAACTTGGATACCCAGCTCACTGCTTCTCCTACAAGTACAAACACATAACCCGTGGTGGATTTTCTTTTGTTAAGATCTTCTGCAAAATCTGAATCCACGTAGCCCCTGAAAACTAAGTCTGATCCTCCATAACATAATGGAGCATCTGAGGTTCATTTGATATATCTAAGGATCCTCTTAACAGAATTTCAATGCTCTCTACCAGGATTCGCCATAAAACGACTAATCGCTCCCACTGCTTGTGCAATGTCTGATCTTGTACAAATCATGGCGTACATTAAGCTTCTCACTGCTGATGCATACGGTACTCGAGACATCTCCTTCCTCTCAGTTTCATTGCTAGGACACATAAAAGAGAATAACTTGAAATTAATAGGAAGTGGGGTAGAAATTGGCTTACAAGTAATTTTTCTGAGAAAACCAAATCTTTCTTTTATTTTTGTCTCGGTGTATTTGCATCCCTAGAATCTTGTTTGCTGGTCCCAGATCCTTCATGTCAAAATCCCTAGCTAACTGTGCCTTTAATTCTTAGACTCGATCTTTGTTTAGGCATGCTACTAACATGTCGTCCATATACAACAGCAAAATAATAAAGTCATTATTTCCAAACCTCTTGTAATATGTACAATGGTCCAAACTAAGTCTGTTGTACCCAAGGCAAATAATGTAGGAATCAAATCTCTTATACCAACATCTTGGCGCCTGTTTGAGACCATATAGAGATTTGTTTAACCTGCAAACCAAGTTCTCCTTGCCTATTTCAGCAAAACCTTCTGGTTAGAGCATATAAAGTTCTTCTTCAAGTTCTTCATGAAGAAATGCAGTTTTTACATCCAACTGTTCAGATGTAGGTCAAAAGTAGCACATATAGCCAAGATTACTCTGACTGTTGTAAGTCGAACCACCGGAGAAAATATCTCGTTGAAATCAATCCCTTCTTTCTGAGCATATCCTTTCACCACCAATCGTGCACGATACTGTTCCACTTGATCATTGCAAACTCGTTTGATCATGTAGACCCATTTATTACCAATGACTTTTCTTCCACGTGGTAATGGTACTAGATCCCATGCATTGTTTTTGTGCAAAGCTTCTATTTCTTCTTGCATTGCTGTCATCCACAAAGATGCATTTACATCTTTTGTAGCTTCATGAAAAGTTGATGGTTCTCCATCTTCTGTTAGAAGACAGTATGCAATATTACTCTTCGTAACATACTCTGAGTGCCAACCTGGAGGTATTCTCTCTCGAGTTGATCGACGAACTTTAGAAGCTTCAAACTCAATTGGTTCTTGTACCTCATGCTCTGGTGTTGCTTCAGAAGAATTTGAATTTTCTCGTTCTGGATTATTTCCACTAAAATTGTTGTAGTCTATGTACTTTCTTTTGAAGTGTTATCATTTCCTTGTTTCTGCAGTTGATCTTATGTAAATATCACATCTCTGCTGATGATGATCTTGTGGGCAGTGGGATCCCACAAGCGATACCCCTTTACTCCATCAGCATATCCCAAGAAAATACATTTTCTAGATTTTGGATCTAGCTTTGTTCTTTCTTGAGCGTTGTACATCACGTACACATGAAAACCAAAATGTGAAGAGATGAGTAATCAGCTGGCTTTCCGCTCTATATCTCCATCGGTGCCTTCAAATCATTGGCAGTTGATGGATATTTATTTACAACATAACATGCTGTATGAACCGTTTCTTCCCAAAAATACTTTGGTAGATCAGCTGTTCTGAGCATAACTCTTACTCTTTCCAGCAACGTTCTATTCATTCTTTCTGCCACCCCATTTTGTTGAGGAGTGTAAGGTGTAGTAGTCTGCCTTTTGATGCTTTCTTGCTGACAATATGCATTAAAATCCTTGCTGTAATATTCTCCTCCATTATCTATCCTTAAACACTTGATTCTTCTTCCAGTTTCAACTCCAATTTGTGTTTTGAAGTTTCTGAAAACTGACATCATATTTGACTTGTTCTTGATCGGATACACCCAACATCTTATAGAAAAGTCATCAATAAATGATACAAAATATTTTGCTTTCCCCAAAGATTGAACCGGTGCTTCCCAAACATCATAGTGAATCAACACTAAAATGGTTTTACTCTGAACACTTGACTTGCTGAATTTTAATCTGTTTTGCTTACTTGTAACACAATGCTCACAAAACGGTAGACTAACTGCTTTCAAGTCTGGGAGTAGTTTTTGATTGACGAGAATCTTCATTCTCTGTTCTGACATGTGGCATAGTTTCTGGTGCCACAACATAGAAGTTTCCTCTTCAGAATCTAGTGATGCTACTGATGCAGTTGCTTCATGAATCGAGTCTCCCAAAAGCATATACAAGTTTGCTGAGATCTTTTCAGCTTTCAAGACAGTAGGTGATTCTTTAACCATTTTACTACCCCGTTTTCAACAACGGTCTTGTATCCGAGGTCATCTAACTGTCCAACTAACAGAAGATTTTTCTTCATTCTCACAACATGTCGAACATCTTGTACAGTGCGAATAATACCATCGTACATCTTTATTTTAATAGCTCCAATCCCAACAATTTTCAAGGCTTGATCATTATCTAGAAAAATCGATCCTCCAGAGATAGGTTCATAATGACAGAACCATTCTCTCCTAGAGGTAATGTGTCATGTTACTACAGAATCAACCAACCATGCATCACTTAGCTGTTTTCTGCTATCATTGGACACCATTGCTACTTCACTATAAAGTGTGCCACCTTCTTCAGAAGTACTTGCAACACATCTCTGAGATTTTGTTGCAACATGAGATTTTTCTCCACCATTCTTCAGATTCCAACAATCTTTCTTGACATGCCATTTCTTGCCATAGTTGTAGCATTTAACATTCTTCTTACTTTTTGATTTCGATCTGCCATGGTTTTCACTCCCACTTGAGCCACGTTCTGTTGATCTACTTCTTGTCATCGCCAATACTTCTACTTGTTGCGAACTGGATGATTTGTCTTCCTTATTTTTGCGCCTAGACTATTCTTCCAGAGCAGCAGCTGCAACTTCGTCAAAGACTAGATTACCAGTGACAACATTACTTGTAGGGGTGTTCGCGGTGCGGTTTGGGTCGGTTTTTTCATTTTTCACTTCAAATCGTGCGGGTTGGCTGTTTAGGAAATTAGAAACCGAAATCGCAAATTTGATAAGGAAAATTACGACAGTTCGAGTTGGCGGTTTGGGCGGTTCAGGTCGGCAAATTGGATTATAAATTTTTTAAAGAAAATTTTGTTTTTTTTCATAAAATAATTGAAGAGAAAAAATACTTAATTTTCATTTATACATTGCATATTGTCATATGATCATTAAATATATTAAATTTCATGGTTAAAGAAGAAAAAATATAAAATAATATATAATTTGAACGCGGGTCGGCGGTTTAGGCGGTTTAGGTCGCGGTTTGAGTCAAAATTTACGGTTTTGGACGGTTCGGCTCGTGTTTGGGTCAAAACCGTACACTGATCCGAAATTTACGGTTCGGTTCAGATTGACCAGAAATCATTTTTAATTTTTTTTCAAACTGTGCGGTGCAGTTCGGGTTGGGTTGCGGTTTGACCCTAAACCGTGATCACCCTTAATTGCTTGTCAAGTTGATGATAAGTTGATCATACGAATCAGGCAAACTTTGAAGTAGAATCTCCGCACGTTCATTTGTTGATATACTATAATCCAACACAGTGAGTTGGGAAAATAGTGTATTCAAGTTATTGATGTGATCTGTCATGGATGTGGACTCACTCATTCGAAGAGTGTAAAGTCTCCTCTTCAAGAAGATCTTGTTGTGTAGTGACTTGATCTCATACAATTTGGTAAGTGCATCCTAAATCTCTTTTGCAGTCTTCTTCTCTGCAACACTGGATAACACAGAATCTGCTAAGGCTAGATGCAAATTGCCTATAGCGTTGTCATTCATATCCTTACATTTTTCATCAGTCATTCCACATGGTCTCTCACCAATTGCCGCTAAGCAATTGTCTTTTCTAAAGATTGCTTTTATTTTAAGTTTCCATAAGGAAAATTTGCTCTCATTAAACTTCTCAATTTCGAACTTTCATGTTATGTTTCTGATGACGATCAACTTCTCACTTAAATCGGCTTTTTACTATTTCATCATGAATAGTACCGTATATGTGAATAGTACCATATACGTGAATAGTATTGTATATATGAATAGTTCTGTATATGTGAATAGTCTACATGAACAGTAACCTTGAACCTGAAGCGCTGATACCATTGTTAGGGGATCGTGGGCTGAAGCTAGCACGCGAGTAAAGTGAAATTGAGAATAATTATTAGTTTAGGAGGCGTTGCCTACCATATAACAATAAAATAATAATTATGAGGCTTATCCTACCATAAATATTATCAATAAAATAAAGCGATGAGACACAGATTTAATGTGGTAAAACTCTCAATGTGAGGGAAACATCCACAGGCAAAAGTAGAAAAATTTCATTATGGTGGAAAGAATTTTACAATCTCTCTCTAAACTCAAGAAGTGAACAATCTCACACCCTCTTAGAATATGAGAACAATTCTCTCACAAACTCTTAAGAAGAAACTATATTTTCTCTCTTATAATATGGAGCATTTGGTTGAAAATAAGATGATGAAAATAATGAAATGAAACCTCTATTTATAGGTATGAAATTTACTGTGCAAATAGTGAATTCTAATTTTTTATTAATTTTTTAAATATATGGGACCCATCCATATTTTTAATTATTTTCCTTTTAATCATTGCACAGAAAGGTGCAATGATTCTTCACAAACCAACAAAAATGGCATTGGAGCTAAGAAAGATAATATAAGCAATTTTAGAAGTAAGATCATCCTGGTACTGGCCCAATCTGCATCAGAACAAGCATGAAGGGATAATGGGATCTTTCTGTGAATAAGTAAACCATGACGAATGGTGCCACATAAGTAACGAAGCAGTTTTTTCACGGCAAGCCAGTGATTTGTCGTTGGTCTGTGCATAAATTGAGAAAGCTTGCCAACTATGTAAGCAATATACGGATGAGTGAATACTAAATATTGGAGACTTCCCACAATTGTGCGGTATTCAGTAGGATCAGATATATCTATACCGTCAAAGAGAGTCGACACTTGAATGGGCGACATAGGCAAAGCCACTGGTTTGGCATCCCTCATTTTGAATTTGTCAAGTAAATCAATTATATAATTGCTTTGAGCGAGAAATAGACCGGATGAGCATTGAAGAACTTCAATTCCAAGGAAGTATGAGAGTGCCCCTAAATCGTTGATTGAAAATCGAGCAGAGAGCATCGAGATGACATTTTCAACAAAACACTTGTTGTTGCTTGTAAGAATCACATCATTTACGTAGACAATGAGATAAATTGTCTATAAAGCCAGGAGGTCATATCCTATTAGGAGGGTATGAAATTATTGATACCAAGAAGAATAGTTGGTTTGAGTAAGCTTAATATTGTAAGATCTTGGGGTTAATGCGGAAGTATTCATGTAATTGGAATTTAAAATTTTCTTCCAAAACCACTTTAAGGATCGTGGTTATGTCGTTGTTGATGTAAATAATATATTGATAAATTAATCTCTATTAATTTTAGCATGCATGCAACCAATATTTTATTTATCAACATAAATAATATTTACTAATAATAAAACATACATTGATGTAGTTATTATCTTTCTCGAGCCTTTGAATATTCTCCTTGATTTTTCCCTTGTAGTAGTGCACCAAGCGTTGCACCTCTAATTGGCACACTAGCGCTCCTCTAAGAACAAATCGCTCCTACTATTGACAACTATATATATATATATATATTATATATATATATATATATATATATATATATATATATATATATATAAGCAACTGTTGCTTATTAAAACAACAACAAAAGCAATTTGCTTATAAACAATAAACAAACACTTTTTCTTTTGTTTTAATTATATCCTAATACAATAAGGACAATCCAATATCTTTCCAAATCAAATATGATCTCTTAAAGATTCTTTCCAAAATAAAATTAGGATACTTAATCAAATTATGAATCCTAATTAAATAAAGATTTCCCTATTTAATCTTAATTGGGACTCTAATTAATTTTGGGTGCTAGCCCACTAAATTAAAGCTCAATAGATTAAATATTACTTTGGCCCGATAATTAATTAAGTATTAATTAATTAATTTAACTTACTTAATTTTAATTAACATTTAATTAAATTACATTTAATATAAATATCAAATATTTATTTAAACAATTAAATCTAATTTTATATTTCGAATTTATTAATCAAATTAATATTTCTGAAATATCCCGAATATCTTAATCCAATTAGGAAACGCCAAAATAATCATTTATTAACTTTTAATAAACATCATCGAATTTGTAATATAGACGAGAACTATATTGTGCGACCGTCCTAGGTTCATTATCGAGTAGCAGTGAAATAATATTAACTCTTTAATATTTCATCTCTATGATATTCCACAGACCATGTGTAATCGTCCAGCAGCAAGCCATAGCCCCTAGTCGATGAATGAAGTGAGAAAATATATGAACTTTTTATAATACACTTCGAGCATGTCATCTCATTCCTTCCGATATTTATGTTTCTTATTGAATCTGGGATCAAGTTAAGGTCAAATCCTTATACTCGATATATCTTTAAACTTTATCTTGTGGATTTGATATCTCTAAGATATCGACTGCTTTGGCCAAGGACTTATATCCACAATTTTGAGTTTACTTGAAACATCTCTTTTATTATCAAAGCTATCAGATTCCATCTTGAAGCATACGTGACTTCGTACGTCAATTGCTCAATGCCATCTAATATTTATTCAAATGACGTGGATAGTCGAATGAGGATATACTAGTGAACCAAGAGTATTATCGCACAAGTCATCATATGATCTCAGGTCAAATGATATGATGACACTAATGTATTATTACGAAGATCAATCACCTTAGATAATATTAACATGTGATCTTATGCTTCTGTGGTCGTGTTCGATATTTCATTCTACTAATGAAACATATATTGTCTGTGTCCTTATGATATGAGACTCATCATCCATTCTATTAACATCATATGTCAATCTAGGCGACACACAATAATATTGGTCAAGTGATATATTATTGTCCTGTATTACAATCACATTTTACCAAGAACTTAATTTGAGACATATATAAACATCGTTGACTCTCATAATCGCACACGTCTTTTGGATTAACGATGTTCATCTGACATAATGTCTTAGGACATACACATAAAATATGGTGTAATAATGTGTAGTTAACAAATGTCTTTTATTAATAAATAATAAATTATATTACAAACATTATGCCTTAAACCATTACATCCATAACTGGTTTTAGGGCATACATATGACACTGAGCAGTAGCATTGATAATGATGAGAGAATTAGAGGTGTCTAATGGGTTAATAAGAGAGGGTGGAGAAGAAGGTTGCTGTGTGGTGGAAGAGTCCGCAGAGGAGGAAGCCGCAGGTGGATCTTGGGAGCTCTGTTAGGGTCTTTAAATACAAGTTACAACATTATCATAATATTTAAACTACTTTAGATATGTACTAAAACAAATGTGATAGAGTTCAAATTTAAATAAGTTATCCTTGTCAAAAACAAAATGCTTCCAGGTTTTAATCAAATTACTTGTCAGTAACGAAGTGACAGCAATGCTTTTAGGTCTGGCAAGTATGAAAGACTGCATTTCTCATCAAATTTGAGGAAATAAAGAGTAATATAACATATTGGAACATGTTATGCATCCTGCTTAACAACTGAGAATTGAAGTACAAAATTGCATGGTTACTATTACTAATAAGAAGTTTTAACATTTATACATAGCGCCCAACAATTTGTACAAGGAAACATAAGTACCAATTGCAGCAACTATAACGCCCATTGAAACAATGGCAAGAATTGCTATCATTTCAATGCCATATCTCCGGTATGCGCCTGAAATTTTCAGATAGCATAAGCAGGGAAGTATAACTGAAGCTGTGACACTCAAAAACGCTCCAACCAGTGACATGAGGTAGCCGAAAAAGGGGACAACAAGGGCTACAATCACAGTGCTTATTACCAAGCCTGTGCTGATTAGAAGGCTAAATGGCCTCTTGCTGTATTGAGTTGAAAACCGCATTTTGATAGCATTCACAATTGGTGTGACCATCAATGCATATTTGGCAATGGGATTGACCAGAGTGGTGTATATTGCCAACTTTGAGCTCAGTTTTGAAATGGGAAGATTTAATGTTATCTGTGACTGAACCTCAGAACCAAACATCATGTACCCGAATATAGCCATTGATGCATAGATGAGCGTGCATAAGAAAAAGCAGACAACCAGGACCTGCAATAAAAACAATGTTGTATGGTTATCATAAGCTTTGAATTAGGAAGCTCTACAGAATGAATTAAACAGGTAAAAAAAAAAAAATGTTTACTTACATAATGGAATTGATGTTTCTTCTTCATGGAAGTGTACAGAGTTGGGAAAACAGGATGAGCACAGTAACAAAAGGCATATAAGCTAATAGAAGTGGGGATTCCTTTCCAATTAACAAGTGTGCCCTTTTGGTGAAATCCAACTCCATCAAAGGCACCAGTCCAAAAAATTGATCCAAGTGTGATAGCAGAAGCTAAAACCCCACTTGCAGAAACATAAGAAAGAAGGCTAAGATTATCCAGCCAAACTGTGGGCAGTATTATAAGGGCAATAATGACAATAAAGCATTGTTTTCCACCAAGTGTCAATCCTCCAAGCTCAATTGCCATGTTTGGAAACAAATTCACCAAGTTATCTCCTTCCAGGATCAGGAATCCTGTGGCAACCAAGTAGAGCTCTATGTTCATGAAAACTGAAACAATTAGTCTCCCCTTTTTCCCAAATGCGCATTCGCCTATATCAGGATAACTTCTAATGTTTGAGTCCACATCCATGCATCTTTTAATCAACAAACCTGAATAAAATGTTGCCGCTGCTATAAGGAACAGAAGTATCAAGCTCAACCATCCTCCAGATGCCAATGCATATGGAATTGACAGAATCCCAACTCCTGGTAGCCAAAATAAAAATTATTTAGTGCACAAAATTGCTTACTAAAATGAGAAGAATGTGCTATGGAATGATGCTAATAAAACACCATAGCTAATAGATATTCTTATTTGGTCCTCAAAATAAATCACAAAACAATGTTAATTAGTAAACCAAAAACAAAAAAAAAAAAAAAATAGAATCCCACAACAGATTTATCAGAAAGTTGAACTAATGAAGATTGTTCTTAGAAAAAGCTAATTGAGAAGTAGAACCTGCCAAAGAATTGAGTCCATTGAAACAAGTTTTGAAGAAAGAGGTTTTGCTTCTGCTTGAATCGTGATAATGAGGATGATTTGGTTCTATTTCCCCAAGCTCGCTCCTTAGCCGTTGTTGCTTCTCATCAACAAGGAGGGGCACAGCCAAAGATGGGGCATCATGATTCGACATGGCTATGGATTATGGGATAAAGATGAAAGATGCTGTGACCCAGATAAAAGGGTTACGATCCTATGCTTTTGTAAATTTGAATCACATATTACTGGTGTCAGCATTTGCTGTCCTAATTCCACAAAGCTGCCTGCCGCAAAATCAGTTTGACTGCTTCCTCATTTCTTTGATAATACAAATATGTGATTATTTTTACTATTTAGTACTAATTTTATCATAGCTATCACAAAATGTAAGTAAAAATTTTTATTTTCTTTTTTACATATTCCAAGTTCCAACTTTTGCACTGTCTAATGAAAATTTTTGAGATTTTTAACATAAAATTTAGAGTATGTAACGAAAATTTTATATGGATTAAACACTAGTTTAATTATAGTAATGAGTCCTTCCATATATTGAATCATTCACCATATGATGAAAATTTTGGAACCAATACTTCCCTAATTTTAAATTGATGATGGATCAAAATAAAATTAGTGAACAAACTTGAACAATACAATGTTATTTTAAGCATAATGTGGTTGTAAACTTTTTTTTTTTTTTTTTTTTTTAATTTCATGTGAACCGAGTTCAAATTTTACAACTGTTGGCACTACTTTAAATTATTTTATTATTCACGCAAAAGATGCGTGCAATAATATAAAGTTATAAACAAAAGGGGAACAAAGAGGTTGGGGTTCACGAAACGTGACACAACACGTGGGACTATTTTTATTAATGCATGTGACCGCCGAATTTTCAATAATGTTTTTTTATTGAATTTTTTTTTTTTTTTTTTGGTTTAATTTTGTATAATGTTGAGCCACTTAATTTAACATCGATTGATTCGATTCACGTTCAAAAAGCAATACAGATGGATAATAGTAGGGTGAGCAACATAATTCTATGACGCGAAATAATTTTTTTAATAATTTAAAAATCATGAATTAACGATTGAAATTCATAGATTTAATCAAATTCAAAAATTAATTTAAGAATTAAAATTATGAAAATCTTATATTATTAATTTATAGATAAATTGAAATTCATGAATTAAGACTAGCATGTGGGCCAAATACCCCAAAAAAAAAAAAAAAAAAAGTCTAGGCACTACAATTTCCTTCGTATTATGAATGAATATGTGTCTTGTACACGTGCCTCACACCAAACTCATCACGAAATGCTTATCAATTAAATGTTATCGATCCTTGATTGGCTCTCTTTAATGCAAAATGTGATTTGCTGTTAGTTTGCAGAATATGATTTTTGTTTGCAAGACTCTTGCAGTTTTATGCAACTAAATATTTAATTATATGCATTTATGAAATTTCATAATAACTTTAAATATATATTTATTAATTTTTTTAAGTATGTAATGAGTCACATTACCTACCAAGTAATATGAATAAAATAAAAGATCAATATGCACGTGGAAATTTTAGGAAAATATCTTATATTTGTTGAATAATGTTCAACTCTTAAATTAATTTCTAAATTGAGTTAGACTTATAAATTCTAATATTAATTAGATTACTCTTTATATGCACCAGAAATTTCAAAAGAATATCATTTTATATTTGCTAAATTCTCAGTTTGTTAGTTTCCCGAGATTCATTAAATCCAATGCAACAAGAAGAAACGAAGTTAGTTACAAGCACCACTGTCATAGTTTTGTTTTCAACAAAGCTAACACTAATGTTCAGAAACTAATGACAATAAACAATAACGGAAAGAAGCTAACACTCGATAGAGTCTTGTATATGATTACGGGTGGCAAGAATTGGAAAATTCGTATTTGACTGCCAGATTTCTGGGACTAATCTGGATTTAAAATAATTTGGGTTTAAATGTTAGTTTTTATATATTTTTTAAGTTTTTTTTTTATTATTTAAATTTTCATATATATATAAAATTAAATTCGACTATAGATCAATAAAACCAAATCTGAATTTAGATATAGCAAAACTCCGATATTTTCCTTACATTTTTCAATTTTTCTGTTATGTATCAATAGTATTTTTATATTTTAACTTAACTGGATGGTAAAATGGAAAAGTCATAACAATATGCTATGGGTTGATGCTAAAAAAAGTCATTGCTAATAGATACTCATTGATGAGTGGTATTTATATCACTTATTCCCACTCATTTGACCTAATATTTCGTATAATTTCTCGAGCTTTGTGAACGTTTTGATGTATTTTGTGTTATTTTGCAGATAAATAAAGTTTGGAAAGCATTGGAGGTAATTTGGGGCAAAAACGGACAAAAATGCGTCAACATTGATATTGTGGTCTTTATCGCGTCGCGACGCTGAAGACTTTCGAGTCGCGACTCCTAAAATGCGCCGAACAGTGCTAACATGCGCCGGGTCCACAAATCAGAATCTGAGAAAAGTTTGACTTTGCTAAAATGCGCCGTGTCACGTGTCACTATATCACAGCCGATATGCTAACATGCGCCGTGCCACGTGTCAGCATCCTACGGTGCCGACGGTCATCATCGCCACGTGTGCCACATGTCATCTCCATGTCATCAGCCACGTCAGCAAGTCAACAAGTCAACACCGCCACGTCACCGCCACGTCATCATCAGCCAATCAGGAAAATGCCACGTGTCGAAATCCTGCGGTGCCGACAGTCTCTTTCCCACGTGTCGCCACGTCATCACCACCTCACCGCCACGTCAGCATCAATCATTGAGTATCTAATCCTTATCTGACACGTGGCGGATAAGAATCTCAGCGACCAATCAGAAGCCGCCACGTGTCACAATAATTGAAGCCCAACTACCGCGCCACGTGTCACCTTATCAGCTTATCCAGAATCTTCAAACAGATGAACCAGAGCTTGCCACGTCGACAAATCTGGCGTAGCGACGCTGAGGGCCCTGGCGTCGCGACGCTGGAAGCCTACCGAGGCCTATAAATTGAGCCCGAGATTTCAGAATTCAGTGTACCATTCTCTCTCTTCTATTCCATCTAAAGAGAGAGTTTCTCTCTCTAGATTCTTTTAGTTTTTTAGTTTTTTATTTTTAGTTTTGTAAATAATTTTAATTACGTTTTGTAATAATAGTAATTTAATTTTTACTTTTTACTTTTTACATTTTTTTCTATTTACCATGAGAAGGTAACTTTCACAGCTAGGGTGAAAGGTAATTCTTTTACTGTTACTATTTAGATTAATCTCCCTTAAAAATAATATATTCACTATTTAAAATATTGACTTAAAAAGGATACCGCTATATTGGTCGGTTGGTAAATTAATTTTAATCTGGTTTAAACCTGACTAATCAAAGATACCGCCAGATTGGTCCAGTTGGTAATTTAATTTTGGTTCCGCCTTTATGGCTGGTTGGACTTAATTTGACTTAATCAGGATACCGCCAGACTGGTCGGTTGGTAATATTATCACAAGTTTATATATTATTTTATGGGAGATATCTAAATTAGTAGTAGTAAAAGTAATTCCTTTTTACCTTAGCATTTTATTTTATTTTACTTTTCAGCTTTTACTTTATGTCTTTTACTTTTCAGCATTTTTACTTTATGTCTTTTACTTTTAAGTTTTTACTAGCCCTAGTTATGTGTTAGTTATCTGGGGTTGTGATGAATTCTAATATCACCGGTTTATAAGGGGTTATTTTATAGTTTGGGTAATTTAAAGGTTTACTTATTAAGTCTTAAGCTTAATGCTTCTTGTTGTCTGATCACCAATAAGATTGATGTGGTAAATCTAAAATGAACTAGACATAGGGATTTTAGGTTTCAGCCTTAGACTTAATAGCCCACGATCTTCCTTGAGGATAGATAACCCTTTAATAGATTTCCTTACATGATAGACATATACCTGTCGGGCGGGGGTAGCCATAATTGGAACTTAAACTTAATGAATCCAGATAATTTGATTGACATAGACATATGGTTCAATTGGGTTAAACTGGGTATTTGCATCTAACCATCGACAGAGGCTTTTGCATAATTTAGTGTTCCAGGTTAGTAAACTGATTTATTACACAAACATAAAATAATCACTTCATCATTTAAATAATATTAGAATGATTCACAACCCTAGATCTTTGTGTCTTTTGTTATTTTCCTTAGTATTTTTCTTTTGTCTTTTTATTTATTTATTTATTTTGCAAAACTGCAATCAACCAAATCAACCAAGCAATCATTCTCTTCACCCTCAATTAGATATTTGTAAATAAATAGATTCAATAATTAATAACAACAGTAGGAATTAAGTCCTCGTGGGATCGATATTTTTATACTACTTGAACGATACGTGCGCTTGCGTTATACGTGTGTGTTTACGCCGGTCACTCATTCTTAATATATGTCCCAAAACAATGTCGAACAGTAGATACTACAAAAAAAATTAATAATAAATAAAAATAATTATATTACCGACAAATATCTCCGTTAGTAATTTGTGAATTTAAATTTATGCCTTGAACCCAAGATTTCATCATTGGTGTGGAGCTTGGATACCAGCACTAGGCTAAGATAATAATTAATGACGAGATTTTAAGGGAATTTTTCCATATCGGTAAAACTCATAATTTCTATTGGTGATAGGTATTGTTCGAAAACACGGTGCTTCGCTCAGTGAATCAACAAGATTAAGAGTGTGTTTGGTTTATATTTTTTTGAGAATGAATTAAGAATGAGTAAGGAAATAGTCATTCACTTGTTTGATTTGTATTTTTCAAGGATAAATAGATAAGATCATTTTCTTCTCATTCACCCTCAATTTTCTATAATCAATTATCCATTTAAATATGAGAATGGTCAAACTCATATATGGAGAATCATGCCCAAATGTATAAAGTCAAATTTATCTTTAATGAAAAAATGTCAACTATTAGATGAAATGAATATTAACATGTGGATTAAAATCTTAAACTATTTATTCTCATTCCACCCTTCTACTTAACTTTAAAAATTCACGGACTTGTAAATTTCCTCTTGTTCTTCTCTCAAGTCTCAAACATGTTCTCAGTTCTTGTTTCAGTTTTCGCCAGTTACTCGACATCACATCATCTTCAATTATTCAATGTTTTATAGATCCAAGTCTCGGTTATTCTATCAAAATATAGTTATTGATAGATATAATGACATTATTTTATCAGATCAAGAGAGAATAGCGATGTCATATCTTGAATACTCATCCAATTCTTACACATCAATGATAACATTTTATATTAATAGTAAATCTACATATTTTTATTGAGGGTTATTAAAGATATTGCATGTAATATTTTTATATAAATGTAACATCCCAAATCCGGGAGATGCTACCGGCAGAGAATAGGTCGTACTATCCCCCTGAACCTCTAATGTTCTAACTATGAACAACACTGATACTCTTTCTTAATCAAGAATTTCATGTATGGGACCGTTGCCCAAAACAAACAACATGATATGCAAACTCAACATTAATAACTGTATACTCGACAACATTTGCTTTTACAACTTTTATTGATAATCATTTTAACTTTATACAACGACTGACACAATCCCCCATGACTTCTCTATTATGCACTGAAATCTTCACTTAACTTTATACAACGACAAGTTCATATAAAAACATGCCAGCTGATCGCGATTTTATAAATTTAGCATGCAAGCGCACGTATCGTTCAAGTAATACAGTGACTATTAGTCTGATGTCGAACCCACTGGGACTTAATATTTTTCTTATTAATATCAAGACTAAATTATTTAATTTAAACTAAACTATTAAGAAGAATAGTTGATTTAATGATTTAAGTGAAGAGTAAATAAAAATCAAATAACACACGTTGGAAAACCTTATAAATAGAAGAACCTAGGTTGTAATTTCACTTAAGCATACATACATTAAGCTCATACATTTTCCATTCAATTGGGTTGATGTTATTAATTATTAACCTATAACATTAAATTATTCACAGGCCTTTTTCGATGGTCATGTGAATATTTTCAGATAAATCAATTAATTATATGTCTATGTTAATTAAATTAAACCGAATTCATTAAGGTTAAGTTCTAATATTGTCTGTGTATGCCCTTTAGGTATATTTATATCTTGTAGGGAAATCTATTCAACGAATAAGAACACACGATATTATTCTCATGAATAACCCAAATTCTTTCTATCGAGTTCCTAATGATTTATCAAGACTATTATATTGTTGGCCAAACAAATAAAATATGTATTCAAATACAGAGAATAATCAATAATCAATAACAATCTCAAAATAATAAAAATATACAAATAATTAATTAAACATGTTTGAGATCCATTACAACCCTAAATTTAATGAATTAGATATTCATAATATTAAAAAAAAAATGAGCTAATCATTAATAAAAGACAACAACGCATAAAAAATAAAGATAGATAAAAAAAAGGAAAGAAATAAATTCTCGTTTCCAGTTTTCGTCTTCAAACTCCAACTTCTGTTAATGCACTCGTCCTTCTATATTATGGGTGTTCTTCTATGCTCTGGAAGCTCCAAAATATGTTATGAGATTTGATATTAGATTTTGTGACGAACTTATACTTATATAGAGAGTTCTGGGGGTGTTTCCTACTTAAAAATCGAGTGCCGGGCAGATTTGGGAAAAATTTCTCGTGTCGCGATGTGCTACCATCACAACTCATTTCCCTCAACTTGGTGGGCGTCGTGACACTCATGCATGGGCGTTACAACGGGCCAATTTTGCAATTTGCATTATGTTTGCCTTTTGGTCTTGTATGCGTCTCGACGCAGATTCAACATCGAAATGCGTGTCCTGATTTATTCTGTATTTTGCCGTTTTCATCACTAATTAATTTCATTAAGTTGTGATAATATTTTGACGTGTAAAAACGCACCAAAAATACATAATTCGCTCATAAAACTTAATATCATCCACAAAATATTAAGATAAAGGAGTAGGAAATATGGGAATATTAACCACTCATCAAGAAAATAAGGGACCACCGAACCGTCCAGAATTAAAGATGAGGTGAATTGAAAGTTGAGAAGTGGACGGCCATGTTTATAATATGGAAATTGAAGCTTTTGTTGCTGCAGGGGTTTCTGGCTTTCACTTTTTATTTATGAATACTAGAGTCAGTGAGAAAATTGGAAAATGATATTCTTATATAAAATCTTACTAACAATTTCTACACTCCTCTCACTGTAGCTACAGTAGCATCACTATAGCTACAGTGAGAGAGGTTGTAGAAATTATTAGTAAGATTTTATGTAAGAATATCATTATTCGAGAAAATTTAGTAACGTTACATTATCCATGAACTGTCAACATCATAAAACCTACAGAACACAAGTTTTTTTAAAAATATAAAAAAGAAAAAAGAACGGCACTTTTAAAGTTTTATTAGAGAATCCTCAATTTTTTCAATGTGACTCACTACAGTTAACATGTCATAAAACAATAATTGAGAATTAGTTACGAAAGAACCTGATGATAAAGCATTGAAACATGAATTGAAAATATATATATATATATATATATATATTGCTACAATACTTTAATTTGATATTAACAAATCTTCCACGACTCCAAATTATTTTCTTCTACTTGCTCTTCTCATTTTGTTGCTGCGCGCTCATTAACAGAAACAACTCAACTGGAGGCGCACTGAGAGAAGAAGAATTATATATCAATTATCGTTTTGTTGTTTTGATTTTAATCCGTTGGATTGGATTTATAGAAGATATATTGACGGAATATAATCAACAATTCTAATTAATTATTTGGCTTTCCATATTTTGACGCATTTCTTCTTTATATTACATTGTTTAATATTTATCTGAAAATTAAACAAAAAAAGGGGTATAAGTTATAACAATCAAATCAAATGTGGGCCTTTTCAGTTTGCAGGGTTTACAACTTTTAATTATTTTTGTAATTTCATATGTTTTAACACAATTAAAAGACAATGAACCTCTCTTAACTACAAAATTTCCTATAAATTATCATTTGTATAATAATACAGTTTTTTTCCCCTTTTATGGTAAAAGGATAACTAAGGATGGGGTGATATTTCATGGTTAGATGATGAGCGGAAAATATATCAATATTTACCGCCCCTTTAACTTAATATTTTGTTTAGTTTCTCGGGTTTGATGAACGTTTTGATGTGTTTTAGTTTATTTTGCAGATAAAATAATATCGGGTCTCAATGAAATCATTTAGGATGAAATATGGGTCAAATAAGGGCAATTATTGGACTTGATATATTAATTTTGGAGATTGGAAACTTGAAATGGCGTTTTGACGAAGTGCAGTTTTTGGAATTCCAGTTTTGTGCATCTGTCGTATTTTGGGAATAACTTTTTACTCCGATATCGGATTGAGCTGATTCAAGTTCCAGATTAAAGAAGACTCAAAGATCTACAACATTGAAAGACAAAATAATTTCGAATTCTGACGATTTCATGCCCGAAATTGATGAACCATCCAGAAGTGTGTGATGTGTAATTATTAAAGTCATTATCAATCATTTTCAAAGCAAAATATAAATTAATAAATAATTAATAAAAATTATCAAATCAACACCAAACAAGATAAGCAATTAGGGAGCAATTATGGATTTGGTGGAGTAATTAGTGGAGAAATTAATAATGGATTTGGTGGAGAATTTGATGGATGATTTGATATAGGCAAAATTTTGCCTATAAATACCAAACCATTTCATTTGTAAAATTCATACTTTCTTCTTTGAAATTCCTAATGAATAAATAAGAATATTGTATCTTGTTTGTTTATTTACAACTTCCAGTAATTAATTTCCGCTTTCGCACTTTCTTTTCTTTACTTTTCAGTTTTTACTTTCCGTAATTTACTTTTACGCACAAACATTATTTCTTTACTTTTGCAGTTTTTATTTTTCAAGCAATGAGGAGGTAACCCCTTTACTGGGGTAAAAGGTAAAGCTTTTATTATTGCTATCTAGATTAATCTCCCTTAAATATAAAATATAAATATTTAAAATCTGACTTAATGAGGATACCGCTATATTGGCCGGTTGGAAATTAATTATAAATTGATTTTAACCTGACTAAGTATGGATACCGCCTGATTGGTCGGTTGGAATTAATTATTAATTTGACTTAATCAGGATACCGCCTATATGGCTGGTTGGTAATTATCACACAAAGTTAATATATTATATTAAGGGAGATATCTAAAATAGTAGTAATAAAAGTTGATCCTCTAACCCCAGCATTTTCTTTTATTGTACTTTTACTTTATTTAATTTCAGTAATTTACTTTTCAGCAATTTACTTTCAGTAATTTACTTTATTTTTTTTTTACTTTTTACTTTTTACTTTTTACTTTTTACTTTTCAGCAATTTACTTTTCAGTATTTAATTTTCAGAATTTACTTTATGTCTTTTATTTTATTTAAATTTTTACTACCGTAAATATGTGTCGTAACTAAGCCAGTTATCTGGGGTTGTGATGAATCCAATATCACCGGTTTATAAGGGGTTAAATTATAGTTTGGGTAATATAAATGTTTATTATTGAGTCTTAATCTTAATGTTTTTATTAACTGGCCATTAATAAAAATGAACTGGTAAACTTAAAATGAACTAGACATATGGATTTAAGTTTAAGACCTTAGACTCAATAGCCCACGATCTTCCTTGAGGATAGATAACCCTTTAATAGATTTCCTTACAGGATAGGAATATACCTGTCGGGCGGGGGTAGCCATAATTGGAACTTAATCTTAATGAATCCAGGTAATTTGGTTGACATAGACATATGGTTCAATTGAGTATACTGGATATTTGTAGTTGACCATCGGAAGAGGCTTTTACATAATTTAGTGTTCCAGGTTAATAAATCATATTTTATCCAACTATAAGATAACCACTTCATCTTTAAAATGATATTGGAAGAAATCACAACCCTAGATAGTTTTTAATAGTGAACTTTCTTAAACCTACTTTCGACAATTTTATTTACTTATTTTAAATTTAGATCGTCACCTTTTCAAATCTATCAAACAACCTGTTAGATACTAGTAATCATTTGACCTCATAAAATTAATAGCTTAGGTATTAAGTCCTCGTGGGATCGATACTTTTTATACTACTTGAACGATACGTGCGCTTGCGTTATACGCGTGTGTTTATGCCGGTCATTAGACTAAAAATACAACCACCAAAAAAAATTAAGAAAGTTAATAATTTCTTAAAGATTAACCATAGGCATCCCGAATTTTTATTCTAAAATTTTATTTCAAATAATATGGTATGTGATGTGTCAATGATAATTAACAAGTTTTAAGTACATTAGTTACATTATCTCACTCTCTGATTGATGAATGTCATATTATTTGCAATGAAATTTTGAAACACATTAATTTTAATATATTTACAACTGTTTTTTTAATGACATGTTTTTTTTAATGCATATGGTTAATTTTAAAGATCAAACTTTGATGTAACAAATAAATTAATTCTTTTCAAATTTTCATAAAATTAATAGGAGAATTGCGTTTCTCTTAAAGTTGTAATGTTGCGGTGCACAAAATATTTTTATTATATTTTTCGCATGAATAATGTTGATGGGGATTTCTGCAGCTAAGGTATTTGAACAGTTCGATAAGGGCAGAGATGGAACTTCCCATTTCTTGGGGGACCAGGTATATTAGTCAGTTCTCGGACAGTCAGAGAGTCCGAACACTTCCTTCTCGGACCAGCCGACCAGAGGACACAATATGGCACAAATTTCAGAAATCGACAACATCAGAGCCGAGGCCGACCATAGTAGACCGGCGGCTCTTTTTGGGTTTATCTTACCTCTTGGAACAAGCGGATAAGCTCAGGTATTTCGAGTCAGGACGGGAACAGTTTGGGCAGATCGAAAAATCACTTGGCCGACCTCTTGAAGACCGACGTGAGATCAGAGTAGTTGGACTTTTCCCTCCGACACGTGTCGTTATTTGGAGGATCTTTCCAGGCTGGCATCATTATTGTTGCGTGTGGTAGTGGAGAAATCAGGTTGACATGACATGCCGTCAGACGGCAGACTTGCTTTCGACGACGACAGTCTTGGGGCAGAGAGCCCGTCAATCAGTCGGAGACCACGCGGGAAACGTCATAAAGCTAGAGGAACAATGTTGTAATTCTCTGAGTATATAAGGAGAAGATAAATTCACTTGCGGGGAGAAAGAAAAATAGAGAACGAAACTTGTAACAAATAAAGGATGAGCACTACTTGTATAAACTTGAAAGGTAAACAGCTCGGTTTCGATTAAGACCTCTCTCCAAATAGTTCGGCCGAGTTAGTTTTGGTAATAAAACAACCTCCACCACTTTGTGCCCGTTGACGTAAGAAGGACTCGCTCCGCCGAACCACGTTAAAGCTCTTTTGTCGATCTGTGTGTTTATTTTCCCTTCTGCTAAGTTTGCTTTTGAACCCTCATAACCAAACAAATTCACGGTTGAAAGAGGATTGTCTCGGGAGGGTTATCTCGAAACTGCCCATAGGATGAAAATCACTCGTCAACAGTTGGCGCCGTCTGTGGGGAAAGAACAAAAAACAACTTGCGTTGTAAGACGATAGTAGAAGGTGGAAACCATGGGTCGTTGGAGAGTTCAGCAGCAGAATGGTTCGGGCAAATAAGGAAAGGAATGGATGATAGGGGAAATGAATGGGAAGAAGTTGGACAGAACGGGAAGAGGAAAGAGTTCACAAGAAGAAGGAAGGTTGGCAAAAAAAACTTTCCGTTTTGAGTTGTAGAATGAAATGTAAGAGGGATAGCCAACGATCACCCATTAGGAATGAGTTATAGAATGAAATGTAACATTGGGGATGAGTGACGTTAGTTGGCAGTGGCTGAAACAGTCCCTCCAAGAGCAGGTGTCATAATTGCTCGGTCTGCCAGAGTTCTCAGTTTCACATGTTGGCAGTGCTGAAGGATCGGCTAGGGAACTAGTCAGCCAAGGGCAGAGGTCGACGTCCGACAGGCCACCCTCAATTGGTATGGTGGTCTCTCCTAATGAGAGGAAAAGAGAAAAATTTCACGAGGGCCACCAAAGACCATGGGAAAGGGTTCTCGACCGAGCTCCGAAATTGTTCAGAAATGCTTATGGAGCGCTCGGCACGAGGGGACCCTGTCAAGACGGTCTGGAAGCAAGTACAGAAGGATCTAACGAAGCTCAGACTACAAGACAAGAACCAGAACAAATAATTGTAAAAGCCTCTCTTAAAATGTCTCGCAAAGAGTTGTAAGAAGGGCATCAAGTTCATTGAATATGAATAAAACTCTTTTTTTTAAGAAACTTGTTGTTGTAATATTTTATATCGTACCGCAAGTGTACGGTGTCAAGTTTTAGTATAAATATGAGTTAAGAGTGTCGAACCCACAAGGATTGCGTTAACTCGCACTAAGTACTACAATTAATAATCCTAACTTTATTTAGAAGCAAATAATAAAGATTTCTATAAATAAATAAATATAAAAACAATTTGATAGGAGGAACTAATACGATAGAGATTCTAGATCATGATTTCACCTAGCTGTCTCCTATGTATTTGTCATGCTAATTAATCCTTGTTCAGTTAAATTATTTATAAGTCAAGACTCCGAAATTATCCACTCCCTCTCTCGAGTGCCGAGTGAAAATATCATCAACTACAGACTTCGATATCTCTATAAAAATCCAATAGTTAACAACTCATTACGTTCTGTGATTCTATATTAACGACTTCAAAAGAACTACATATTCTCTCGAACTCTATAAAATCCTAGGTCATTCTATAGATCCATTCAAAATCCCCTCTCTCGAGTGATAGATTTCAAACATATATCATCATATTTGTGGCCAGCAAACACAAATCATTAACTCAAAAGTGTATAAATAAATCAATAAAACTTCATAACAAAATTAGTAATTAAAGCAAAGGTTCAAACATCGATTAAATCATTCTCCAGAATTAAGGGAGTTTAGTTCATGACAATATATAAAAACAATAAGAACAAGGTCATGAATCTAATAGAAATCATTAGAGTTCTAAGAAAGAAATAATATGATAAAACCCAAATTGAATCTCTTCATCTTCGGATGACACCGCATGTGTCTCCTCTTGTTGCTCTTCAATCCTTCTCATTCGATCTCTCTAAAATATATGTTTTGGTATTTTGTGCTGTGTATTAGCTTCCCCTTGAGTTTGGACGAACTAATGTATTTATAGTAGATGTAGGGAGTCATTGGGTATCTTAAAACAAAACCCTAAAAAGAATGCTTCTGGAGCTCGTCTCTTTCTTCCGTAGCATTGTGGCCCTGGTTTATTGGCGCCACGACGCTCTCTTCTTGGGAAAATATATGGCAGCATCAGGCGCTGCAGCGTGAGTATGAATTCGGCTTGCAGGCGTCGTGGCGCCTAGGCATGGCACTGTGGCGCCTGCCTCTCGGCCTTTTGGCTGGGACTTGTGAGGCTTACAGGCGCTGCGACGCCTAGTCTCACTCAGAAGCTTTGCGCCGTGGCGCCTGTGATAAGTGCTTCACTACGCGTTGTTTCATTTGCTCCTGTACATGTCCAATGTATCCGTATGGTCCTAAAACACGTCCAAATATCCCAAGATCCATGTGTTAATGCTCCTACAAATAAAACATAAAATAAACTATAAATGACATTAAATGTATCGAATTATAATAAAATAATAAGCTAAGGATGCTCGAATAAGTGGGTATAATCCACACTTATCAAACACCCTCAAACTTAAGATTTTGCTATCCCGAGCAAAAGACAAAATAAAAACTAAATACAAATAAATAAATAAAAATAACTAAATTAACTAAGCCACTTTCGTATGGATCACGATTGCATTTAGCGTATGCAACAAGCCTTTAAACCCCTAGGCGGCCCTAGTGGACGAGTTATAGTCTTGTGAGGGCTTACAGTGACGATACCCACAAACGTCATTCACACACAATCATGCAAAAATATAAAAAAAAAATAACAAAAGTATAGTCCTGATAGTTACACATAAAATTATCGTCAAATAAAGCTTATAAATGAAATTAGAGAACCTTCAAAGTACTCAACTACGACTCAAATCTAAGTTCTTGAATAAATTATCTAAGCTAGACTCATAGTGTGTATGTGTAAAGGTTCATTCACAGCTTGATTCCTAAGTAAGCCAACTTAATGATTTTGTTTAAAAATTGGGATAGATGGGTCAAACCAACCTAGATATCTCAATTACGCTCTGTAATTGCTTTATTTTGTGCTCAGTATGATATGATTTTTCTTTTTGTCCTTTCTTATCTCTTTTTACTTCTCTTTTTGCACTTTTTTTTTTTATCAACACACCTACCCTTTAAGGTAGTATTTCTCCTCATGGTGGTCCTAATACTCGCCTATGGGTAGCTTCACGCTTATCGGTTATAAGTGGTATATTTTCTTTCTTTAGAGACTTTTTTTCTTTTATTTCTATCCATACCATACATCATAACACTAGAAAATCAAGATAGACATCTAAGTAAACGGTCATTCATCGACATGCAATTTATTCAACTAGTCACCTTTTCAACTACTTAAGTTTTCACTGCTAAAAACCTATAATTGAGTGTTTACGAGTCTAAATAGATCAACTACTCAAGGCATCATATAAAAGTAATTGGGCACTTATCGTTTCTAAAATTTCACCCATAAACAAACAGAATTCATCATAGGATTTATGTTTTACTATCTAGGACTAAAAACAATTTTTTTTTTAAACTTAAACAAATAAATAACAAGTAAACAACATGCACACACCCCTAAACTTAAAACTTGCATTGTCATCAATGTAAGATAAAAATAAAGAATAAAAGTGAGGAACAACATTACCGTGTATGGAGTTGATCAGACTCTTGCTGGTTAGAATTTGATTTCGCGGGCGTTGTGTGTCTCGTCCTACCTGCATAAATAACATGCAAAACGAATAAATAAACAATAGCACACAATAAAAATCAAAATAAAAAATAAAATAAAAAATAAATAAATGCAAGGGTTGTCTCCCCGCTAGCGCTAAGTTTAACGTTTTCAGCCAGACGCAACCCCAAAATGGTTATGGTGGCTTAAACGTAGTGAAACGGGTACTTCATCTGCTTTCTTCTTTGGTATCCACCGGTTCTTATGACATGAAAAAGGCAGCTTGGCAGGTTGTGGTAATTTATCCATAGATGGTCCCCCAGGATATGTAGATTGTCCCTCAGTTGGAAAATTTGGACTGCACATTCGGCAAAATTGGCTCGGCCTCCTTTTTAACCTTCCAGGGATCATCTTCAAGTGAGCACTGGCCTTTCTTTTCCTCTTTTTTCGGCTCTTTGAGATTGTTTCAGGTTTAGCTGTAGAAAATCTTCCTTTACGCATGGTTGCACTATGCTCGTAGGTTGCTGAAATACTGATTCACCCTGTCTAGTTTCAACTTCATTCTCTATTATATCTACCATATGACATTATGTATCACCTTGAGGACTTGGCATGGTTCTGAAAGCACTGAAGGTGATTTCTTTATATTTACTGCCTAAGTCCCGAGAAGTGTCTTTAATTCTCTTTTCCGCTCCTAAGGGTAATGACTTGAAATCGCTCTTTGGGGTTGACTTCAGTATTACTATGAAACACCCATGTTTATTGATTGGCCATTGAAGAAACAAGCAGCCCAATTTGCGCTTCTATAGATTTCAATGTTGCCCCCATATTGCCCATATGTGTTTCAATGTTATTCAGCCTTGACTCAATCTTCTCAAACCTCTCTGAAGCTATAGAAACAAATGTGTTCATGAGGTCTTCTAAGGAAGGTTTCTGCTCCGCTTTTGGATAGTTGAAGCCATGAGGAGGTTGCAAAACGTTCTCCATATTAGCATATAAAATTCGGATGATAATAATTAGGCATATGACTGCCTCTATAGTTGTTGAAGTTCCGTGTTCACATACTATACTTGTTCAAATCCTGATCCTCTATTCGGTAAGAGCATTCCATTAGCAGAAACAGCTCCAATAAATGGCTGGCTCATTTGATTTGTCAATACTTCTTATGGGCCGTGAGGGATGATACTTGAGCTATCAGTGCACCAATAGGATCTGCCATTGTTTCTTTTCCAAATCTCCCCGTACGAAAGAAAAAAATATATAAAAAAAATATAAAATAATAAAAAATATATATAAAATAAAAATAAAAATAAAACTAAAGACAAAAATAAAGAAAATAAAAAAAATAAAATCTAAATTAAAGCTAAAATTACTTGGTAATAGTATCAGTGTGAATTAAACAAACCAATCTACGGCAACATCGCCAAAAACTTGTTGTAATATTTTATATCGTACCGCAAGTGTATGGTGTCAAGTTTTAGTATAAATATGAGTTAAGAGTGTCGAACCCACAGTGATTGCGTTAACTCGCACTAAGTACTACAATTGATAATCCTAACTTTATTTAGAAGCAAATAATAAAGATTTTTATAAATAAATAAATATAAAAACAATTTGATATGAGGAACTAATACGATAGAGATTCTAGATCCTGATTTCACCTAGCTGTCTCATATGTATTTGTCATGCCAATTAATCTTTGTTCTGTTATATTGTTTATAAGTCAAGACTATGAAATTATCCACTCCCCTCTCGAGTGTCAAGTTAAAATATCATCAACTACAGACTTCGATATCTCTATAAAAATCCAATAGTTAACAACTCATTACGTTATGTGATTCTATATTAACGACTTCAAATGAACTACAGATTCTCTCGAACTCTATAAAATCCTAGGTCATATTCTCTAAATCCATTCAAAATCTCCTCTATCGAGTGATAGATTTCAAACATATATCATCATATTTGTGGCCAGCAAACACAAAACATTAAACTCAAAAGAATATAAATAAATCAACAAAACTTCATAACAAAATTAGCAATTAAAGCAAATGTTCAAGCATCGATTACATCATTCTCCAGAATTAAGGAGTTTAGTTCATGACAATAGATAAAAATAATAAGAATAAGGTCATGAATCTAATAGAAATTATTAGAGTTCTAAGAAAGAAATAAGATGATAAAACTCGAATTGAATCTCTTCCTCTTCGGATGACACCGCATGTGTCTCCTCTTATTGCTCTTCAATCCTCCTCATTGGATCTCTCTAAAATATGTGTTTTGGTGTTTTGTGCTGTGTATTAGCCTCCCCTTGAGTTTGGACGAACTAATGTATTTATAGTAGAGGCTGGGAGTCATTGGGTATCTTAAAACAAAACCCTAAAAAAAATACTTCTGGAGCGCGTCTCTTTCTTCTGCAGCTCTGTGGCCCTGGTTTATTGGCGCCACGACGCTCTCTTCTCGGGAAAATGTATGGCAGCATTAGGCGTTGTAGCGTGAGTATGAATTCGGCTTGCAGGCGCTGTGGCGCCTAGGCATGGCGCTGTAGCGCCTGTGATAAGTGCTTCACTGCGCGTTGTTTCCTTTGCTCACGTACATGTCCAATGTATCTGTATGGTCCTAAAATACGTGCAAATGTCCCAAGATCCATGTATTAATACTCCTATAAATAAAACATAAAATAAACTATAAATGACAATAAATGTCTCGAAATATAACAAAATAATAAGCTAAGGATGCTCGAATAAGTGAGTATAATCCACACTCATCACTTGTCTATTTTACTTGTTTGTTAATCAAATGCGAAAGTTATTTTCAATATTCTTGGGATGTGCTCGATGCAAAGGGGTGATCAGTAGTCGGGAATGACACCAAGCCCGTGGCACGCTAATCCCGGGTGTCATTATCAAACCCTCGGGTGGAAGTGTTCCGACATGGCTCATTTCATCTTTGAGGATCCAGAACGCATCAATGGATGAGGTGCATATGGGAAAATCGTGAACCCCTCGTGGCATGCCAATCCCGGGTGTCATTATCAAACCCCCGAGGCCGGAGCGTTACTACCCCATGACTCGCATCTTTGAGGAGCACATCGGGTAAACCGGACCTAGTGAGGTTTTGTCCCCTGTGAGTTGGCTGGTGAATCCCGCTGAGAACCATCGGACCTCGTGGCATGAATACGGCCAAGTGGCCTCCATGACCATTATGGTCTCGGGTAAACCGGACCCAGAGAGGTTTCTTCCCCTGCAAGTCGACTGGTGAGTCCCGTTGAGAACCACCTAAGGGATGGCGCACACGGGGTGTCCTCTTCCCCTATGGGGTATCTGCCAAACCGTCTCGGATCAGGAGAAGCATGTCATAATGAAGTTTCTGCCCTAGCGCTTGCAGGCTCTAGAGCCGCCCAACATGAAGAGGTTTCTGCCCTCAGGGTCTCGACCGCTCACTGATCCGTAGCCCGGCTAGCGGGGACGCTGAGTTGTAAGATTCAGAATTGTATTTTGGGAGGCACCAGACAGGACGCTACCTCGGGGTACCTGAGTTGTTATTCTTTTCGGGTTTTGTGTGGAGTATGTGCTAAGTCACCTCCATTTTGTTAAATTTATCTTATTCCATTTTTATTTTTCGCCGATGTCTGGCAAGGGGACGCCCACATCGGAATCTGCAAAGCCTTAGAGTTTGAAAATCTTCCCTCGTGTAAGTCTCAAATGTTCCACCAGCTCGGGGCTGGATTTGTTTCGCCGAGTCTATATTGTACCATCGGCTCAGGGCTAGATTCGTTTCGCCGATGCATTGTTCAACCTTCTCGGGGCTGGATTCATTCGGCCGATGCATTATTCCACCTGCTCGGGGCTGGATTCGTTCCGCCGATGGATTGTTCCACATGCTCGGGGCTTGATTCGTTTCGCCGATGCATTGTTCCACCAGCTCGGGGCTGGATTCGTTCATTCGAGTCTGTAATGTCCCACCAGCTTGGGTCTGGATTCGTTCCACTGAGGCCTTATTGTTCCATCAGCTCGGGGTTGGATTCGTTTCACCGAGGCCTTATCGCTCCATCAGCTCGGGGTCGGGTTACATCCCACTGAGTCCATCTCATTGGTTTGGGGATGTAATATTCCCCCAGAGCTAAGTGTTCTTCTCAGCTCGGGGTCGGGTTACATCACACCGAGTCCATCTCATTGGTATGTGGACGTAATATTCCCCCAGAGTCAAGTTTTCTTCTCAGCTCGGGGTCGGGTTACATCCCACCGAGTCCATCTCATTGGTCTGGGTACGTAACATTCTCCCAGAGCCAAGTGTTCTTCTCAGCTCGGGGTCGGGTTACGTCCCACCGAGTGCTTTTGATTTCGACTCGGGGATAGACTATCCCCTCGTGGCCAGAATCGAATTGGTCGGGTATGAGATCACATCCAAATTTGGGAAAATAAGTTAGAAAATTCGAAGCAAGTGTCGAAGGCAAGAAGTAAATAAAAGAGCTGCAATAGTCCTTACAAAATCGAAAGTACATTATTTTGAAAGTACATAGGGCCCCGTTCGGGTCGCCCTTTACTGATCAATCCGCGCATGGGCAGCTGTTTCTTCTTGGTTAGGTCCGGATGGCTGGATGTCATGGGTGGGCTCGACATGAGACACCTCGATTTCAGCTTGAGAGGCAGGTGAGGCTTATTCAGTTTCGTCCACAAGCTCTTCAGCGGCAGGAGCTTCAGGCTGGATCTCATCAGGGGCCGGAGGCATCGGCACGGCAGAAAGGGGCTCAGGGTCCTGGATCTCATCGGATGAGGGGGCGAGCAATTTCCGGAATTCTTCTTCTGAAAGCTCCCCTTTGCATAACAGAATGGTCGCGTGGATGAGGCCCATGTTGATATCGGGCATCACCATAAGTATAATATGGGCACAGTCGCCGACCCCATCGAGCCTGATCTGCTCTCTTTCATCCTCCATCTGGGTTTCCTTTTTCCTCAACGCCTCCAGAGCCTGATCTCTCTCTTCGGTCATTTTCCTCAACTTGGATTCAGCGCTCGCCACCTCCCACCTCAGGCATTGGTTTTCTTCCTTAGCGGCCTCTGCATTTTTCCTGACCAGGGCCGAGGCATTGCGGATGGAATCGTTCAGAGAAAGGGCCTCGGTCGCAGTCTACTCCAAGGTTTTTATCGTATCATTCTTTTTTGCCAGCTCGGCCTCCCGCTCGGTGATTTGGCTCTGGAGTCTCTGCACCTGGCCACCCTCAGAAAGAAGGCTCATTAGCAGGTCTTATTCGAGCCATCACAAGCCCATCTATAAAAAAAGAGGGGAATTAAAATTCGATAAAGACATAGAACATAACAAAAAAGAATATTTACCTTGATGACCCAGACATAAAATTTGGAGATCACTTTCTCGGGAGAGAAGTCCTCAAATTTTGGGATCCGCTCAGGGGCACTGTCTCAGCCATCAGATTGATTGCAGGCACAAGATGTGAAGTCGCATCCCGGAACTTCTCACTCAGGTCATCCACCCTCAACACTACCTCTCCCTTTCCAGTCTTTTGAGGGGCTTCAGAAGATCTCTTTCATTTCCGGGCAATGGACCTCCTGATCAAGGGTTGTTCCTCATCCTCCTTCTGGATCCCGACCGATTCCTCTCCGAGCAGCCGAAGGTGTTTGTTTGTGGTTCGGGATGTGGTAGAATGAATTCGGCTGGTGGGCCTCGGTGCCACCCTCACCGGGGAGATTGTGAGTTGAGCAGGCGGATGTACCGCCTCTCTGGTTTTGCCCTTGGCCTCGGCATCAGTTGGCTGTTGCCGAGAGGACCCGGCTTCACCCAACCCGGGCTTATTTATTGCACCTTGGAGTCGGTCAAGGTATCTAGGTTGCCTTGACATTCCTGCAAAACATAAGGCAAAAAGCATGGTCAGTTCGGAATTCAGATGATTTCAAGTCATTTGTGAGTCAAGCAAACAAGAGGATCAGTTAGAAAGTCAGTGAGAATCTACCTAGTCGCCCTGGGGGTGTGGGGGTGCGCTCCGAATAAGGCCCGAATCCACGAAGGTCGCGTCATTGACTACTTTCTTCTAATGACTGGCGAGGTTTCGGGCCACCTTGATCCTGGTTCGGACCTCATGGGTAACCTTGGGAGGATCCCTCCAGCAGGCTGAGAAGGATTAAAGAGTTGGCATTTTATCATGAAAATTGAGAAAAAGGAGCTAAGAGTTCGGATCATAACCTCCCGCTCTGAAGATGTCTGGGACCTCTGTCATCTCCGAGCACGTTGGCCAGGTTCGTCCCCAATCGCATGTAGCCCAGAACCAGGGGTCTTTGAAGTTTTTATTGGTTTGGGGAAGGTCCTTGATGAAGGGGGGACGTCGGCGTATGAAAAAAGGTAGTACCATGATGGGACCGGAGGTTTGCCTTCAATTTGTAGAGCCTCTTCAACTCCTCGAAGGTCGGCTCTCCGAGACCTACCCTACGCCATATCACATACAAGCCAGCCAATATTCTCCAACTATTCAAGTTCAGTTGACAAGAAGCGATCTCCATCCTGGCCAGTATTCTCGCAAAATATGGTTGAATTGGTAGCCGAAGACCACATTCAACAAAGGATGGAAGAAGTGCGATCGAGCCATCGTCAGGTTGGCTTGCGCGGTCTAGCGAGCCAGGGACCTCAAGAGCTATGTCTATTGGGATCTCGTACTGTTGACGGAGTACGCATAAGGCATCTCCCGTGATGGTGGATGGCTGGTTCATGTCCAAGGCCGAACAATCCAGTTCTGCCGGCTCAGGATCTCTCCGTGTGATTATATGGTGGTAGGTATCGTTTTCCTCTTGAGAATGGGTTGGAGTGGTATCTAGCTCCTCCAGGCTGGGCGAACCCGAGCTGGAGGAGGCTTCTTCAGCGCGAGGAGGTTGAGGTTTTACAGGCTTGGCCTAAAGGATTCAACGTCAGACATTTCTGACATTCTCCATGAAGGAGAAGGTCAGTCAATGGTCAGTATAAGACGCCACATATTCGAGGGCTATTCTAACTTTCGGGGACTCAAGCCTACAGTTTCTAAATGTCATAGCATTGACATCACACAACAAGTCTTTTCCTAGAAGCATCAAACCAAGCCCAAAACACATGCATCATACCCTACTACCCATCCTCCCACCAGAAAACACACACATCATACACTCCACTTTCAACCTGAAACCCACATTTGCAGCACAGAACAAAGAGATTAACATGCCAGAAGAAACGGAGTATAAGCAACAACAAGTAAACAAGCATCTGCAGGCAACAAACAGCTGTGATCGAATAGAGACTTACTTGATTTGGGAAGAAGATTTGGCGGTTGGTCTGGTCGGCTTGAAGGTTGTTGGTCTCACGAACGTGGAGCTTTGCAGTTTGAGAGTTGTGATTTTCGTAAAATAGAGAAATAAGTGTGACTTTGCTTTTTATTAGTCAGTACGGTGCATTTTTGACCGTCGGATCGGGAGAGTCTTCGGATGTGCACCGCGTGTTGCCCTCAGACTCCATCTAATCAGATTGGGACGAACGGTTGAGATTGAAAGACCTTTGGCAGCCTCATGAACGGATGATGGACTTGGTTTTTTGGCGGGAAGAGCACAGATGTTCGACAAGTGTCAAGCTCAGACCAAACCCTAGAGGTGATTTGATGGGCATTTAAAAGGATGTGATGGTTTGTGGTTCTCGAGGGACGGCTACCATAAGGGTAAAAGATGGATTTGCTTCAAGTTGGGGAGCCGTTTGAAAGGACATCAGAATTTTTTTTGGCCGAGAACATTGAAACCAAATTTGTTTCCCACTTTGTTCCTATAACCGACCACCAACTGGTTGATGTAACATTTCAGATTTTTATAGTTCCCGGCACCAACTAATACACTCGTTGGAACCGAGAACTAGGGGACAAATGTTGATGGGGATTTCTGCAGCTAAGGTATTTGAACAGTTCGGCAAGGGCAGATAGTGAACTTCCCATTTCTTGGGTTTCAGGTATATTAGTCATTTCTCGGACAGTCAGAGAGTCCAAACACTTCCTTCTCGGACCAGCGGACTAAAGGACATAATTGACACAGATTTCAGAAACCGATAACATCAGAGTCGAGGCCAACCACAGTAGACCGGCAGCTCATTTTGGGTTTATCTTACCTCCTGGAACAAGCGGATAAGCTCGGGTATTTCGGGTCAGGACGGGAACAGTTTGGGCAGATCGACAGATCACTTGGCTGACCTCCTGAAGACCGACGTGAGATCAGAGTAGTTTGACTTTTCCCTCCGACACGTGTCGTTATTTGGAGGATCTTTCCAGGCTGGCATCATTATTGTTGCGTGTGGCAGTGGAGAAATCAGGTTGACATAACAGGCCATCAGACGACAGACTTGCTTTCGGCAATGACAGTCTTGGGGCAGAGAGCCCGTCATCAGTCGGAGACCACGCGAGAAACGTCATAAAGCTAGAGGAACAGTGTTGTAATTCTCTGAGTATATAAGGAGAAGATAAATTCACTTGCGGGGAGATATATAAAAAAAAAAAAGAGCGAAACTTGTAACAAAGAGAGGATGAGCACTACTTGTATAAACTTGAAAGGCAACAGCTCGATTTCGATTAAGACCTCTCTCCAAACAGGTCAGCCGAGTTAGTATTGGTAATAAAACAACCCCCACCACTTTGTGCCCGTGGACGTAGGCAAGATTCGCTCCGCCGAACCACGTTAAAACTCTCTTGTCGATCTGTGTGTTTATTTTCTCTTCTGCTAAGTTTGGTTTTTGGTCCCCCATAACCAAACAAATTCACGGTTGAAGGAGGATTGTCTCGGGAGGGTTATCTCGAAACTGTCACTGAGACGAAAATCACCGGTCAACAAATAAAATTACGAGTTATTTTTGCATAATTGCCACCATACGTAAATGTAATTTCCTATCTCAATAAAGAAAAGAATAAAATAGACTCACTATATATATATAATATATATATATATATATATATATATAATCTCAAATATGACCACATATATTCTGTAGCATTATCTTATCTTAAGTGTGCATGTATATATATGAACAATATGTCTCCAATTAATTTGTCTCCAGGCATAAGATCTTTATTCAATTAAAATTGAGTAATTGATTTATTCAATTACAACCTGTTTAACTTAATATCTCTTATCTTTTAATTGATATATTCAATTACAAATCAATTATATTCTTGGTCAATATCACAAATTTATTTTCATTGATTACTATTTACTACTTTAGTCAAATACTTCGCCTATCGTAATCTGCAAAATGGAAGTCTGAAGATTTAAGCAGTCAATTAATGTAAAATATTACAATCAACGACAAAACTTTCAAAATGGGAATAGAAGTTTGACCTTTTCAATCTCGATTAATCTCGTTCAGTTTATATAATTGCGATAGAAAAATCATTCCGATCTCATCTTATTATTTTTTAGGATAAAAATTGTCATATTCCCTTATAGATGGCAAAATTAACCTAACAATAAGATAGGACTTTGCTAAGCCTAGTCCAAGTCCCGTTATTGTCAGACAATGCCGGACTTGGACCAGTGGAATGATGTGTTTTTATATTTTTTTTCAAAAAAAATTAATTTTAAAAAAATTAAAATTAAAATTGTTTTTAGTGCTATTTTGAATTAGTCCTTAACTTTTTTAAAATTATAAATATATGTATTTATTTAGGATTAAAAATAAATATATTTAATTAAATAAATATTTCTAATATAAAATACATGGCCATAGCTATTTTGCCAAGTCTGAATCGGCTCTACATTACGTCATGCTCATGCATCCCATTAAAATCTCATATTGGACATTAAAATGTCTCGAGTCTTGTTTCAAAAGGGATGGGAAAATTGACAACCCGACTTTCAATCAAATGGGCAGTATAATCTGAAATAATAAAATAAATTAATTTATTTTTGTTAAGTTTTATTTCTTGTAATCTATACAGACGACACCTTTCAATAAAGAAAATTCGTTTCATGGGATAAGTAGTGCATTTTTTTTTTGTGAACAGATAAGTAGTGTACGTTGCCTTGGAATGAGTTGAAATATCGCATTCTAAAGTATTATCATTACTAATTAGAACACGTAAGTAATTGACAAACTTGACTATTTGGATTTTATTATCAGCAAGAAAAGAGTATAGATTTTTTTCCCAAATTTATAGTTTTTTTTTTTGCCTGCGGAGTCTGAATATTGATAGACTGTGAGCCTGTGAATCCTTTTATCTTTAACAATCATTTTCACAATAATACAAATATCCATCAAACATGGTTGTTAATCCGGATCCGATATAATAGTGGATTGAAACTACTGGGAGAATACATCATCATAACTCCCAAGATTTACCGTCATATCATCCCGATAAATATATAAGTGGAACTGAAACACGTTCCACCACTAATTATGCATAACATCGCATAGCCTCTCATGAGCTCTCTCATCAAATCTCATCTCCGACCATTATTATACAAAACTCAGCAACATAACATAACAACACACATAATCCAATACAATCAAATCTCACATTAAATCTGTCAATCTCATCTCAACAATCACGAATTTATATTTCTCATGCCTTCAATAACTCAATAAATATCTCAACCCCCCCCCCCCCCCCCCCCCACACAACACACAAAACTATATTTATACTATAATATATATATATATATTATATATATATATATATATATTTATATAGTATTTCACGATAACCATCAATCAACAAATATTATGTTAACGGAATCGCGTGCGTTATAATTACCTTAATCCACGGAAAAGTCCTCTATATGTCTATATCCTCACTAAGATCTGAAAATATAAAATTATGATCAAGTCCCTCAACTTTGCTAAAATTATGATTTTACCCCCAAACTTTCTAAACTTCCAATTTAATCCCAAAACTTTACTATTATATCCATATAGTGCTAAAACTCTCATATATTACTTATTAACCTATAAAAGTCAGAATTTACAGAATTACACTCTTAATCATGCCAATATGCATTTAAGTGTAAAATTTTCAAAATATTACGTTTACACCCCCAAAATGATAACAATCACGTACCAAACTCCAACGACCACCAAATATCACAACGAAGCAACCAATAGTCAGTATACGTCACAAGGATCACAATGATGGTGGTGGTGACGGCTGATGCATGGTGGTTACCGATGAACGATCAAATAATGATAACTAATATTTTTGGCTCGTTTCTTAACAACCGAATGTCATATTTGGGCAAATAATGTGTCTACACTGTGTATCTCGACGAGAGAAAAATTTGGTACGGGATGTGAGGTACACGCTCGGCGGCGCGTGGGCGTGTGGGGGTGGAGGCGCGTGAGGGTGCGTCAGGCGGATTCTCGACGGTGGATCGGTGCTGTTGGATTTGTCTCGTCGAGAAGATACTCCATATATGGTCACGCGTCGGAAACGGTGATCGGACGACGTCGAACGAGACACTTTCTCTCTCTAACTGTTTCTCACTCTACTGGTTTCAGTTTTTATCTCTAAAAACTCCCTGGAAATGCTCTCAACTCTCTTTTTACTCACAACTAAAACATTATCCTCACCATCTCCTTGGATTCAACCTAAAACACTCAAAAAATACAAATAAAAGATAGGGTGTTGTTTGATATGATTGATTATTTTCATCCCCAATGGGGGGCGAGGCTTTGTGGTTAAGGGCTTAGGGCTTAGGATCTCATATTGACCTGGGTTCGAATCCAATGTGTTTCTTATAAGAGCCTGGGACAACCGGAGGTTTTACCTGCTCCGCTTAAGCCCGAAATGGGTGGTTTGACAGCGAGATTTCCAACGATTCAAAAAAAAAAGTGTTGTTTGATTAATAATGGAGAATTATAGAGTAAGTAGGGTTAGAAGTGGGTGTTTGTTTTGTTTGGTTTAGGGGATAAATAAACATATTAAGTAATGATAATAAAGTGGTGGGGATTAGTTAGGTTTAAAGAGAAAAAAAAAATGATAATGGAATAATAAAATGAGGTATTACATTATCAATATTAAATTTAGAAGTAATAATAATTATATAAAATTTAGAAGATATAGTCTCAACTATTCACAATATTTATTCACATAAAATTATATAAATGTGTTTTTATGTAATGTTTTTTAATTATAATTTTGTGTGGAACATGTCTTTCTATAATTGGGGTTGGAATTTCTAAAAAATTCATATGGTGTTAAAAAAAATGTAGGAAAAGAAAAAGAAAAAGAAAAAGAAAAAGAAAAAGAAAAAGAAAAAGAAAAAGGAAGAGGAAAGGAGGAAGCTTCAAAGGAAAAACATAAACACAATGATATGTTCTCCATATAAAGCAAGACTATATATAAATAATTCTAAAAAATTATTTGAGCTTAAGCTCTTTGATGACATCTGGCTATCAGCACAACAATCACAAGACGAACATGAAGCTCGTGCATTCACTCTTGGGCGGATCCAGTGTCATCAACCTCGACCCTCTCTCAAGCCGAGTATTTTCTGAAGAACACCAAGCTTGCCGCCTAAGTAATGGAATTTGTCAAAGGCTAGAGTCTTTGCGAAGAATGTCTATCTCAAATCCTGGAGTTTAAATAGTGTTAGAAGTAGTGCCCAATTATCTGTCCGAGAGATACATAAGTACCAATTGCTGCAACTATGAAACCCATTGAAACAATGCCAAGAATGGCTATCATTTCAATGCCGCATCTCCTGTATGCGCCTGAAATCTTCAGATAACATAAGCAGGGCAATATAACTGAAGCTGTGACACTCAAGAATGCTCCCACCAGCGACATGAGATATCCGAAAAATGGGACAACAAGGGCTACGATCACAGTGCTTAGTACCAAGGTAGTTCTGATTAGGAGGCTATATGGCCTCTTACTGTATTGAACGGAAACTCTCATTTTGATGGCATTCACAATTGGTGTAACCATCAACGCGTATTTGGCAATGGGATTGACCAGAGTAGTGTATATTGCCAATTTTGAGCTCAGTTTTGAAATTGGGAGATTTAATGTTATCTGTGATTGAACCTCAGAACCAAACATCATGTACCCGAATATAGCCATTGATGCATAAATGAGTGTGCATAAGAAAAAGCAGACAAGCAGGACCTGCAATAAAAACAAAACGTTGCATGGTTAGCATTAGCGTTATATTAGATTAGAAAGCTCAAAAGCATGAAATGAAATAGAAAGTAACAAATGTTTGCTTACATAAGAGAACTGGTGTTTCTTCTTCATGGAAGTGTACAGAGTTGGGAAAACTGGATGAGCACAGTAACAAAAGGCATATAAGCTAATAGAACTGGGGATCCCTTTCCAATTAACAAGTGTGCCCTTTTGCTGAAACCCAACTCCATCAAAGGCACCGGTCCAAACAATTGATCCAAGAGTAACAACAGAAGCTAAAACTCCACTTGCAGAAACGTAAGAAAGAAGGCTGAGATTGTCCAGCCAAACTGTAGGAAGAATTATAAGGGCAATAATGACAACAAAGCATTGCTTTCCACCTAGTGTCAATCCTCCAAGTTCAATTGCAATGTTCGGAAGCAAATTCTCCAAGTTATCACCTTCCAGGATCAAGAATCCTGTGGCAACCAAGTAGAGCTCTATGTTCATGAAAATCGAAACAACTAGTTTCCCCTTCTTGCCAAATGCGCGGTCACCTATATCAGGATAACTTCTGATGTTTGAATCAACATCCATGCATCTTTTGATCAACAAGCCTGAATAAAATGTCGCCGCAGCGATAAGGAACAGAAGTATCAAGCTCAACCATCCCCCTGATGCAAGTGCATATGGGGTTGACAGAATCCCAACACCTGGTAGCCAAAACAAAAACTAGTTAGTGAAACGCATTACTTGCTTAAGCTTGGCTCTCAATCAAGAACAACTATAAGAATATTCCACGGAATGATGGTAATAATAATCACTAAAGAAAATAGAATCCTAAACAGATTTGTCAGAAAGTTCAATTAAATATTAATTGAGGTTGTTTATAGAAGAAGCTAAGAAGTAAAACCTGACAGAGCATTGATTCCATTGAAACAAGTTTTGAAGAAAGAGGTTTTGCTTGTTCTTGAATCGTGATGATAGTCTAGATGATTTGATTCTATTTCCTCAAGATGGGTCCCCAGTCCTTGTTGTTTCTCATCAACAAGGAAAGGCACAGACAAATCATCATTTGACATGGCTAAGGCGTGCGAGTGACTGAGTATGTATGTGATAAAGAAGAGATGAAGTTCAAAGAAGCTAGGCAGAGAAAAGGGTGAGGATCCTACGAGAGAACACTTTGATGCTTTAAGAGGTAAGTTAATTCACAACTTTGGAGCTTGGAGTGGTTTTTATGGTTGTGAGCCTTGGAACGTGTTATGCGAGATTGAGTCACGTTTTACAGGTGTCAGCACTGTATCCTGATGATACAAAGGGCTTCCTGCCTTTGACAGTTTGACTCATACTCGTTCGTTAACGCCTTCCTACTTCCTACTTCCTACTTCCGCGTGGAGTATGACACTTTTTCTGCGATTAATTAAGAGAGACGTACGCCATTACTATTTATTATCATATATAATTCGTCTATTCAGTGAAACTTTAGTTATAAGTACAATTTCGTCTTTTTTTTCTTTATTTTTTTTTTTGTTGGGTTACAAATTATAAATTTTTATTATTATAAGTTTCATATTTTTGTTATAAATTCCAACTTATGCGTTATATATATGTTGGAAATAATTTGGAAAGTTATAACAAAAATCTAGATGCTGAACCATAGGTGGATAGTATGATATGGCCTATGACTCGTGTTTGGTTTGCGGGGTATGCTTCTTGGATGAGTCCCATTCATGCAGCATCTTGTATGTTAGCAAAACAGTATTGTTCACATCAAGGTGGGATATTCACAAGTATATCTTTAATGAAATGTATGTGATATATATAATAAGTTGAGAAATTAACATATATAATTATAAACCAAAATTTCAAAAACTTAATTTAAAAATTTGAAAATTTTCATCAAAAAGTGGTGATGCGAGTCATTCTCAATATCACATGCTGTATACCACGTCCACATTTAAATTTTGGGACCAATTCTCTGCGATTTCTCAAAATTTATGATAGAAACAAAATCCAATTTTAAATGGTATGTGTAAAAGAAAATTAGTGAAAAATGTTGAGAGGCATGCAGTATGCATGCAGAATGAATTCCAGAAGCAGCACCGAAAGTTGATGGAGATGGGCACCGAAAATGTGAGATGATTTGCCCAATTTGCTCAAACCGTGTGATACTATTCACACGGTTTGGGCACTATAAAAAGGAGCTCACAAATCATTGTTAAGCATCCCATAACTCATAAGTGAATGTATAATAGAGAGTAAAGTGTTTGAGAGTTTTTTGTAAAGCTTGGATTTGTAAGCTTTGTAATTCTTTGTTTAGTGAGAAATAAAGAAGAGTTTTCTCTCAATTCACCTCTATTGTGTGTGTTTCATCACAACAAAAAAAAGCTTACAAAATGGGATAATGGATTGTCAAATGATGAAATTGTTTAATTAATCATATAAGATTCACCGATAATACTTCGACTAGCAAGTTCCTGCGGTTATTATGATCACGTGTTATGAAAAAAGGAACATGGGTTCCATTCCATGTGGAAATACTTGGGTTTTTGGCTTTCCAATTTTTCGATTTTGTAATGCTTCAGAATTATTTCAATTATGTTAACAACAGAAGGATACTTACGTGGGTTTTTCAGAAATGGATTCATGCAGAAAGAGTCACTTCAAGTTTTGTCTGACAAATAAAATTTAATATCCATCATAGATTTTGAAAATTAATAAACAGGGTTGTTAGATAATGAAAGAAAGTCTTGAATTCACTCTATATGAATTTACAATGGTAGAAACCTTTATATAGGCTACATAGAAAACCAAAATAGAAAAGAAATCTTAATCCTATAGTAATAAACAATAATAATGAATATAAGAAATCTTCATCTAATAGGGAAAATAATAAAACCATGATCCTAATGGTACTAGGAAATCTATTTTGGATATTGATTCCATATTCCTTAACACCCCCCCTCAAACTCAAGCTGGGTAACGAATGAGTAAGCTTGAGGTTGCATCTTGAAATCGGAGAGCGGAGTTCTGAAACTTGGAAATCTTGAAACTTGGAGGCTGGAAACTTTGAGATAATGGATGAGCTTAACCTACGAAGCCCGAAAGGGGGGAGCCGAAGCCAAAATGATGCCGAAGCAGGAGAGCTTTAACCTACGAAGCCCGAAGGGGGAACCGAAAGCCAAAGAGGATGCCGAAGCCGGAGAGTTTTAACCTACGAAGCCCGAAGGGGGAGCCGAAGCCCAAAATGACGTCGAAGCAGGAGAGCTTTACCTACGAAGCCCGAAGGGGGAGCCGAAGCCCAAGAGGATGCTGAAGCCGGAGAGCTTTAACCTACGAAGCCCGAAGGGGGAGCCGAAGCCCAAAATGATGCCGAAGCAGGAGAGCTTTAACCTACGAAGCCCGAAGGGGGAGCCGAAGCCCAAGAGGATGCCGAAGCCGAAGAGCTTTAACCTACGAAGCCCGAAGGGGGAGCCGAAGCCGAAAAGGGAGTGAAATCCCGAAAAAGAGCCGAAGCCCGACAGAGAGCCGAAGCCCGAGAGGGAGCGAAATCCCGAAAGAGAGCCGAAGCCGAAGAGGGAGCGAAATCCCGAAAGAGAGCCGAAGCCCGAAAGAGAGTCGAAGCCCGAGAGGGAGAGAAATCACGAAATAAAACCGAAACCGAAAAGGGAGCGAAATCCCGAAAGAGTGGCGCAAAGGGGTGCGCGTGAGGTTCACGTGCCGATGGTGGCCGCGATCCTCACGCCCCGATGAAAGCAGAGAGAGTGAAACTAGAAAAATGAGAACCTGGTGTCTGATACCATGTTAGATAATGAAAGAAAATCTTGAATTCACTCTATATGAATTTACAATGGTAAAGACCTATATATATAGGCTACATAGAAAACCAAAATAGAAAAGAAATCATAATCCTATAGTAATAAACAATAATAATGAATATAATAAATCTTCATCTAATAGGGAAATATAATAAAACCATGAATCCTAATGGTACTAGAAAATCTATTTTGGATATTGATTTCATATTCCTTAACAAAGGTCAGGCTATCAGCACCACACATTCAAGTGACTCTCAACTATGGGGTGTCATGCAGTTACTTCCATAATTTGTCTCTAATTTCAGTGTTTTGGTTTCCTAAGGTTCCTTAAATTGAAACAAGAATATCCTTGGAGCAGTTACCAGTGTACGACTTTCAGTTTAATTTAAACGAAGCTAACACTAAGGAAACGAAATTATGCAGGGAATTAAGAGTCACATATATAAATCCTAAAAGTCTGCTTTTTATAGATAGCTTGGAGATATTCACCATTTAGAAATGGACTTTAATTTTATATATAGTAATGAAATAAGTGATATAGTTATTAAAATGTGACTAAAATTTCCAGTGACTTTAATCACTATTTAGTCACATTTTAATCTTTATCATATTTCTAATTCTTCAATACTTAAAAGGAGATTTAAATGTTCATTTCTAAAATAATGTTAGTATCGGTTCAATATGATTTTTTTATTAGCCAGAAGTATTTTTCCATTGCTAATTATTCTTTTTAATGTTGTTTGATTGTAACGTGAATAGACATTTTAGAGATTAAATTTTTTTATATATATATAAATTAAATATTTTTAAGCTTCTCTTGGCGACTCACTATTAAATTCTATTAAATAAGAAACATATTACAAAAAAATACATTAAATTGTAAAATTAATTTTATTATTAAATCATAAAATTAAAAACATATAATAAAAAAAACATAATCTCCTATTAAAATAAGAAACTTATTAATTTAATATATGCCACATAATCTCTATAATAAATTTTTATTATTAAATTATAAAATTAAATGAAAATTCGATTTTAAACAAAGGTTCTGACCCTATGCGGAATTACAGACAATAAGCAGGACAAGTCCTGTTACTGCTACTATGGAATTGCAACAGGCAAATTAACAGGCAACCACAATAACAAATAAATAAAATAAGCTGCAATTGTAAAAACAATAACAATAATTAAAGCAGCAAATATAATCAAACCACACAAAATCAACACAAGTAATTTTGGTGACGAAGTGGAAAACTCTTCCGAGTAAAAAAAAACCACTCCGGGTATAGGCTACCACCCGAATCCACTATATCGAGAAAACTTACAGCGATGGTCAAGACCTATGGTGGCAACTCCACCGACTCAAGTACCTCAATACTGCAAGAACTCAAGGCAACTCCTCAAGCCCGCGACCCACGGTTTTCTTCAGAACCTCTGAAGTCTCTGAGTAGATTATATCACCAATTGACGCCGGAACTCCGACTACCAAACTTCCTCCTAAAGAACTCTAAAGGATTAGGGAATTTGGGTTAAGTTGTGTTGAAGGTTTAACAAAGATGGAATCACACCATTAATGAAGAAGACAAGAAGATGAAGAAGTCTTCAATGGTGGATTCAAAGAGAGTTGAAAGCTTTGAGAGTATTTGGCTCAAGAGAAATATGCTTCAACTGGAGAGAATGGCGGCTAAGGGTTATATTTATAGGTAGGGTGAAAACCTAGGGTTTTGCAGGCCAAAAACGCGTCCAGATCGCATTCGCGTTCGAACGGTTACTAGAACGAAACACGAACGCGCCCTTTCTGTGAAGACACGTTCGAACGCTACTCGAACGCACAACGAACGGATGCTCTCTGGAATGATCTCGTTCGAACCCCACAAGAACGTGCTTCGAACGTTTGCTCTCTGGAATGCTCCCGTTCGAACCCAATAGAGAACGTGCCACTAACGCCACACGTTCGAACCCACAAACGAACGCAGCACTAACGCCAATCGTTCGAACACTGCAACGAACGCACCACGAACGTATGTCTGATGCACAGCAGCCAAAACCCAGTCCAATTGCACAAAGATCTTCACGACATATTACAACTCAATTGAACTTATTTTGTCACGGACACATGCCAATAAAATTGGAACTCACAATCTCCCCCTTTGGCATTCCGTGACAAAATACTACCTAATACAAAGACTACGGTAATAGACCCAAAAAGCAATAGTCAACTGTCAACCATCAAAACAGTGACTTATTCGATTTTACACAAAGTTTCTGACCCTATGCGGAATTACAGACAATAAGCAGGACAAGTCCTGTTACTGCTACTATGGAATTGCAACAGGCAAATTAACAGGCAACCACAATAACAAATAAATAAAATAAGCTGCAATTGTAAAAACAATAACAATAATTAAAGCAGCAAATATAATCAAACCACACAAAATCAACACAAGTAATTTTGGTGACGAAGTGGAAAACTCTTCCGAGTAAAAAAACCACTCCGGGTATAGGCTACCACCCGAATCCACTATATCGAGAAAAACTTACAGCGATGGTCAAGACCTATGGTGGCAACTCCACCGACTCAAGTACCTCAATACTGCAAGAACTCAAGGCAACTCCTCAAGCCCGCGACCCACGGTTTTCTTCAGAACCTCTGAAGTCTCTGAGTAGATTATATCACCAATTGACGCCGGAACTCCGACTACCAAACTTCCTCCTAAAGAACTCTAAAGGATTAGGGAATTTGGGTTAAGTTGTGTTGAAGGTTTAACAAAGATGGAATCACACCATTAATGAAGAAGACAAGAGATGAAGAAATCTTCAATGGTGGATTCAAAGAGAGTTGAAAGCTTTGAGAGTATTTGGCTCAAGAGAAATATGCTTCAACTGGAGAGAATGGCGGCTAAGGGTTATATTTATAGGTAGGGTGAAAACCTAGGTTTTGCAGGCCAAAAACGCGTCCAGATCGCATTCGCGTTCGAACGGTTACTAGAACGAAACACGAACGCGCCCTTTCTGTGAAGACACGTTCGAACGCTACTCGAACGCACAACGACGGATGCTCTCTGGAATGATCTCGTTCGAACCCCACAAGAACGTGCTTCGAACGTTTGCTCTCTGGAATGCTCCCGTTCGAACCCAATAGAGAACGTGCCACTAACGCCACACGTTCGAACCCACAAACGAACGCAGCACTAACGCCAATCGTTCGAACACTGCAACGAACGCACCACGAACGTATGTCTGATGCACAGCAGCCAAAACCCAGTCCAATTGCACAAAGATCTTCACGACATATTACAACTCAATTGAACTTATTTTGTCACGGACACATGCCAATAAAATTGGAACTCACAATCTCCCCCTTTGGCATTCCGTGACAAAATACTACCTAATACAAAGACTACGGTAATAGACCCAAAAAGCAAATAGTCAACTGTCAACCATCAAAACAGTGACTTATTCGATTTTACACAAAGTTTCTCTGACCCTATGCGGAATTACAGACAATAAGCAGGACAAGTCCTGTTACTGCTACTATGGAATTGCAACAGGCAAATTAACAGGCAACCACAATAACAAATAAATAAAATAAGCTGCAATTGTAAAAACAATAACAATAATTAAAGCAGCAAATATAATCAAACCACAAAAATCACACAAGTAATTTTGGTGACGAAGTGGAAAACTCTTCCGAGTAAAAAAACCACTCCGGGTATAGGCTACCACCCGAATCCACTATATCGAGAAAAACTTACAGCGATGGTCAAGACCTATGGTGGCAACTCACCCCGACTCAAGTACCTCAATACTGCAAGAACTCAAGGCAACTCCTCAAGCCCGCGACCCACGGTTTTCTTCAGAACCTCTGAAGTCTCTGAGTAGATTATATCACCAATTGACGCCGGAACTCCGACTACCAAACTTCCTCCTAAAGAACTCTAAAGGATTAGGGAATTTGGGTTAAGTTGTGTTGAAGGTTTAACAAAGATGGAATCACACCATTAATGAAGAAGACAAGAAGATGAAGAAGTCTTCAATGGTGGATTCAAAGAGAGTTGAAAGCTTTGAGAGTATTTGGCTCAAGAGAAATATGCTTCAACTGGAGAGAATGGCGGCTAAGGGTTATATTTATAGGTAGGGTGAAAACCTAGGGTTTTGCAGGCCAAAAACGCGTCCAGATCGCATTCGCGTTCGAACGGTTACTAGAACGAAACACGAACGCGCCCTTTCTGTGAAGACACGTTCGAACGCTACTCGAACGCACAACGAACGGATGCTCTCTGGAATGATCTCGTTCGAACCCCACAAGAACGTGCTTCGAACGTTTGCTCTCTGGAATGCTCCCGTTCGAACCCAATAGAGAACGTGCCACTAACGCCACACGTTCGAACCCACAAACGAACGAACGCAGCACTAACGCCAATCGTTCGAACACTGCAACGAACGCACCACGAACGTATGTCTGATGCACAGCAGCCAAACCCCAGTCCAATTGCACAAAGATCTTCACGACATATTACAACTCAATTGAACTTATTTTGTCACGGACACATGCCAATAAAATTGGAACTCACAATTAAAGTATATCTAAAATTAATTTGTTATTTTAAAATTATAAAATTAAAAGAATAGATTATTAAAATAAGAAACTTATTGAGATATAAAAATAGAATCTTATATTTATTATTAAATTATAATATTAAAATATCTTTATAATTTTTCATTATTAAATTGTATAATTAAAATAAGAAACTTATTACAATATAAAAATATAATATCCAATTAAAAAAATCTATTAATTTAATTAATAATAAATAATAATCCTATTATAAAACATAATCTCTTATTAAAATAAGAAACATATTAATTTAATACGTGACATCTAATCTCTACAATTCATTTTTTATTATAAAATTAAAATATCTCTAAAATTAATTTTTTATTTTAAAATTATAAAAATAATAATAATAATAATAATTAAAATAAGAAACTCATTGCAATATAAAAATAAAATCTCATATAAATTATAAAATTATAAAATTAAAATATCTCTATAATTTTTTATAAATTATAAAAATATAAAATAAGAAACTTATTATAATATAAAAACATAATCTCATATTAAAATAAAAACATGTTAATTTAATTAATTAATAATATAATTTTTTATTATAAAATTATAAAAATAGGTCCATAAAAATGTGTGAATCTCTATAATTAATTTTTTTATTACCTATTTTAATAAAAAGATATATTGTAATATCCTATTAAAATAAAAATATTTGTGACATCTAATCTCTGTAATTAATTTTTTATTAGTAACTTGTAAAATTAAAATAAAAAACATAATCTCCTACTAAAATAAGAGACATAATTCGCAGTTGTTAACAAAAATTATCTAATTTTTTTAGTTTTGGGTGTATTGTCATTTGTTATTTTACTTTGAATTATTTCTATAAGTTTTTTCTTGAATTTGTTATTATTTATTGTGTTTCATGATGCAAACTCTGATTATCAGCTCTTGTACAATGACAATCAAGATTTCAAGTTCGATAAGAAAATTTAAGCTTAAATTGAATAAATTATATAAAATTTCATCTGAATTCATCTGAAATAAAATTAAATATTTTTAAAGTTATTTAGAACTATGAATACGTTTGTAAATGAGAGAGTAAGACGAGAGAGACTCTAATGTGAATTGGAAATACTGTTTGAGAATTGATAGATAAATAAATGAGATATAAATATGAAATCTTATTAAGACTTTTGTCTGATTTACACTATAAAACCAACTACATTAAGATTATTTACAATATTAATACCTAAAATCTTATTGAGATTTTTGTTATGATATGGAATTATAGTTAAAGATGTGCTCAATCTGTATAAAATGCATGCCTTATATTAGTTTATATTAAGAGCAGCTCAAATTTTAGGTTTTTGATAGATATTGTAGATTTTTTTAAATTAATTATATTATCTAAAATATATTTATTTTATTTCATAATCTTATTTCATTTTTTTTCCTTGACTCGTGCGTCTCTCTCTTATTCCCTTTAGGGTCTGTTTGGTTCAACGGAGGGGAGGGGAGGGGAGGGGAGGGATTTTAATGGAGGGGAGGAAGGTGAGGGGAGGGGAGGGGAATAATTTTAATTAAATATATGTTTGGTTCAAAGGAGGGGAGGAGAGGGGATGAGAGAGTTTTTAATTAAATATATGTTTGGTAGAAGATATAAGAGAGATTTTAAAACTAATTTACTATTTTATCCTTATAGCATTTTATAAATAAAATTAAAACAATATAGGCTTATATTATCTTTGAATTAAACAAATAATAAAATTAAAATTAAAAACTCTACATAATACGTGTTATTAAAAATAAAATTAAAACAAATATAAGATAAGAGAATAAAAATAATTGAATGGTAAAGCAAATATAAGAGAGATTTGTAATTAAGATAATTTTGGATTTTAATGTATAAATATGGATAATTTAGTCAATACATTTAATATTTAATATTTAATTGCTCACTTTCTCTCCCCTCCAAAACCCCCCACTTTTGGAGGGGAGCAAAAATTAGCTTATGAGGGATTTTGCTCCCCTCCCCTCCCTTCCAAAAAATTAAACCAAACAACCATTATTTAAAATAATCATTCCTCTCCCCTCCAAAATCCCCCAACCAAACAGAGCCTTAATGTTTGTTTGCAAACAACTCGGAAACTACTTGTAAAGAAGGGCGGTTTGAAAAGACACCTCATCTGCAGGTCGAAATCAATAACAAAAACGTGTTTTTTTTGAAGTCCCCTTGCCAATACTTGTTCTTTTTTTCCTAAATAATGATAATCACGTGAAATCACCGATCCGTATTTAAATAAATAAGATAAAAAAAAACTTATAAAAAATACACTCATATATTTAAATCCAATACTTAATAACTAAATCATAAATTCTTTTATCACCTCTCGACAGTCCATATTCAATTTGTTCACACTGCGCCACAAATCCAATAAATAAAACAGTCATATGGTCATCAGGATTCAATATGAATCTTCACACATCTTTTCTGTTATGTATATTTTTTTAACTATTTAAAATCGCTTTTTTTATTATTATTATTATTAAGGGGACTTATTTAATATCTTCTTCTAATTTGAACTTATAAGGACTCTATTTTCTTTTATTAAAATATTTTTATAACATCAAGGAGACCCCATTAAAATTCTCATTTAATTAGAAGCACTTTTTAATTATATAAAATCCGAATAAATTACCTAAATTTTGGAAAGATTGACGTTCCTGTGTTATTATTGATCTCTTATCAGAAAGAATATTTTTAAACATATTCAGATCATATCATCAAAAAAAAAAAATCCTGATGATTATACCATTTGCTGCAATGGCATAATTAACACAAAGATAACACTATAAATTATCAAACGAATGAAGAGATTTAATGCAAAAACAATGAATAAAAAACGAAAAAGAATAATGTGAGAATTAGATAAGAAAAGAACCTGATAAAGCATTAAATCCGTTGAAACATGTTTTGAAAAAACAGGTGTTGCCAAAATTGTTAGGGTCATTATCAAAATTTCCAGCTTGAATAGTATTTTCTTCTACGTGGCCTTGCTTGTTGATTTGTTGCTGCTCATTCTTATCAGGAACAATAAGAGGAGCATTCAGTGAAGAATAATTATTCATTATTCTTGTGTTGCTTTTTTTTATTTTTCTATGTTGAATGATACGAGATAATGACAGAATCAACGCTTTAATTACGTTGTTGAATATTTAAGGGAAAATTAATATATATGGTATTCAAAAGTGTGCGGCTTTGTTTTGTAGATTTACAAGTTTGCATGGGATACGGCTCATAAATTGATTTTCAGTTTTATTCAAGATGTATCTCTCTATGATGTTTCGCAACCATTAGCAGGGAATTTTCAGGGAAGAAAAGTCATTTTTTTTTCCAATTAAAAAATGATAATCAAAGAAGTGAGTCTTTTAGCCATTCAACAAATTGTCAAAGTTTAAGACATTCTTCGTCCATTTTAAAAAGATCTCTAATAAATTTCTGTAGTACCTTATTGAGAATTCTTAATGCATTGAAAAGTTTGCATTTATTATAGTACTAGTCCATGTCCCGTACATTGCGCAAATTTTGTCGATTTTATAATCTAAATGAGACAATTGATTTATTTTCACACAATATTTATGTCTCATTCGTTTATCTCTCAATTCTCATATAATATTTTTAATTAGTTAGAGTCTCAATCATAAAACACGGTAAATAATAACAAATTCATGAATTAAAAAAAAACTTATAAAAATTATTCAAAATAAAATAAAAAATAACAATAGCCCGAAATAAAAAAAAAAAAAAATTTGTCTAAGTTTTGTGGGTGGTTATTATGTAGGTTTCTTATTTTAATATGATATTATATTTTTATTTTAATAAATTTTTATTTTAATTTTATAATTTATATTAAAAATATTAATTGTAGTGATTATATGTTACATATTTTTATTATATTAATAGAAGATTATACTATATTTTCTTATTATAATAGATAATAACAAAAATTAATGGTAGATATTATGTGTCATATGATCCTATTAGAAAACTTAAAATATTTAAGTTATATATATATATATATATATATATATGCTCATAGTGGATCCGAAGCGCCACATAGGTATTTTCCCTCCCCGTGCAAGGTGTCACGGGCCAACTTTTTCCTTAACGAAAAAATGGCTCGTGCGGCACTTACCACGGTCACGTCCTATGGTAAGTGCCGCACGAGCCCTTTTTCCGTTAAGGAAAAAGTTGGCCCGTGACAGTTGGTATCAGAGCCCTAGGTTGGGCAAGTGGAATATCTACGAACTTGTGTAGATGTTATTGAGACGTTGTGAACATCGTAAGGCTAATGTGAAGCCTCGGTAGAGAAATGGCTCGAGAGGAAGCCGGGGAGAGTGCGTGTTGGTGCACGCAGGAAAGCATAAATCCCCAATTGAGATGGATTGTTGTGAGACAATGTGAGAGCACTTGAGAAGTGCTAGTTTCATATGAGGTTGGCTCGGGTGTAGCCAAAATGTTCGGGTAAGACCCGTAAAGGATGTGAAACTTGTATATAAGAGACAAGTAAGTGGTTTATACACCGTGAGGGTGTGAGACATATTTGGGATGCATAAGAAACATCACGAGGGTGCCGATGTGATATTGGCACAAGTATATGTGTTCATGATGACCCGAGGTAGGGTTGATTGAAGTTGTGGGGGATTCAAAGGGGCGTGAAACCCTTTTCCCATGGCAGTTGAGTGCCAGAACGTGATAGAGAGTCAAGATGGGTACTCCTCTCGTGTGTGGCAATTTCAGGAACCGAGGGTGAACCCGATGGTTCGTGTGAGTAATTTGGAAATGCTTTATCGAGTAAAGCCTTCTTAAGGCTATAAGCAACAAGTTGTTTGGATTCCTTTGATTGGGATTTCCATTAACTTAAGGCTACGAGCAATGAGTTGTTTGGATTCCTTTGATTGGGATTGCCATCAACTTAAAGCTACGAGCAATGAGTTGTTTGGATTCCCGTGATGGGGAAGGCCATCAACTGGAGGACATGAGTAACGAATTGTGTGGGCTCCCTAATGTGGGAAAGCCAACAAAAGTGTGATGGCTTGAGATAGGCCAAAGTAAAAGTGGGGGGGGGGGGGGGGGGGGTGAGCCTGAAATGAGTCAGGTATACCCCAAAGATCGCTTGCGGAATGTTATAACCATTGTCTTGGTTATGTAACGATCATATGGAAGACAGAGGCCGAAATATTTTCGGCAATGTAACGTGCATGTAAAGGCAGAGTGCCTTTTGAGTTGGAAGTGCAATGAATTGCACAAGGGTTGCATGTGAGTTGCAATTGTGGAGAGATGTGAGTGTGATCTCAGAAGAGACGAGATGCATGCGTTTTGGAGAATGCATGTGGCATAATACGACTACGAGTAGTCCAAATGTGAGGGCTTGTACGAGTTACACGGGTAATGGGCCAAATGCGTGATTTTGGTCTTCGAGTGAGTTTGAGAATGATGATTACTTCGAGAAAGTGATCTAATATCAAAGAAGGTTTTGTGAAATGACCTTGGGAGTTAGTGTAAAATTGGCAAGAGCGCCAGGGGGGGTGGGAAACACCATGGGAGTAGAACGAGTTGGCTTGGTGCCTAAAGAGTAAATAAAGTGAGGTGACCAAGAGTGGTCGCGGGAATGGATTATAACGCGAGATGGAAATAATTCTATTTGCGACAGCTGAGTATCGAGACAATTGAGAAGCTCATGACAGAGCAAGTGACCCAGAGTTGAGTGTGAGAATGAGATAGTTGCTAGTAACAGGAGGGCAACTACGTGTGTCCAAGAGGGGAGTAATGGGAAATTAGCTCCACCATAGGCTAATTGTTGATCGGGTGTGCGTTCATCTTCGGGAGACCCGATGTGCTACTCCAAGCGCCTTGATGAACAGGTAGGCAGGGGGCCAGGGTGAAGTGAACAACCGATCTATTCATAATCAAAATGAACAAAACCCCTTTGTTTTTATCAAAACCCATTCACGTTTACGTGTATGGCGCTTTTTGTAAGAAGTTGTTGAATCAAAAAAAAAAAAACTCGCACACAAGAGCGTGTAGAAAGTAGCGGCCGAAAATCAGAAACACTCATGCACGAGAGTTTGTATTGAGTTGTGACTGAGACTGGACACGAAAACTAATACACAATCACGTGTGTGGAGTTGCTCTACATGTCACAATGAGGATTCCAAGAAGATATGAACAACTCAAACCTAGTGAACCCTGTCGTGTGCTTGGAGGCAAAAAGGAAAGTAAGGAACCAGGGTGAAGTGAGCAAGCAACCTGATCAAGCTATCAACAAGTGAGACCTTAACGCTTTATGGAAGTGGAGACTCACACACAACAATGTGTATAAAAGTAGTGACTGAGTCATACGCACTCATGCATGAGAGATTGTATGGAGTAGCGACTGAGTCTGGATACATTAACTAATACACAACTGCGTGTAAATAGTTGCTCTACATAATGTGATGGGGCGAATCTTGGAAGTTGTATGGTCAGTGCGTGGAGTTGATAATCTTAACATGTACGGGAATCAAAAGGTTCCAAACATGTACGGAGACAATATCAAACCCATATTATGGTAAGTTTGTAACATCCCAGATTTTCGGGACTGTTTTAGGAGATTCCCAGACTGACGATATAGTCTTGGAATAGAATGATAATGAAGAATAAGTGTTTTAGTGATGGAATATGGATCAGAATAATATGAAATGAATTTTTGTCGCGTTGGAAAGCGCGCGGGGACCAAGAATCAGTTACGTGATTTTTACTATATGCGTATAGTTTACAGTTTTGGGCATGAATTTAGCAAACGAACTCCGATTGAGTTGATTCTTGAACCATCGGACTCATTTTTCTGAGACGAACAACTTTCGCGTTGAACACATTTCGAGAATCGCATCAGAAGGGCTTCAAAAGTGATGATTTCCGATTTTACCCTTATAAGTGAGGGCATTTTGGTAATTTATGAGTATAGATATTTTGTATTATTATTAATTATTTTTATTACTATTAGCCTAATACAGAAATCAAAAGGAAAACAAAAAAAAAAGAAAGAGAAGAAGAGTCAGTAGCAGGCGAGAGAGAGAGAAAAGAAGAAAAAGAGAGAAATAGAGGTTTTGGTCCCGATCCGGCCGATTCGTAGTCCAAACCCGACCGAGTCCTTAAGGAAAAGTGTAGATCTCGTTGAGAGGATCATTTTGGTGGTGGTTTCATCTCGGGAAACTTCCAATTTTTGTAGAGATCTCGGTAAGAAACTTTTTATGGTTTTTCTTGATTTCCCGTTGATCCGGAACTCCGATCGACGATCCGTCGGCGGCATTAGATCCGGGAAGAGGAGACAAATGATCGACCGTCAGAATTTTCTTCATCCAATCGGAGCGTGGCGCTCACGCGCGCCTCACGTGGCTGCGCGTGAGGCCCACGCGGCGGCAGAAGGGGAGGCGCGTGGACCCCACGCGCCAGGCAGAATTCTGCCGCCGATTTCCCGAGTCTCCTACGTGAATTTCAGACCATTCCGAGTAGTAACGGATCTCCGAATCTTAATTTTCGTTAAGTTTACGAGAGCGACCGAACCACGTTTCTCGCATATTCTTTCATCTATTCTAGTTAGGATTATGTTCCTTATAGTAAATTCTTTTATCTGTTAGGTGATCGTGATACCGTAAGCAGTGACGGTCCTGCTGCATAGTTCCTTTCTCAGTAGTCAGCTCACCAGGTGCGTGGATAAGCCTGTAACATTGATGTTTTCAAAAGTATATAGTATGTATGTTTTCTTAAATGAATTTTAAGGTAATGCATTAAATGAGTTTGTTTTTAGAAAGTTTATATATTTTGCTATAAGGTATGGATCGAATATTGATTATGTTGAAATCATGTGTTTGTGATATATGAGAAACTTGCATGATTTGAGATATATGAGCATGGATTTCAGAAATGATTTTTATGTTAGGATGCACCCCGTGTACTTATATGTGTCAGATTATTGCCATGAGATAAGGTCTCATATTGCCAGTTATTGCAGTGAGATAAGGTCTCACGTTGCCAGTTTGCTCCGGATGCCAGTTTTGCCGTGGGGAAGCCCCATGTTGCCAGCTTTGCCATATTGTCATGAGGTTGTGCATATAGATGAAAAACAGATTTATCATTACAGAGTATTTTTGAGCAGTATGAGCTTTATGAGAAATGAGATTTATGATTTGAGTTTTATGAGGAATGAGATTTACGATTTCAAGTAAATGTTTGAGATATCGATTTACAGCTTATGTATTTATTTATATTATGAAAGACTTGTTCGATCCACCTTATTACTTGTTTATCCACGGCACTAAGCTGTGATCCATTGCACTAAGCGTGAGCTTACCCCTTTCCTTAACATTTCAGGTTCAGTAGTTTAGTAGATTATCCTTTCCATCTGCTACTTCGTCATCATTTCCTGCCAGTAGAGAAAGGTTGTGCCAACAGTAGAGTGTCTTTGTTATGTATTTTTTTTTCATGGAAGAATTTGTTGTCTAATGTTAGGCATTGAGCCTTTATTTGATACTAGGGATATTGTGTTTCCTTCATGGATATTATGTTGAGTTGGATCATGGAGATCTTATGTTATGATGATATTTTCCGTTTAGATTTTTCCTTGTATTTGGAGGATTAGTCCATATTACAGGGGAAACTCTGCCAGTTTCTAGTCTCCGTCTCACCCCTACCCTACCTAAGGGGACGGGTGTGACAAAGTTACAGAAGGTGGAGATTTCGACAAAAAGTGTAAGCTTGTGCCAAGTGACGAAGTTGAGCCATTATATCAGAAACCAAAACTTATGTACGAAAGCGTATATGATGTTGTTGTGTTTAGATATCTTGTGCCCAATTCGATATAGAGTTGGATAATGTGGCTAACAAAGACGTGATTCCATTCATTGACTTATGAATGTGGTTTCAATGTCTTCCTTGTGTGCCATATCTATAAGAATCGAAAGAGATCCGTGACAGATACAACTTGAGTTGCCATCGTTGAGGACGACGATGGATGAAGTGGAGGAGGATGTTACAATCCCAACCCTCAAGTTATGCCATCGTTGTGGACGACGATGGATGAAGTGGGGGAGGATGTTACAATCCCAACCCTCAAGTTATGCCATCGTCGAGGACGACGATGAATGAAGTGTGGGAGAATGTCACGGTCCTAGTTTCAGACTAGGACGTGCAGTCACTTTACAAAGGAGCTCATGTTTCGGGACATCAGTTTAAGGTCGTTAAGGGTTATATGTACCCTTCATATACCCTTGTACTGGTGAGTTTCCATCCGTGAGGCCTTATTCGGAAGTTTGCCTGGAGATTTAGAAACGTGCTCGCTTGCCGCTAGGAGCTGGCCTAGTTGTGCAGCGTTGTGAAGGAGCCTATATTTCGGAATGCCGGATTAAGCTTGCTCCAAGCCCTAAGTAACTCTTATGGGTAGATGTACTGGGAAGTTCTCACCCGTGGGGTCCCATTCTGAAGTTTGGAGGGAGATTTTGAGATACGCTAGCCTGCCGCTAGTCGTTAGCCTAATTTGGTGCATTGTGAAGGAGCTAACGACCCGGGGTGTCGAATCGAGTGGGACCAAGTTCCAAAGTGAATCTTATGGTCACTTGTACTGGGAAAACTTCAGCCCCAGAGTTGGATTTCGAGATTTGCCGGGAGATCTTGGCAGTAGGCCCACTTTTGGGTCTTTTCCGCTAAAGTGGGGGTGTTGTGGAAACCCATCAAGACGAGCTCGTTTAGGGACGAGATTTTAACCCAAAGTCGCTTATATGGTGGCTTACTGAATGCCCGGAAGAGTTCCTGAAAACTCATCTTAAGATATATTTTAGAGGGGGTGTGACAACTCAAGCGCTAGGTGTGTATACTGGTGAGACATGGGCAATGTCTTTAAAACCTCTTTAGGGAGGAAGCCTAGGTGAACCTTGGGAAGGCCAAGGGGGCTTCGGTGGTCTTGGGGCTTTAGCCGTGAACCCTCTCGTCCTTAGACAACGTTGGGACAATGATGTATTGTCGAGATTGAGTTGGCGAGAAAATGCCATATTTTATATCCGGTTGTGCTATTCGAGTGCCGGGTCCCGGTGTTGAACGGGCCTGCAAGTGTAAGCGTTGAGATAGCTTGTGAGCTTTCATAAATCAATAAAATTACGGGTCTGTTCCCTCCCCAATAATGAGAAATTAGGGACAGAGGTTTTTGAGAAGGCTGACTTACACGGGATGTGACCGTGGTAAGTGACGCACGAGCCCTTTTTCCATTAAGGAAAAAGTTGGCCCATGACACTAGGCATGTTCTGAGGCTGCAAACGTCATGGAGGCTCTTGGGCCGTTCACCTACTATGCTCCTCCGAGGCTGCCAATGTCACAGAGGCTCTTGAGCCTTCCCCGTGAAATGCACCTCCAACACTAGACCTGGCCGGCGGTTCGGTTCCGGTTCGGAACCGAACCGAACCGGCCGGTTTTCGGTTCCACACTTAAGTGGAACCGAAACCTTGAACCGAACCGGAACCGACCGGTTCGGTTCTGGTTCCAAACCTTTTTTTTTTTAATTTTGAAAATTATTTAGAATAAATGAGATTAATTTTATAATAAAAAAAAAATTATTACATTGAAGAGCTTGAGCTTAAATTTTTAAAAATTTAAGTTGCCTATGTATCCTCCAATGGTGAGAGGAATCAAAGCTCACGTAGTTCCATTACAATTTTAAGACATATCTCATTTGTAAATTACAATTTTACAATTATCAATCATCATTATCAGTTGATCATTCGGCTTCGGTTCCGCTTGCACTTGTTGTTGCACTTGCAGATGCATTATCGAACAAATCTTCAAAAGCATCGGGGGCATCTTCTTGTTGTCTCATATCAGCTCGAGTCCAATCATCCACACAAGCTGTTGCTTCTAGAGTGCTTGGATGTAATGAAGATCGTCTAGCTTCCAATATATTACCTCCCAAGCAGAAGGCTTGCTCAACCGCAACAGTGGAAATATGAGTGGAAATAGGTGTTGCCAATATCTCTTTAGCAATAATTGATAAAACATGATATATATTTTGATGCCGGTTTCACCATTCAAGGATTTTAAAATTTTTACTGCATAAATTTTCAATAGAAAACTCAAAATTTATAGATAAATAATTATCTAATTCAGGGTTATCAGTTGTCGTATCCCTAGCTTTTTTATTTCGTTGCAATAACCAACGATCCCCTGCGCTAAGTCTTGTTTGAATTACCGGTTCGCTACTACTAGATTCACCTAATGTTCCTAAGTTATATCTTACAATATAATCATTAAATAAAATAATTAAATCATTTCTTAATTTCGTCATTAATCTTGTAATATCAATTTCATCTAATATTCCTAAATAACCATAATAAGCTTGTAGAGAACCATTCAAACCTTCTAATTTAAATCTAGGATCAAAAACAGCAGCAATAAGATAAAGTAAATGAATTTCTCTAAAATAATTCAACCATTTTACCTTCATAACAGTAATGGCTTCTAACAAAATAATATCATTAGGATCGCTACTGTCAACATGCTCATCGAGAGTGCCAACAATATTTAAACTCTCAAGAAGAAATAAATGTGCTGTAGGATAATAAACACTGCTAAAAACTAAAGTAGCATCATTAAAAACTATTAAAATATCTAAAAAAATTTCCCAAATATCCAATTGACTAAGATAAAGTGTGATATTTTGAACATTTTGAGAAAAAAAACTACATAATGCATCTTTGTATTGAAATGCTTGACATAAAAGAAAATAAGTTGAATTCCAACGTGTTGTAACATCTCTTGAAAATTTAATCGGTTTAATACCATTTATTTTATAAAACTTCGTCCATTCTCTCATAACTTGAGAATATGACCAAATACAGTTAAGTGCCATTTTAATTGGATCAAGGAAATGTGATAATAATTTTAGACCGTCTTGCACACATAAGTTAAGGACATGACATGTACAATGAATATGAAAAAACCGACCCCCTAAATTTGGTTGACATATTTCTTTTAAATCATTGATGGATGCAGTATTTGTAGATGCATTATCAAATCCAATTGTTAAAAAATTTTCTACTAAACCATATTCATCAAAAATTACATTCATCATTCTATAAATATTATGTGCAGTATGTTGGTCATCAAAAACTCTAAATGCAATAAGTCGTTTTTGCATGGTAAATGATACATCAATCCAATGACAAGTCACACCCATGTATGAGTGTGTTTGCCAATGGTCACTCCAAATATCAGAACATATAGAAATACGACATTTCATCTCTTTAAATATTTCATTTAAAATAATTTTACCATCTTTATATAATTTGAAAATATGACGTTTTGTTGTGTTTCGAGTCATTCTACATGCAGAAGGGTTTAAAGCACTATGCACGTAATTAGTAAAATGAAGTTTTTCACCAAAGCTTAAAGAAAGATGTGCCATACAAGTTAATTTCGCAAATTCTTCTCTATTTTTTGCATAAGAATATTTAAATAAATCTACACTACTCGTACCTCTACTAGATGATGCGTACCTGCCCATTTGAATTTGCGTTGTATCAATGCCAAGTTCAACCGGATGATGTTTTTCCATGTGCTTGATCATATTGCCATATCCACCAGAAAATTTATAGATAACCCCACAATAGTTGCAAATTGCTCGTTGTGAACCATGTTCTAGGCGTTCCAAATTAAAATGAATTTTGAAAATATCTGAGGACCGAGCCTTAACTTCTCTTCTCCGTGATTGTGCACTGACACTATGGCCGCTTTCTTGGGTTGGCATATTTGACATTATGTTCTTAGATGAGCTTGCCATTTTTTTTGAGAAATTAGGAAGAAAAATAAGAAAATTGAATAATTGCGATGCGAATGATAACAAATTAACAACTAAATGAATTGAGATTGAGAATAAGAATATAAGATTATAAGAGAATTGTATTGAAGTACGATTGAGAATAAGATAATTATAGAAAATGAGAGAGTTGAGAATTTGGTGTGATGAAATTATGAAAAATGAATCATATTTATAGAATTTTAGAATTTTTTTGATACCAACAATGCCCTCTACTAGACGATGCGTACCTGGACATTTGAGTTTGCGTCGTATCAATTCCAAGTTCAATCGGCTGATGTCTTTCCGGGTGCTTGATCATATTGCCGTATCCACCAGAATATTTGTAGATAACCCCACAATAGTTGCAAATTGCTTGTTGTGTATTATCTTCTAGGCGTTCCAAACGAAAATAAATTTTGAAAACATCCGAGGAACGAGCCTTAACTTCTATTCTCCGTGATTCTGCACCGACACTAGGGCCGCTCTCTTGGGTTGACATATTTGACATTATGTTCTCAGATGAGCTTGCCATTTTTCGTTTGAGAAATTAGGAAGAAAAATAAGAAAATTGACTAATTACGAATGATAATAACTAATTGAATTGAGATTGAGAATAAGATTATAAGAATTATAAGAGAATTGTATTGAAGTGAGATTGAGAATAAGAGAATTATAGAAAATGAGAGAGTTGAGAATTTGGTGTGTTGAAATAATGAAAAATGAATCATATTTATAGAGTTTTATAAATTTTTTTTTATACCAAAAATGCCCATAAATATAACTATTTTATTACCGTTATTAGGGATAAATTAGTAATTTATATTTTAATTTATAATTTTTTTTTCCTTATTTGGGTAGGGAGCCGTTGGCTCCTTTCCCCCCAATGGCTAGTAGCTATTGAGGAAGGGTTCCTGTTGGAACTCTACGGTTCCAACCGGAACCATTTCGATTCCGGTTGGAACCGTCGAACCGGTGGAACCGTCGAACCGGTGAAACCGTCCGGTTCCACCGGTTCCTGCCGGTTCGAGTTGGGGTCGAACACCAACCGAACCGGTCGCCAACGGTTCCGGTTCCGATTCGGAACCGTGGCCGGGTCTATCCAACACTGGACATCAGACTTCGTTGGAGAATTATCCCTCCCCACGCTATGCAGACCCATGGATACCGTAGTACATGAGTTGTTTTCCTTCCATACGTGCTACAATTGCTTGGGAAGCGCCAAACGCCACACTGGCCCTCCTACCAAACGTGTTATGGTTACCCCGAGGTGCCGAATGCCACACAGGTCTTCATGTTATATTCCTCAAAGATGCAGGTATTTGGGTAGTAACGTTCTGCCCCGGGAGTTTGGTAATGACACCAGGGAATGGTGTGCCGCGGGGGGTTCGTGCTCTTCCTACATGTTCTTCATCTCTTCACGAGGCCCGATCACGAGTATTTCATAAGAATATTAAACATGTTTTTCTCATCCAAATAATAAACAAAAATGATGAACATGTTTGTTATTTAAAGAGGAAAGTCTTATTCATATTTAGAGGATCTATTTTCATTCTTAGAACTATTTGAGAGTCATTCTAAGAGAGGCTCTTATTAAAAATATCTTCCTAAACATTTTTGAACAATTCTTTAACAATATCCTTCTGACCCGAGCTCTTTAGAGGAACTGGAGACTGGTAGGTCGGACAACGACCACAATTTCTCTAGGAGGAACTTGTTCAGCATCAGCATCAAAGGTGAGAGGAAACCTGTCAGCCTCGAACTCTTGACATTGCATTTCATTCACCAACTCGATGCCAAGTGATCCACCCTCTATATAATAACGCGTCTGGAAACCCACCACACATACATAATAAGTCGGAGGCACTTATTGAAACTGAGTGAGTACCTCTTGCGTACCGGACCTCCGGCTATTTCAGGGTGACTGTTGTTGCCGTGAATCCAAAGATTTGGCAGGACAAACAACCACAACTTCTTTAGGAGGAGCTTGTTCGTTCATTAAAAGTGGCGAGTATAATCCACTAACTCATGACGTTACATTTCATTCGGCAGCTCAGTCCTAATTGGTGACTTTTAATCACCTCTTTTACATTTCATTCGCCAGCTCAATGAGGATCAATTGGAAGTATTTTCTCAACATCTCTGCATTACATGGCTTCTTGAGTCGGGTACCTTTCAGCCAGTGGCGTATCCAGAAATTTCAATCAGTGGGGGCAAAGTTTTTTCTTACCAAAATAATATATAATGAATTCATACATATTTTTTGAAATTACAAGATGATCCATATACTTTTGAAAATTATGAAATAGCCCTTAGTTTCTAAACTTATATATTATCCCAAAATTTTCAGAATTATATTTTTATCCATAATTTATAAAAATACAAATTTACCCTAAGAATTTAAGTAAGAAATTATTTTTAAAATTATGTATTTTAAGTTTATGTAGTATATTATATACTAAATTTCCGCTAATTTATTATAGATTTAATCACTTTTTTAATTAAATTATTAAAAGCCTAGTGTTAAAACGCAACATTTGTGTTTTGAGTAGCTATAAATAAAAAATAAATATACAAAAAAATATATACAAAATAATTATAATTATATTAATATGTGAATATTTTATACATAACAACTATACACGACGTGTTTTAGTAAAATAATTACTACAAATATATTAATAAATTAGAATATCAATAACCAAACCTAAGTATAAACATAGTTATTTTTATTTAAATGTAATGGAATTTCTATTCTTTTGCAAATGGAAAAACACATAAATGAGTGAATTTAAACTGAAAAATATTCAATTATCTATACACATATAAATTAAATATAACTATTTTAAATATGTTTAAGAAATAAGATTGATACAAAGGTGTATTGGAATTTTTTTAAATTAATTTGGGCTTGGACCTACATATTATATTAAAAATACAACTCAAAAAATTAAAAAATAATGTATTTATGTGTGTTGTTTAATTATTTATATTTTCTAATATAAATATACATATATATATATATTAAAAAAAAACTAGTGGGACCAGTGGGGGCAGTTGGCCCCACTGGTCCTTAAGTGGCTCCGCCACTGCGTTCAGCTGTTCCAAAATATAGGCACCTGACCTGACGATCTCGACCACTCTGTACGACCCTTCCCACTTGGCTCCCAACGAACCTTCTTCAGGCAATCTGGAATTCAAAGTAACTCGCCTTAAGACCAAATCTTCGGGAAGAAAAGATCACACATGAACCTTTTTCTTGTAAAACTGGGCCATCTTTTGATGATACACTGTCATTTTGATCCCCGACCTTTCCCTTCATATGTTTTATTCCATCATCTTCACCCATTCCGTCTCTGAAGCCTCTGAAGATCTGTTGTTTCCGTCTCCTTCCATCGTCTTAATGTGTTTGCTACTTTTTGTACTGATTCCCCACAGATGGCTCCAACTGTTGACGGTCGATCTTCGTTCCAGAGACAAATCGATAAACTTACTCTTCGAACAACATTTCCTCAACTGTGAATTTGTTTGGTTTGGGGACAAAGTACAAACTTATAAAAAGAGGAGAAAACACAGAAAAAAGAGGTTTAACACGGTTCAGTAGAATGAATCCAACCTACGTCCACGAGCACAAAGAAAATGAAATTTTTTATAACATGGTCGGGTTGGACCGACCTCTCCACACAAGTGCTCGGCTTTGACCGACCTGACATTGTTCTATCTTAGTAACTTTTTGCTCTATTTTATTACAAGTAGTGTCTAAGTACAATTTGCTAACTCCTTACAATGAATTCCAAAACCTTTTATATACTATGACAAATTATATTATTACACTGTCTCCATGATGTCAACCACGTGAATCTGCCATCAATGTCAATGCTCTCTGCCCCGCCTGCTCTGCAAACAGTAACCCTACGGCCTGACACACCTACCCTCTGACGCCTATATCTCATTAAACTATACTACTCTTGGCCACTGTCACACGTTATCTAGTGTCAGAAGATTAACTAGCCGTCTGCTCCCATCACATCAGACCGTTTAGAGAATGTGAGTCCCTATGACAGATTCCAACTATCCGACCATGATCATGTGATTAAAAGTCAACACCCAAACCAGCTCTACCGGGTCAAAAATCAGGAGTGACGGTTGCCGAGCAGTCAGGTCGGGGCAGTGCCGAGAAATCAACTATCTGAGCTACCCTGAACATCTTCACTCATCGGGTCGGGTGACGTATATAAACCGACCCGACCCTATAGCTAGGCGGGATGCCCCTTCTCCCGAGCTTCGGCCCTCAGAATCTCAGAAACGGAAATCTTATTTATACCCTTCTTGCTTTGCTGGGATTCTTATGCCCGAAAATCACCATCAACAAATAGTATTAACTTGAAATTAACACTACCATAAAAAGAGTAAATAGTTTTATTTCTCAAATATCATCTTATATTTTCTCATGTATAGTTTCCACAGAATTGTATCACTTATCTATCTGTATGGTTGTAGGCACTGCATTTTTGCATGTAAGACCCGATGATGAGTCTCATTTGGAGGCACTACCTTTTAAGTCGCGAGAGCCGCGGGAAACGGACGTCGGAATGGAATCGGTATTTTGTTGGATTTTAGTTCGCTTGTTTTGCTTCGGGTTCGCTTGTTGGACCTTTGTTTTAAAATACACCATTAGCCTTTGCCTAAAACTACACCAAGCCCAATCCAATAAATAAATTAAAACATTTAAAATACATTCACAATTTAAATTAAACCAATTAAAATAAATCTAATTAAATTAAACATTAACTAAATAAAATATTAATTAATTGATATACCAATTAAATAAGACATAAAATATAATCATTACCAAAATTAAAATAAATCACTTCCTAATTTAATAAATCACTCACCAATTTAAAATATTTACTCACCTAATTAACAAATTAAATGCCTAATTAACACCAATCAATATTCAACCTTCCTAATTCACAAAATTGTCCCCCAATCAAATAATTGATTTTCCTTGTGTGACACTAATTGGTCTCCTTCCTATTCAAATCCATGCAAACCCTAGCTTCTCACTATAAAAATAACACATTCCCAACCCTAATCCTCCTCCTCTCTCACGGCAAAAAAGCCAACAAAAACAGAAAAATAATAAACCCTAGAACACGGCAAAACCCTATTCCCTAAGCTCTCGTGCAGCTCTCCTCTCTCAAAAACACACACGGCAGTGGCCAAAGTAAACCCTAGACACAGCTAAACACGTAGCTTTCACACGGCCACCTAGCACTCACCCCCTCACAAAGCCTTACAAACCTCAGCCCTCCATGCAAACAGAGGCACAAAACCAAGCCGCGACAACCCTTCATCAACCCTTTAATTGACTAAGCCAGACCCTACACTCACGTAGCCTACATACACACTAAGCCCTCAACCGAGACAACAAAAGCAAACAAGAACAGCCCTTAAACCTAGCCAACACTTCATTATCTCACTGCCACAATAACCTCCCATTTACCCTAGCTGACTTACGCCCCTAAGCTCACGTACTAGATCATTCACGCCCCCTAGAGCCCTTCACGGATCCACTGCCTCAGCTCACATAATGCCCCTAACCTTCACGCCATTATCCTCCTTCACGCCAAAATAACGACCCCTCACACTGCCAGTGCACTGGGGGTGGGCTAATATCCTTTCCCTTTTATCTCCTTTATCTCCTTTTGATGGTTGGGATTTAGCCACACATCATGTAATAAATCTAATGTCATTCTTTTGACATCACATTAATGAATTTGTGAATGGCTTAGCTAAAAGCCAAGCCAAATTACAAGCCAAAAATAAAATCATTTTTTCTCAAACTCATCAAATCAATCGGCTCACTTCTCATTTAACAAACAACAACAAAAAATGAAAAGCTCACTTCTCATTTTTTCCGTCCATTGTGGGTTTCTGCTGTCGTTGCTGGTTCGTGAGCTGAAATTGGTGGGTTGTGGTGGGTGGGTTGGGTTGCTGTTCTGGTGTTGATGGTTCTTGAGCTGAAATTGGTGGGTTCCTGTTCTGTAATGTGAAATGCGATAAATGTATGCTTGTGAAGTTTTTGGTTGCAAATTTAAGCTGTAAAGTGAATTATGTTTTGGTTATTATGATTTCAGTTCACATTTTAATTGATGCACTGAATTAAGTTGTATTTTTTATGTAATGGGTCGATGGTTGCATTTTTTTTTTGCTTCTGGAATAATTGATATTTTAGGACTGAATATTTTTAAGTTTTGATCATTGAACTTTGCTTTTGTAGGCTCCAATATATGTTTGTGGAGATATTGTCTTGAAAGATGCAGTCAGAATTGGTTGCAGATCAGTTCATTTTGTGTGTTTCTGTCAATTGAACTATTAACACAACATCATTTCAAAGTGCAGTACTAGTGAACTTCTGATGTCTTACAAAGCACTGTCTGTTGAATTGATTTTGTACTCTAATGGTGGAATAAGAAGATACTACACTGGGATTTTCTGCTATTTTTCCTGGACTTGTTTATAAATGCCAAAAATTTTTTATATTGTCTCCCCAGAAATTTCAAAATTGCCCCTATGTAAGTGAAAATTTTCCTTCCCACTGACATAGTTTTGCGCCCTAGCAAAACTTCCCACTGACATAGTTTTGCGCCCTAGCAAAACTATGTCATAGTTTTGCGCCCTAGCAAAACTGTCATAGTTTTCTTTGGGATTTAAATTTCAAATTGTAATTTTTTCTATTTTTTTGTTTTAATAAATATTACAAATTACTATTTATTAATTTAATTTTTTGATTATTTAAAAATTTACAAAATCAGGTTTAAAAATAATAAAAAAAATGTAAGTTGTGTTAAATTAATATATATATATATATATATATATATATATACACCTAAATTTTGAACTAAAACATAATAAAACTCTTCAAACAACAACAACCAACTCCAAAACAGGCACTAGAACATCAACCAAACTCTAGAACATGAACCAGAACAACCAAACAGAATAAAACAGAACAAAAATCAGAAGAAATGACAAATCAGTGAACCAACAACAACCAAAACACGATAATCAGCTATCTTATGCTGTGGTTTATATAATAATCAACTATTGGATCTTAAACCCTTCAAGTACACTGGACCAAAATCGTGCAACAATTAAATGTCTAGCCAAAACCCAGATCTTCAAGTACATTGGACCAAACCCTTCAATACAACCCACCCACCAGGAACGAGCAACACCAGAGCTTCAAATACAAATGGTTTTATATTTTTCACTTATACAAATCCTTCAAATACAACCCACCAATTTCAGCTCAAGAACCATCAACACCAGAACAGCAACCCAACCCACCCACCACAACCCACCAATTTCAGCTCACGAACCAGCAACAGCAGAAACCCACAATGGACGGAAAAAATGAGAAGTGAGCTTTTCATTTTTTGTTGTTGTTTGTTAAATGAGAAGTGAGCCGATTGATTTGATGAGTTTGAGAAAAAATGATTTTATTTTTGGCTTGTAATTTGGCTTGGCTTTTAGCTAAGCCATTCACAAATTTATTAATGTGATGTCAAAAGTATGACCATTAGATTTATTACATGATGTGTGGCTAAATCCCAACCATCAAAAGGAGATAAAGGAGATAAAAGGGAAAGGATATTAGCCCACCCCAGTGCACTGCAGTTCACGCACCTTAACCACCTCCAACACACACGCACACCAGCCCTCTCTCCTTATCTCTCTCCGCACCGACCAACTACAGCCCTCACGTACCCAAAATGGCCCTCGTCATGCATGAAACCCTAAGCAGCCATTCACGTAGCCCAAACAGAAAGCAAGCCACAGTCCTCATTAACGCCCACTGAACGCAACAAACAAAGCCATCTTCACGCATAGCCTTCACTCACAAGCCCCTAACACCGAAAACACCTCCCAAACTACCTCACAAACAGCCGCATAACCTCCCTGAAATAATCCTGAAACTGCCGCAAATAAAACCCCCGACACAGCCCCCTAAACTGTCTCCATAACAGCCCCCACACACAGCTAAACAGTGGCCTAATACATCAAACACAGTGACCGAAAATCAGCAATAAAACAGCAGCAAAATGGAGTGAAAACAGCGACCAAAACAGCAAAACAGCGAGCTAAGACGCTAAACCAGTGAACCGGAGAAGTTGAGGAGCTTTACCCTTCCGATCTCCGTGAAACGCAAGTCCGAAAGTCGGCAAAAAAGGTTAGACCTGAGGGTATTTTTCACACTCGTTTCAGTTTTATTTTTATTATTTATTGAGTATTGTTCGCATGATTATTATGTTAAAATGCATGTTGTGGCCCTTGAGTAGATGAAAATGTAAGTATTATGGAATAATGCATGATTGTGGCCCTTGGATAAAATGAAAAATGTGTCGCCTCTCGTGGTATATAGGATGGAAACCCGGACATAAATTTCATAGCCGATTCCGAATGGACGGTAGTATGATCTGTACTCGGGATACAACTCCACGTACCACTTGAGTAAACGACGCATATTTTGTTTTATGTTGTTTTGATTTGTTTAATATTCGCTACTTGGTTCTTAAGCATGATTTAGCCCATTTAGTTGTTCATTTTCAAGCATGATTAGTCATTTATTTCGCGTTGGGAATTCACATTATGTTTAGTTTTGTTCTTTATTTTCCACATTATATAATTGAGGTATGCCATGAGATTATTGTATGATATTGTCGTTATAATGGTTTATTTTATGCATGCGAACTTAGGAGTAAAATTGTCCTTGGAAATATGTTGCTTAGGGTTGGTTAGAATATTGCACAAATCATTTTATTACAAGTAACATAAGTAAGGGACCATTCCGAACCCAACGGTTTGAGGTCTTCCCCTGCGAGGGGTGAGTGCGGCCTTAAATCATTTTCCCGGTTCACACCGGGTGGCGACTCCATTATTCTCCGGTTTAGTCCCCCGCGGGCTACTCCGTACTCCCCAAGGGCCTCGAGCCCGGGACAGCATGCGTCGCCCAGTTTCTGTGTCCCACAATGGGTTTCTAATACTCTCTATATGTCAAAATCCACACTAATGAAATTCTTAGCAATATGTAAAATGAGTTCGAGATTTTTTATTTTTTATTTTTTGAGAGAGAAAAGAAAGCATTACCTTTACATATGAGAAATATCAAAAAGACTCGTGTAACAAAATTGTAAATAGGCCGGTGAAGTTTAAACTTCTTGTTTGTAAAGAAAATTCATAGTCAGTCACCTGCATTGATCACTGAAGAGTGTTCTTGAGGAAAAATCGAATTCTATTACTACAAGAACATAATTTACAAAGTGTTTAAACTTTACAAAAAAAAACCCTACTATATATGCTCTCTAAGATTTCTTACCTTGAAACTTAATGTTTTGGAATGCTTTTAGCTCTCAAATAAGCTCCCTATTTATAGTAAAATTCTGTCCCAAATTGTCAACAAATGAATAGTTTCCCACCTAAAGTTCTTTTAGTCATTTTTGGAGGTTGCACCAAACCTTTGAAAATTGTGGCAATTGTGGTTATCAATCTTTGACAATGGTGGACAAAGATGGACGGTAGTTGGATCGTTCAATTCTTCACCTCCAGCTGCATCCGAAATGATTTTCATCTGATAGTCATCACATTTATGTCTTTGCACAGCTCTATCTTGTCCTGAGTAACCACTTTTGTTAACATGTTTGTTGGATTCTCATTTGTATGGATCTTTACTAGTCTCAACAGTTATTGATCCAGCACCTCGCGTATCCATTGATGGCGAATATCGATGTGCTTCATCCGGGATTGATACATTGAGTTATTGCTCAAGTTCAGAGCAGTCTGACTATCACAATATATCATCAAAGCAGTACATTATTTTGCCAATTTCTTAATTTAAATTATTATTTTACATGCACGCATATCCTTATCACTTAAAATTATGTTAAAGTTCATCAAGAATATCTCCAAGAACTACCTAGATGAAGAGAGCTTTTTGCCTGTAAATGGCCAACATTGCTGGTTTGTAATAAATTGACTTGAAAAGTTTTGTGAGTGAGTGGAAAGTAGGCATTTCTTAAACAAAATCTCATTAAAAAAATAATAATAATATTGGACATGGAATTCACCTTGTCTTATTCCCATTTAAATAAGCACTAAATCTTTCCTAAAAGTGAGCGATCCCTAGCTAGCACTAAGATCAAGGTTGGAGAGATTCTATACATATTCATGTGGTTAATATTATTAATACAAATGTGCAATTGATTATCTTTTTTTGATAATTGGGTTGTTGATCCTTTGACTAATATTTATTAATACACTATCCAATTGCATTATTGGAGCATTATTAGTTGCATTTTTTTTTATGTCTTTTTAATCTTATTATTATCAGAGAATTTAAGGATGATGGCCTTTATGTCCTTTTAATCTTTTTTTTTTAATTATTTTTATACCTAATAAAGTTGCCTCTTTCATGCTCTTTTTCTTAATAAGCGTGAAAATTGCCTCTTTCTCGCTCCTTTTGTCATTTTTTTTTTATATACATATCATTTTCCTTTCTTAATAGATTACAAATATATACACACACAAAAATCTGACATCTACTAAAATATTAAATATATGTATTTGTAATACAATCAATAAGTTTACATTTATTAAAGACGAGTTCCGCCTCCATATCAAATATATATATATATATATATATATATATATATATTTATATGAAAAACTGTTCCCAATTTTAGGAGATTTACAGGGATTTGAATCATTACTCTACCATTTTTGGGAGAGTAAGAGCAGCCATTGCCCTCGAACCCGTTTTGAATCGGAAAAAAAAAATTGAGTTACAAGAAATCTTAGGAATTTGATATTGAATTGAATTTCGTACTAAATATAACTTAATCTTAACCGTGTATTATTATTAAAACATGTGTGACGAAAAATTATAAAAATATCTTAGCACAATTCAATTCAATATTGAATCTAAATTCAAAAACCTTTGTAGTTGAATCTTTTATACCACAACTACCCATCAATTTATAATCTTGCTTAATAAATTAATTAATGTATTATGAAGGTCTCCAAGTAATAGATAGTAAAATGCATACCTCATATATATTTTTTAACAGAGACAACGATCAGACAAATCCTTTTCTCTAGTATACAGAAGTCACATTATGCTATTCTTGTTGGAAAAATGCTCCTAGTAAGCATTTTGAGGTACAATTTTAAGCATGGTCCACTTCGTGTTAGTGGTTGTTTTTTAGTGATTCGGATACTCCTCCGTGAGTAGTTCGGAATGATATATTCATATGCTTAAAATGGTGCTTGGGTGAATGAGAAATTGTTGCTCAAAGTTCACCCATTGGTGTTGGAAAATAAGGAGAAATGAGATTGTCCCACGTGGGAAAGCTAATAGAGAGAAATTGTGTTTATATATGATTGCTCATATGTATATGGGTAAGTGTTATAAGGATAGAGGCTCTCTCTACGTGCACGCGCATGGGGTGCAAATCAAAATCCGAACATGCCTGACTCGTGTGCACTCGCGTGTCCTGCGTACACTAAGTCGGACCAAATTGTGCGGGCCCGGCCCAGCCAATTTTTGCAAGTCTCTTTATTTTTTCCAAGCCTTTTGAAGTTCCATAACAGTTAAATTAATTCTATTAATTAACTTGGTGGTTACTTCAAATGAAAGACCTCCCACTGATGTGATTTAATTGACATATTTATTTTTCTTCAATAAAAAAGGCAGTGTTTCGTTTTTGATAAGGTACACACAAGACAAAAGAGAAACATAGAAGCTGTCGTTTTGAGAAAAAAGCATTTTCCCTCAGTTTTCCTTTGTTTTTGTTTGGAAGAGTTCGAACACTTTGTGGTTCATTGAAAACGAGTTTGGTGGTGCCCTTACTCGTTTGTTTCCGTTGCATCCTGGGAAACAAACGTCTCAAGTTCTACTGCACCTTCGGTAGGAGACGAATTTATTTTAAGGAGATTGTTGTCACATCAACAAGCCTCGGAATAGTGAAGCATTGGTTCGGTTCTGACTCAAACACTTATTCAGAGGCTCGCCGCAACTTCATCAGAGTCAGGGGTTGACTTCATCAGAGGCGGACACTTCACCGAGCAACTTCATCAGAGTCAGAGGCATCATCATCGGTTTCCTCATCAGACTCTAATTTCAGGGTATGCTGCACATCGCATGGGTTTGCCGCCGGACGCATCTGCCTTCAGGGTCTGCCGCCAGACGCACTTCCCTTCAGGGTCTGCCGCCAGACGCACTTCCCTTCAGGGTCTGCCGCCAGACGCACTTCGCTCAAGGTCTGAATCGCCATCTGGGTCTGAATCATACCTCAGCGTCTGCTCATCAGGGTCTGCTCAACAGGGTTTGAGTTCGACTAAGGCTGGTTCTGGGTCTCCTAACTACCTCTATTAAATATTTGTATTGTGTTTACTATTTGTTCAAGTCCTTTGTAAGAACACAATAACCGAATAATTGTAATAATTCTAAGAATGGATCTATTTCCAACCACAAAGGCCAATCTTGAGTAAGGGAAAAAAATCTTTTTGCCACAACTATGGACCCTTATGCAATAAAAAAGAATTTTGGACCGTAGGTATCTAATGCTTTATTTAAAACATTGATTCTATTTCTGGGGTAAATTCCCTTATTTAGGTTGGTCCCCTTATTTATTTATTTTTTAAATATGGTCTAAAATTAATATTCTTATCGTTACTTCCATTTTATTATTAACTACCACATTTTCAGGGTAGAAAATTACTTTTTGATTATTCACATGATCATCAGGTGCATAAAATTTACAATACAACAGAAGTATCACGTCATCCGTGCAACAATCCAATAATCTATTATCACACATGTTAAAATATAAAAAACAACTAAAATTATGAATATTAAATCATACATGTCATTTACTAATTTATTAGTGATATCATATCACTCATATCTTCGTTACACTAAAGAATTACTCAAGCGGGTGAGGGTTTCAATTTTATTTTTTAAAGCTTCCTTAGAATTAACTTGTGTGACCAACTAAATAAAATTATTTGAAAATCATTGGGCCACATGCCCTCGAGACTCACACCAATTGAGAATTGATACCTAACCATAGGGATTGAAGGAGAATCAACCCCTCTTATTATTATTATTATTATTATTATTATTATTATATATTTTTCTTCCCCCAACATGTACATATGGTACATGAATAAGAAAATAATGCATGAGACAGTGAGTCATCGCGCATTATAAATGGCGGGCTAGCTTAGCTATGATGAACTCGGGCAATTATTTGGGCATATGCATTGACATTACTCATTAGCTTTTGTTTGCTCTCTCTTAATTTCCATTGCCACTCTTTCAAATTTTCCATTTGTGAATTTAAACAAAAATGGCATCAATGGATCCGAATCTCAACACAAATGATGAGCTTGTGTCAGTAGAAAACGCTCAATCCCATAAGCCAAATTTATGTCTTGTTTGGAATGAACATAATCCTCCTGGTTTCCTCAGAAAGGTGGGACTAATTAAACAAGCTTCTGCTTCTGCTTCTGGTTTTTGTTTCTGCTTCTGGTTTTTGTTTCTCTATTTAGAAACTAAACTTCTGGTTTTTGTTTCTCTATTTGGAAACTAAACTTCATTGGAAATTCGATAACGTGTATGCAGGTTATTGCTGAGATAATAGCAACATATTTGCTGGTTTTTGTGACTTGCGGCTCAGCTGCTTTAAGTGTATATGATGAACATAGAGTATCAAAGCTTGGAGCCTCAGTTGCTGGGGGACTCATAGTCACTGTAATGATCTATGCTGTTGGTCACATCTCTGGTGCACATATGAATCCTGCAGTGACTCTAGCTTTTGCTGCTGTCAGACATTTTCCTTGGAAACAGGTAAGAACATAGATTTGTTCTTAGATAATGACGATGATGATGATGATAATTAGGAAAGATTAATGATGATAATTAGGAAAGATTAAACCCATACTTAAAAGTACGTGCAGAGGAAGAATAGACACACTGACTCCTCCTTTTCTTTTTTCTTTTTTTTTTTTTTTTTTTAATTTAGGCCCTCTTTGTTGTTTCGATCAGAAAAATGTGGTGAATAAAAAGTGATTCATAAACGGTGTTATAAAATTTTGATTTATGTTAAAAAAAATAATTGCAGTCAACTTTTTAAATATTTTGAAGGTGGGGAAAATCTAAAATTTTTAATTTTTGCAAAACTCACTTTTTGAAAAAAAATTATGATTAGTTTTCGCAATTTCTCATCATTAACCAAACATTCAAAAACGTATTTTGACCCATACATATTTTTAGTCATGGCCACGGTTCAGGAACCGCCGGTTCCGATTCAAGAAATTCTTGAACCCGAATAGAACCGCCATTTAACGGTTTAGAGACATTCAATGAACCGCCGGTTCTAACCCCGGTTCAGTCACAGTTCCTCTGGTTCTGATTTTTTCACACGGTTAGAAATGATTTTAGACGGTTTGGGACACTTCGAACCAATTTTTTAATATTATTAATTGAAATAATTTATTTATTTTATTAACTCATATATATATATATATATATATATATATATATATATATATAGATATAAAATTTAATACTAACAAAAGTTTAATAAAAAAATAAGTTATTCTAATTATTTGTAATATTTATAAATTACAATTTAATAAAAAAAAAACAACTTATATTTATAAAATTATATATATATATTAAATTGGACGCATCTGAATCGGAATCGCCGGTTCTAGTGGTAGTTCTAACCTTTTTTGAACTAGAACAGAACCGCCAAGAGGCGGTTCCAGTTCCGATTTCAGTTCCCGACAGGTTCGCCACGGGTCGTTTCCGGTCCGATTCCGACCCGTGGCCATGACTATACAAATTTATCATCTCACTACAAGTTAAATCACAATATCAAACAGACTCTTACTTAGTGGCACTAAATATACCGTTCAATTATTGAGATCTTTGTGATTATGAGATCAATTTCATTAAAAAAAATAACGGAATAGCCCCATACACGATGTTAACCGTAACCACCCATGAATCATTAATAATTTATTCATCATAAAACTAACTTGTAAGAAAAGGGTGCATAAAGATTAATAAAAACTATCAGCTAAGCTCATCCTTATTCAATGTTAGACTAATAGAAAATCAAAGGTCTCTATGCATCCATTTCCCTCATAATATTAATATAAATAAATAACCATGTTAATTATTTTGGGTTAGGTTATGTGAAGGAAAAATGATTAATGTTACATGTACATATGGTGATAGGCACATGCCATGAAATTGGACCACAACACATGAGGAGTCGTGGTATCAGCAGATCCTAGGGTTTTGATGTCCCATTGCTTCAAGTCTTAAACTGGCCACAAAATGGAAGCAAATAGGAAGAAATTTTTGAAATTGATGTGAGATTTTGCTAGAAACAATTAGAGAAACCAAAAAGTTGAAAGCTATTTGTGAAGTGGAGAATCAAATCTTTATGGAGGAGACAAGTAGTAGTAGTTAATACAAATCTAACCACATAAATGGGCATGTATATATATATATGTATCATCTCGATGAACCCTAAATTAGGATTAATAGAGACAACAATCAAAAAGTTATTAAAAAATCATCAAAAACATATATCCCTTAAAGAACAAGTGTTATATCGATGTGCCTATCAACACATGCAATTTTTTTTTTTTATTATTTTGCCTTTTTAGAAACTATTGGTACCACATTATACTATTAATCGAGAAATTTGTTTGTATATAGAAAACAATACATCACACATACAACAATCACAGAACGATTACAAAATGAATCATCTATATATGTGCCCCCACCCCCTCAATTTAGTTTTATGAGCATTTATGAAGATGGATACTGTTCAACCAACACACAAAGTATTACAAAAGACTGCTTCTATTAAAAAATAAGGTTACATATTTTAAAATCTCTCTCTCATTTATCTTAATTACTATAGTAATTACTTAGTTGATGAAGTAGCGTGATTATCCCATATAAGATTTTCTAGAACCGATCAAAAAATAAAAGAAAAGAAACATATTCTTCTGAGGAAGCATTTCAAAAGAAATTAGAAGCTGTAGTATCTTGCAGGTCCCAATTTATGCAGCATCTCAGCTTACAGGAGCAATAAGTGCTTCATTGACACTGCGTGTATTATTGCACCCGATCAAACATGTCGGCACAACATCACCTTCTGGATCAGAGCTCCAAGCCCTAATCATGGAAATTGTTGTCACATTTTCAATGATGTTCATCACTTCCGCCGTCGCAACTGACACCAAAGCTGTAATTATCTCATTATCTTACTAGAATTGAAATGGCATTTGGTTATGCTTTTGAAAAATAATTCTCTTGTTTTTAATTCTGCAGATAGGAGAGCTAGCAGGTATTGCAGTTGGTTCTGCAGTTTGCATAACATCTATCCTGGCCGGGTAAGCAATTGTTTCCTAAAACAGAACAAATAATAATAATAAATCAGCAATAACTGAAACACAGTAAAAGAGGAAATAAAAACAAAAGAATCAGGTAACTAACTAGTAACATAGTGTTGATCCACAGACCAGTATCAGGTGGATCTATGAACCCAGTAAGGACTCTAGGACCAGCAATTGCTAGTTCATACTATAAAGGGATTTGGGTGTATTTGGTCGGACCGGTCACCGGAACTTTTCTCGGAGCATGGTCTTACAATATGATCCGGGAGACTGACAAAACAGTCCATGCAATTTCTTCAAACTCCTTATCATTCAAACTTCGCCGGATGAAAAGCAATGATGAACAGGTTCCTAACAAAGATCCTTTTGATGCTTTGTAAAAGAATCAGCTGTAAAGATTGGGATACAATATTATCCAATTTTATGAGCTAGCAAGCACAATTTACATGGTGCCAATCCTGTCCTTAACAAGTTATGTACTATTATTACAAATGGATGTTCATATTGAATAAAGATCTAGAGTTATACATATAAAGCTTTGCATACACATAATACTAAATGAAGCTTACAGAACAGAGGATGGTGAGTTGCCATTCTCGATTTCTTTTTAGGAAAATGTACAAATGCTTGAAGCAGCACTTTCACACACTGCAAAACTGCCAGGGTTGATGGTGATGCTCTTGGTGCAATTCGATCCACAAACTTAACATGTTCCTAAGGCTGCAGGTGTATAAAATAATCAAGAAAAGAGCTTGAGCAAATGTAACATCTGTTAATACTTATTAGTAAATCACAGAGGACAGCTAACTGCTAGACTACCTTATAATTATAAACTGTGCATCCTTTGTTCGGTCCTTCACGTAATGACCCAAGATAGAAATGTTCTTGAAGTCTTGAACACAATACAAATTATGAACCAGGTAAGACACAACGATAGAAAAAGAAAACACTAGTTCATTATTGTAAAAACAGTACCTAGAAGAAAATTGAAGCATCAAGTTAATGAATAAAAGCAATAATTTTACAGGTAACCTTTTCACCACCCAATAAGTTTGCAATATTATTCCTTCTTTTCTTAGGCGGTCTGACACTGAAAACAACGCCCCCAGAGAAAGGATCTAAAGAGTCCACTAGCTCAAGTTCTGCATCACCTCCCAATGTGATCCTCTGCAACAAGCTCAGATAATAGACAAGGAAATTGTTAGTGAAATCAAATAGATAGCACAGAAGGTAAATGCTGGTTGTGATTTAGCAGAATCAAAAGTGATAATTCTAACTACTTGTGAAGTTGTGAATAAGATAAGTGTTGTGATATTTTATATCGTACCGTAAGTGTACGGCGTCAAGTTTTAGTATAAATGAGTTTAGAATGTCGAACCCACAGGGATTGCGTTAACTCGCACTAAATATTACAATTGATAATTTTAACTTTATTTAGACAACAAATAATAAAGATTTTAATAAATAAATATAAAAATAATTATATAGGAGGGACTAATACGATAGAGATTCTAGATCCTGATTTCACCTAGCTGTCGCCTATGTTTTCGTCATGTCAATTAATCTTTGTTCAGTTATATTATTTATAAGTCAAGATTCCGAAAATATCCACCCCCTCTCTCGAGCATCAGTGAAAATATCATCAACTATAGACTTTGATATCTCTATAAAAATCTAGTAGTTAACAACTCATTACACTTTGTGATTCTATATTAACGACTTCAAATGAACTTATATATTCTCTCGAACTCTATAAAATTCATAGGTTATATTCTCTAGATCTATTCAAAATCTCCTCTCTCGAGTGATAGATTCTAAACATATATCATCATATTTGTGGCCAGCAACACAAGGCATTAAACTCAAGAGAATACAAATAAACTGAATAAAACTTCATAACAAAATTAACAATTAAAACAAAGGTTCAAGCATTAGTTACATCATTCTCCAAAATTAAGGAGTCTAGTTCATGACAATAGATAAAAACAATGAAAACAAACAATCCTCCTCCTTGGATTTGTCTCCTCTTGTTGAATCTCTCTCTCTTCGGATTGAATCTCTCTCTCTTCGGACGTCACCGCATTTGTCTCCTCTTGTTGCTCTTCAATCCTCCTCCTTGGATCTCTCTAAAATATGTGTTTTGGTGTTTTGTGTGGTGTATTAGCCTCTCTTTTTGAGTTGTGAATGAACTAATGTATTTATAATAAAGTCTTGAAACCATTAAACATCTAAAAAACCCTAAAATATTGTTTCTATTGCGCGCAGGGCGCTGCGGCGCCAAAGCCCCTGGATTTTGAATGGAACGCATAGATCTCTTTGAGTAGATGTAAATTGATATATTATGTGTCTCATAACTCTTTCTAGATCAAAAGTTATAGTCTTTTTAAATTCAGTGCGCAGCTGATGCTTGTTTTGTCTGTTCTTGAGTCCGATACTTCCAATAGGTCCCGAAACACGCGTATTTGCTCCATTCTTCATGTTCTAATGCTTCATACAAATAAGATATAAAATGGATTATAAATGACATTAAATGACTCGATTCATAACAAAATAATAGGTTAAAGATGTCAGAATAAGTGGGTATAAACCTCACTTATCAATGAGCAAGAAAGGTTCAAAGCAAAATTAGTTGTGGAGTTATATTGTATTGTATAATGCACATTCAAGTCATTTTCACACAAAATTTAACATATCAAAAGAAGAAACTTTCATGAGAAAGAGAACTCAATTCTCAAACCTGATACATTTCCTTCAACTTTAAAGATATTGCATTAAATCCTGCCATTAACACATCCAACCTAGAATAATAATTAGAAACAATCATTTGATTAAAAATGATAAGTCGGGAATTAGGAGAAATTAAACAGGTTAAATACACATCAGGTATGAAAATAAATCCACGCTTTTTCTTTCTCCATTCATCATACTCTGTAATTGAATCAAGATTTGGATTTAACTCTTTCAATTGTGCCTCCAGCAATGCCACCATCTCCAAGGCCCTTTTCAGGTTGCAAGCATCCATTAGACTCGGATAAGCCAATGTTGCTTGAAGCTTGTCAGGGTCCACTAGATCCTTCTCAATTCTGTAACCAAGAAAATAAAAGATTAAACATAATTGAAAGTCATAACCACTCCCAAACACAAAAAAAAAAATTCCCTATAATCTACCTACTGTTCCAAATGCTTCATAAGAGCAATTTGCAAGTCCTCAAGCCACTTCTTATAGCCATTCCCCTTCATCTCCAGCTCCTTGTATGATGTTTTCATGTCTTTTAAATTGTCTTCAACATCAATCTGTGTTTAAACCAACATGTGATAAGTGCTGTTTATAATTACTTATTCCGACATCCTTATCCTATTATTTTATTATGTTTCGAGTCATTTAATGTCATTTATAGTTTATTTTATGTCTTTTTTGTAGGAAGCATTAGAACATCAAGAATGGACCAATTACGCGTATTTCGGGACCTATTGGAAGCATCAGACTCAAGAATAGGCAAAACCAACATCAGTTGCGCATTAAATTTAAAAAGGCTATAACTTTTGATCTAGAAAGATTTATTAGACCCATAATATATCAATTTGCATCTACTCAAAGAGATCTATGCGTTCTATACAAAATCCATGGGCTTTAGCGCCGCGGTGCCCCTCGCGCATCAGAAACAGGATTTTATGGTTTTTTAGATGTTTAATAACCCCAAAGCTCTATTATAAATACATTAGCTCGTCCAAAACTCAAGGAGCAGGCTAATACACAACACAAAACACCAAAATACATATTTTAGATAGATCCAAGGAGGAGGATTGAAGAGCGACAAGAGGAGACGAAGGTGGTGACGTCCGAAGAGGAAGAGATTCAGTTCGGGTTCTATCTTCTTGTTTCTTTCTTATAACTCTAATGATTTCCATTAGATTCATGACCTTGTTCTCATTATTTTTATCTATTGTCATGAACTAAACTCCTTAATTTTGGAGAATGATGTAATTTATGCTTGAACCTTTGTTTTAATTGTCGATTTTGTTATGAAGTTTTATTAAGTTTATTTGTATTCTTTTGAGTTTAATGCTTTGTGTTTGCTGGCCAGAAATATGATGATATATGTTTAGAATCTATCACTCGAGAGAGAGGATTTTGAATAGATCTAGAGAATATAACTTAGGAGTTTTATAGAGTTCGAGAGAATATATAAATTCCTTTGAAGTCGTTAATATAGAATCACAAAGCGTAATGAGTTGTTAACTACTAGATTTTTATAGAGATATCGAAGTCTATAATTGATGATATTTTCACTGATGCTCGAGAGAGAGAGTGGATATTTTCGGAATCTTGACTTATAAACAATGTAACTGAACAATGATTAATTGGCATGAGAGGCGACAGCTAGGTGAAATCAGGATCTAGAATCTCTATCGTATTAGTTCATCATATCTAAATATTTTTATATTTTATTTATTTAATTAAATCTTTGTTAATTATCGTCTAAATAAAGTTAGGATTATCAATTGTAGTACTTAGTGCGAGTTAACGCAATCCATGTGGGTTCGACACTCTAAACTCATTTATACTAAAACTTGACACTGTACACTTGGGTCCGATATAAAATATCACAACAAGTTTTTGGCGCCGTTGCCGGGGATTGTTTGTTTAATTCACATTAATACTACTACCAAGTAATCTTAGTTTTAATTTATATTTATATTTTTATATTTTATTGTTATAAAGTGTTTTCTTTCGTGCAATGAGAGTTAGAAAAGAAGCAATGACAAATCTCATTGATGCACTGATCGCTCAAGTATCATCCCTCACGACTCATCTAGCAGTATTAACAAATCAAATGAGCCAACCGTTTATTGGAGCTGCTTCTGCTAATGGAATGCTCTTACCCAACAGAGAATCAGGATTTGAGCAAGTACAAGCTGAGCAGAAACCTTCCTTAGAAGACCTCATTAGCACGTTTGTAGCTACAATTTCATAGAGGTTTGAGAAGAATGAGTCGAGGTTGGACAACAAAACACGTATGGGAAATATAGAGGCAACAATGAAATCTTTAGAAGTGCTAATTGGGCTGCTGGTTTCTTCCATGGCCAATCAACAGACATGGGTGTTTCCTAGTAATACTGAAGTCAACCCCAAAGAGCAATGTCAAGTCATAACTCTTAGGAGAAGAAAATAGATTAAAGACATCCATCGGGACTTATGCAGTAAAGAAAAAGAAGCAGTGTTTCAAGAGGAGACGGTAACGGAAGAAGAGAACAAATGTGAATTGAAAATGAGAGCTCAAGATGAAGAAGTCACATTCAGTGTTTTCAGAGCCATGCCGAGTCCTCAAGGTGATGCAAAATGTCACATGGTAGATATAGTAGAGAATGGAATTGCACACACGCAGGGTGAATCAGTATTTCAGCAACCTATGAGCATAGTGCAGCCATGCATAAAGGAAGATTCTCCGCAGCTAGACCTGAAATCACTCCCAAAACGCTGCAAAAATAGGAAAAGAATGGTCAGTGCTCACGTGGAGATGATCACTGACATGTTAAAAAGGAGGTCGATTCAATTTTTTCAAATGTGCGGTCCAAGATCAGTAGACCCTGGAAGACCTTCCATGGATAAACAGCCACAACACGACAAGTTATCTTTTTCATGTCACAACAGCCGGTGGATACTAAAGAAGAAGCCACCATGATCAATTGAGTGGTTGCGTCTGGCTGAAGACGTTAAACTTAGCGCTAGCGGGGAGGCAACCCTTGTATTTATTTTATTATTATTTTCTTTATTTTTATTTTTAATTTTTATTGTGTGCTATTTATTCGTTTGCATGTTATTTATGCAGGTAGCACGAGACACAAAAGCCCGCGCAACCAAATTCTGACTAGCATGAGCCTGATCAACTCCATGCACGGTAGTGTTGTTCCTTAATCTGGTTTCTTTATATTTATCTTTCATTAAGGACAATGCAAGTTTTAAGTTTGGGGGTGTGTGCATGTATTCCTGCTATTTATTTTTTTTAAAAAAAATTAAATTAATTATGTTTGTTTTTATGTCTTTGATAGTAAAGCATAAGTCTAATGATGAATTTTGATTGTTTTTTATGAAATTTTAGAAACGATAAGTCTCAATTGATTTTTATCTGATGCCTTGAGTAGATGATCTAGGTTAGACTCGTAAGCACTTAATAACAGGTTTTTAGCAGTAAGAACTTAAGTAGTTGACAAAGTGACTAGTGGAGGAAATTGCATGCCGATGAATGACCGTTTGCTTAGATATCTATCTCAATATGCAAGTATTATGATTTATGGTATGATTAAAAAAAACCACCTATAACTGATAAGCGTGAAGCTACCTATGGGCGAGTGTTAGGACCGTCATAAGGAGAAATGCTACCTTAAAGGGTAGGTGTGTTGAAAAAGAAAAAAAAAGCAGAAAAAAGAAGAAAATAAAATCGTAACATACTAAGCAAAGAAATGCAAATTCAGAGTCCTAATGAGATATCTAAGTTGGTTTGACCCATCAGATCTCAATTTTTGAGACGAAATCATCAAGTTAGCTTACTTATGAGTCGAGCTGTAAATGAACATGTACACACACACACACTGTGAGTCTGGCTTAGATAATTTATTCAAGAATTTGGATTTGAGTCGCAATTGCGTACTTTGAAGGTTATCTGATTTCATCGATAAACATTTTTTGAAGACAATTTTATGCATAAATATCGGGATTATTTTAGTTGTTTTTTATTTGTTTTATATTTTTACATGATTGTGTGTGAATGACGTTTGTGGGTGTCGTCATTGTAAGCCATCACGAGACTATAACTCGTCCACTAGGGCCGCCTATGGGTTTAAAGGCTTGTTGCATACGCTAAATGCAATCGTGATTCATAAAAAAGTGGCTTAGTTAATTTAGTTATTTTTATTTGTTTATTTTTATTTAGTTTTTATTTTATCTTTTGCTCGGGACTAGCAAAATCTTAAGTTTGGGGGTGTTTGATAAGTGTGGTTTATACCTACTTATTCCGACATCATTAGCCTATTATTTTGTTATGTTTCGAGTTATTTAATGCCATTTATAGTTTATTTTATGTCTTGTTTGTAGGAAGCATTAGAACATCAAGAATGGACCAATTACGCATGTTTCGGGACCTATTGGGAGCATCGGACTCAAGAACAAGTAAAAATCAGCATCAGCTGCGCACTGAATTTAAAAAGGCTATAACTTTTGATCTAAAAAGAGTTATGAGACCATAATACATCAATTTGCATCTACTCAAATAGATCTATGTGTTCCATACAAAATCCATGGGCTTTGGCGCCGCGGCACCCCGTGCGCACCAGAAACAGAATTTTAGGGTCCGTCCAAAACTCAAGAAGGAGGCTAATACACAACACAAAACACCAAAATACATGTTTTAGAGAGATCCAAGGAGGATGATTGAAGAGCGACAAGAGGAGACGAAGGCGGTGACGTCCGAAGAGGAAGAGATTCAATTCGGGTTTTATCTTATTGTTTCTTTCTTAGAACTCTAATGATTTCCATTAGATTCATGACTTTGTTCTCATAGTTTTTTTATCTATTGTCATGAACTAAATTCCTTAATTTTGGAGAATGATGTAACTGATGCTTGAACCTTTGTTTTAATTGTCGATTTTGTTATGAAGTTTTATTAAGTTTATTTGTATTCTTTTGAGTTTAATGCTTTGTGTTTGTTGGCCACAAATATGATGATATGTGTTTAGAATCTATCACTCGAGATATAGGGGATTTTGAATAGATCTAGAGAATATAACTTAGGAGTTTTATAGAGTTCGAGAGAATATATAAGTTCATTTGAAGTCGTTAATATAGAATCACAAAGTGTAATGAGTTGTTAACAACTGGATTTGTATAGAGATATCGAAATCTATAGTTGATGATATTTTCACTGATGCTCGAGAGAGAGAGTGGATATTTTCATAATCTTGACTTATAAACAATATAACTGAACAATGATTAATTGGCATAAGGGGCGACAGCTAGGTGAAATCAGGATCTAGAATCACTATCGTATTAGTTCCTCAAATCTAAATATTTTTTATATTTTATTTATTTAATTAAATCTTTGTTAATTATCGTCTAAATAAAGTTAGGAATATCAATTGTAGTACTTAGCGCGAGTTAACGCAATCCATGTGGGTTCGACACTCTAAACTCATTTACTAAAACTTGACATCGTACACTTGCAGTCCGATATAAAATATCACAACAACATGCTATTGAAAACTTGACATGATAAAACCAAATCAAGGAGCAGAAACAATAAACATGCATTTATTCACTGTACCTCTGATACCCGCAATTTATCCACAGTTTTCTTTAGTATTTCATAATCATTTTTTGCCTTATCCAACACACCTCTATGCTGATCAATCAACTGTAGAACCTTCAAATGGAAAAATTATATATATGTAATAAAACCAACTCCCGTCTTCGATTCACAATAAGAGAACCAAATAAAGCCTCTTCTCACTATATAGGGTCGGCTACATAAATCTTTTGATGACATTGTACTCTATCTGATATCATTGATTCACAATAAGAGATTCCAAGAGATAATTATAGTTAAACCTTTTGAGTATTTATATAATTCTCCAGAACATTATGTGCCTTTTCTACTATTTCGTCAAAAAATTCTTGCATCTTTTCCTTCTCTTCAACAAGTAGTTCTCTCTCCCTTTTTGACTCCACAACCACAATCCCCTTTTTTCAACTTCTTTATCATCTTTTGTCCAGACTCTATCTGAAATTTGTGACGTTTGATCTCTGTGCTGTTGGCGATTTGGTCGCATAAATGGATTTTGATGACGTCAACATAAAAGACGTCTTCGACGTGCAAACACGGAGCAATACAAAAAGTGTCGAAGCATATGCGGTGAAGAGCGAGAATGTGAAGACTTGCGGCAAATGAATATTATATTGCAAAAGTCTTAGCTTAGGATTTAATTTGTAATGTGAGATGTAATATTCAAGTGCCTAAGCTCATAGGGATCATGCACATTCACTTAGATGCATTAGGGGCATGTACAAAATGCATTAAAACCTTCAAATTTGCATTTTAGTATTTAGGGAAGCTCTCTGGAACCGGCATGGACATTACCGGTCCCTTACCGGTCATTAAACCGGCCTTCCCCTGTTTCGCATGCCTACTGGAACCAGGCCATACCATGCCGGTTACCTCGCCGGTCTTCATGCCGGTATTGGCAAGAAAATCCTACTCTCTGGAACCGGGCTGGTCCTAGCCGGTCTCCATACCGGTTTGCTCGCCGGTCTAACGGCTAGTTTTTTGAACGTTATATAGCCGTTGGGAGACATTGAAACCCTAGACCGGCATGCCGGTCTCCTCGCCAGTCTCGGCAGTGACTGCAGGGACAGTTTTCATTTTCTATATAAATGAGTCCAAATTCGTTTTTGCCTAGTTCTTGCACCTTCATATCATTTCTTAGAAAGCAAAAACAAGAGTGTCTTAAATCTTCAAATACTTAAACACTCATACAAGCTCACACACATCTTCATTACATTTAGTGAGCTTAGATCACTTGGGTTTTGCTCTCACACAATCTTCTTATTATTGTGAGTGCCCAAGTGTGTTCTAATTCTTCTTATCAAAAACACTTGTGATTTGTGAAATCCCATCGTTTGGGTAATTTGTAAAGGTTGTGAGTGCACCTACGTAGAAAACTCAATCTTGTAAAAGGTTTGGAGTGCGCCTTGGCGGAAAACTCTTGGTTACGAGTGAACCACGGAAAACTCGATTCTAGTGGAAATCTTCAAGCGAGGCTTGGGGAGTGGACGTAGGCACGTTTGGCCGAACCACTATAAATCGTGGTGTCGTATTTCTCTTTTCCCTAACTTTTACTTATTTGCAAGTTTGATTACATTTATAATATTGATTAGAAACTTGCATATAGGCTATTAATTGGAATAGAGAAAATTGCCTAAAACTCCCACTTGGTAATAAGAGCTTAAAATCGGCAAAGATTTTATAATTCCGCATTATAGCGATAACCCAATTCACCCCCCTCTTGGGTATAAGATTCTTGTCGCTATTGCTTGTAGGTACTTTCAGTTGGTATCAGAGCGAGGTATTCTCTACAAGACTTAACCGTCCGAGAATAAATCATGGCATCTACAAGCAAATCGTCAAATTTTGCCGAGGGATATTCAACAACTAGACCTCCGTTTTACACCGGAACCGACTACAACTATTGGAAGTCAAGAATGTTGACTTATCTCCTAGCCAATGATCCGCCATCCTATTTGGTCATCACACGAGGTGTAAAAGGGCCAACAAAGAAGGATAGCAACGGGGTTGATATTCCAAAACCAAGTTTAGAATGGGATAGTGAGGATGTGAAACTAGCCTCACAAAATGCTAAGGCACTCAACCAACTCCTATGTGCCATTGATCGGGATCAAGTAAGCAAGCTTCCGAATATGGAAACGCATATGATTTATGGAAGTCTTTGGAAATGGTCAATGAGGGCACAAGTCAAGTGAAGGAATCGAAGATCAACCGGTTCATGTGCGAATTGGACAATTTCAAGATGGAATCCGGGGAAGAAATGATCACATGATTTCTAGGTTTACGGTCATCATCAATCATTTGGGAGCATTGGGAAAAGTCATCGGGACATCGGATCAAGTGAAGAAAATTTTGAGATCTCTCCCGAAAGAGTTTAGAGCTACACCTCCTCCATTAAAGAAGCAAATGACATAAACACTTTGAAGATGGATGATTTGGTCGGCAAATTGCTTGAATATGAAATGGAGATCAAAATGGATAAAAAGGGAAGATGAGAAAAGACAAGAACAAGAAAGTCCTTGGCCTTAAAAGCGAGAAAAAGAGTCGACTCAAGTTCAAGTGAAGAAGAAGATAGTGATGATGAAGTGGCAAGCATCACTAATAAAGTAAAGGAGCTTCTCAAATCCGCAAAACTCAAGGGAAAATCAAAGGCAAACGAAAAGAAAGAAGAAAAATGGCCGCGGAAGAACAAGAAAATTGTGTGTTATGAATGCAACAAACCGGGTCACATAGCTACCGATTGCCCATTGAGGAAAATAAAAGGAAAATCAAAGAAAAAGGCAATGAAAGCAACTTCAACTTGGAGTGATAGCGACTCTAGCTCATCCGAGGAGGAAGAAGAGGTTCAAGCTAAAGAAAGAACAAATCTAGCATTTATGGCTATCACGGATGAGGACATCCGCTTTGAAGTTGAAGAAGAAAGCGAAGAAGAAGAGGTACACAATTCTCAATATGATAATTATTTACTTAATGCTTTAATGGATTAAAAGAATTGTGTGATGTGCTTAAAAAGAAATTGAAATTAGTTAAAAATGAGCATGCTACACTTAAAATTGAACATGCAACTAGTATGGATAAAATTCATGTTTTAGATAATGATATGATATGCTTAAAGGCTAAACATGAAAAAGAAATTGCATGCTTAATGATGAAAATGCATGTTTAAAGATTAAAAAGCTAGAACTTGAAAATGTCATATCAATATGCCATCTAGCTCTAAGACATGCGATTGCGAATCTATATTGAATGAAAATATCTTATTAAGTACTAAGATTGTAGATTTGCAAAACATACTTAGCAAATTCACTTTGGGATATAAAAATTTTAATATGCTTATTGGATCCCAAAAATGTGCATTTAAAAGAGAAGGATTAGGATATAGGCCTTATATTAAAAGAAAATTTTTGAAGAATTATTTTGTTAAGGCATCCTATTCTCATGCTAAGAATGAAATAGATGAAAATGTCACATGCCATGCTTGTAACAATAAGGGACATAAAATTTTTGAATGCATGTATATGAATGTGAATAAGAATGCATGGATTCCTCAAGGAATCAAAATTAACCCCAATGGACCCAAGAAAGTTTGGGTACCAAAGTGTAATTGATAAATTTGTAGGGGGAGCTTTGGGAATGGATCTTTAAAGAGAATTGCAAAATTGATCCCAAAAGCTCAAGGAAATGAGGAATCACAACGGTAAAGTTAAAATCCGTATCCATGGAAACATTGGTACCGTTTCCTCTAAATATCTATATGTATGCATATTTCAAATTGATATAAATGTTTTGAAGCATACAAAATGATTAGGCAAGTACTTAAACTTCTATTGGTATCGATTTTCATTTGATATCACTAAGCGCCTTAATCATATATTTAAACCCCTATTCTATTTCAATTGGTATCACATGAAATTTATAGAGTTAAATGCAATATATGTGATCACTTGATTGAATAAGCCTTGCCATATGAACTAATTGGTTGAAAATGAAATGCATATAAATTAGCATAATCTAAGATGAATATCATGAAATGTATGTATTAGAACATAATTGAATAATCATGAAAAGCATGGATTTTGATTGTTTAGTAATTTGTAAGATATTCATAAGAAGACAATCATTAAAATGCATTGAAGTCATTGGTTTTAATTGGTATCATGATATATAATGACTCAATTTTGAAAGAATGCTTAAAAGTGATATGATATTCAAATGGATTTATTGATATATTTTTAATTGGTATCAAATTTGGGGAGAAATCATGATTAAAATACTCTTAATTTGTAAATGGTATTCATGAGAATCTATCTTTTGAAAAATACTATTTTATGCATTATACATGATTTTGATTTTTATGGCAAAAAGGGGAAATGTCAAATGTGCATATTTTTTAAATTTGTTATCATTTTTGCACACATATATTGGTATCTCATTTTAGAACTTAATTTTGCTTCTCCACTTTTTGATAATGTCAAAGGGGGAGAAATCATTAGAAATGAGATTAAAACTTGATTACTTCCTTTCTTCCCTCACCCTTGGATTAAGGGGGAGTAAATATACTAATGTGTTTGTCTAAGTCTTATAGAGCTATTTTGAAGACAATCACACATTGAGGGGGAGCTTATGTTGAGGGGGAGCAAAATTGTCAAATTTGGACTCCAAGAAGCTCACAAGTATAACAAGTTTTAAGGGGTTGCCATCATCAAAAAGGGGGAGATTGTTGGCGATTTGGTCGCATAAATGGATTTTGATGACGTCAACATAAAAGACGTCTTCGACGTGCAAACACGGAGCAATACAAAAAGTGTCGAACATATGCGGTGAAGAGCGAGAATGTGAAGACTTGCGGCAAATGAATATTATATTGCAAAAGTCTTAGCTTAGGATTTAATTTGTAATGTGAGATGTAATATTCAAGTGCCTAAGCTCATAGGGATCATGCACATTCACTTAGATGCATTAGGGGCATGTACAAAATGCATTAAAACCTTCAAATCTGCATTTTAGTATTTAGGGAAGCTCTCTGGAACCGGCATGGACATTACCGGTCCCTTACCGGTCATTAAATAAACCGGCCTTCCCCTGTTTCGCATGCCTACTGGAACCAGGCCATACCATGCCGGTTACCCCTCGCCGTCTTCATGCCGGTATTGGCAAGAAAATCCTACTCTCTGGAACCGGGCTGGTCCTAGGCGGTCTCCATACCGGTTTGCTCGCCGGTCTAACGGCTAGTTTTTTGAACGTTATATAGCCGTTGGGAGACATTGAAACCCTAGACCGGCATGCCGGTCTCCTCGCGCGGCTCGGCAGTGACTGCAGGGACAGTTTTCATTTTCTATATAAATGAGTCCCAAATTCGTTTTTGCCTAGTTCTTGCACCTTCATATCATTTCTTAGAAAGCAAAAACAAGAGTGTCTTAAATCTTCAAATACTTAAACACTCATACAAGCTCACACACATCTTCATTACATTTAGTGAGCTTAGATCACTTGGGTTTTGCTCTCACACAATCTTCTTATTATTTGTGAGTGCCCAAGTGTGTTCTAATTCTTCTTTATCAAAAACACTTGTGATTTGTGAAATCTCATCGTTTGGGTAATTTGTAAAGGTTGTGAGTGCACCTACGTAGAAAACTCAATCTTGTAAAAGGTTGGAGTGCGCCTTGGCGGAAAACTCTTGGTTACGAGTGAACCACGGAAAACTCGATTCTAGTGGAAATCTTCAAGCGAGGCTTGGGGGAGTGGACGTAGGCATGTTTGGCCGAACCACTATAAATCGTGGTGTCGTATTTCTCTTTCCCTTAACTTTTACTTATTTGCAAGTTTGATTACATTTATAATATTGATTAGAAACTTGCATATAGGCTATTATTGGAATAGAGAAAATTGCCTAAAACTCCCACTTGGTAATAAGAGCTTAAAATCGGCAAAGATTTTATAATTCCGCATTTATAGCGATAACCCAATTCCCCCCCTCTTGGGTATAGAGATTTCTTGTCACTATTACTTGTAGGTACTTTCATGTGCTACTTTTGTGATATCCTGAGCGGGTAGCATGAATTAATAGACTCTGCATATACCGAAATTTGAAAGTTACCAAAGCAGAGCATAACTTACAGACTAAATCTTATCCACCTTTGACTTCTGTGCTTTCAACTTTTCACCACCGGCATTTTCTACTTTACTCAGAAGCTGCAAAGCCTGGAATATAGAAAATAAGAAATAAATCAAGCTGAGCTAATTATCAGTGAAGAATATACATTTTGTCCTTCCTTCATATCCTTCATTCTATCAGTTTCGCCTACCCACCTTCTCCTTCAGATCTTTAGACCCCATTGACAAGTTTCTCAACCTCTTTTTCTTCAACAGAAATAATTTTCTTGAACTCCTAAAGCCTATCAATCTCATCTTTCTTTGGCTGCGACGCAGCCTCTAAGAAATCAAGTTGTTTATCAAGATAATTAAGTTGTGAATTTAAACTCTCAACCTGTTTCACATAATGATAATATTTGCATCAAATATGAAACCGTCAATAACAGATACGAAGCACGCTGACAATGACATAGAGGGGAACATAAAAACCTAGAAATGAAATAAGGTTTCCGATCTACAAAGCATTCTATAAAAATAATCAGAAATTGAAATAACCATTAACCACTGTTTAAAAGATAAAAAAGACTAATCTCATCTCATGTCATGTCATGTCATGGCATTCTCAATTACCCAAAAAAATAACTTGCCCTCTTGTAAACTCCCTTATCCCTCATTTTGAAATTCACTTCTGATTAAGTTCTATCTAGAATTATTACATGGAAATGTGCATCACATGCATAACACACAACACACTCCATTCAAAACACATGTAAGTTTTGTTTGTGAAACAGAAGGCTGCCTGATCGAGAGCAAGTGTTTTAGTTCTTGCATCTCATGCCTACAATGAGAAGGCTTTTTTTTAGAGATAATAGATTGGATCAAGGAGAATTATATGTTATCAAAAATATCTTTATTTTTTTTACGTTTAAAAAATATGGTAAATATTCAACTATTATATATGTAATTTATGTATACCTATTATTTGATTTATTTTTCTATCATTTATCCAAATTTAATACGCTTTTCAATTTTTAAGTGAATCGATAAAAAAATTCGATATTTATATATTTTTTATAACGTGTCAATTATTGAGTATATAATTAATAATTTTCGTAGAAAAACCAAAAAAGGTCAAATAGATCCCGTCAAACGAGGCTCAAATACAAACTAATTAAACGCTTTACAAAAATGCTAAACATATTATATTTATAAAATTATCCTAGCTCTCTCATTATAAAGTTATCACAACTCTCTTAACTGATATAACTTTAGAAATACGTATGAATATGAATATCTTTGACGCTTTAATAGTAAGAGGCCTTGACTTAGGTAGGGAAAGGAAATCCATATGGTTTGAATTGGGCTCCATTTATATCCTTGAACAGAATAGATCTTCACGATGCTTAAAGCCTCCACAGAAAGGCAGCAAACGTCTAGAATGCAAAAGCACATGCATTCTAAGGAACAATGAGGAAATCCCAATAAGAGAGCTAGCTAGAATGGTCATCAAATTCATTAATATCGCTTTAAACATGCACAAAGTTTGAAAAATGAAGTGTTAAATTTCCATGTTCATTTATTCGATATTTGTTATTGTACGTCTATAGTGATAATGTCCTCGAGGGGCGTGGTTTGGTGATGTAGGATTCAGGATTTGACCTCCAAGTCCTGGGTTCGAATCCATGTAGTGCGTTTCTTGTAAGAATCTGGGACAGCCGTAGGTTTTATCTACTCTGTTTAAACCCAAAATAAGTAATTTGACTGTTGACTTTGACGACGGGATTTCCAACGATTTAAAAAATATATATAAGTTAAAATGGAGTTATGAATCTGAAATTTCTACCATTAATTTTTAAATTCAGATATCAACTTCAAATGTTTCATATTAAATACTAGATAATGGCCAATATTTGAATTTCAATTTCATTGTACATGTTCCCCTATTTATACATTTTATTAAGGGTGTCAAAACGAATAAACGAATCGAATTCGTGACGAATACTAAACGAATCGAATTGTAATGCACTAAATTCGAATTAGATTCGTTTATTAAACGAATCCTGATATTAGGATTCGGATTCGATTCGTTTAATAAACGAATATTCGTATTCGATTCGTTTATTCGTTTACATAAAATTAAACGAATCAAATCAAATTTAGTATTCGTTTAATAAACGAATATTCGCCTGATTCGTTTACATGAAATTCGTCCAATTCGTTTACATACAATTCGTTTAATAAACCAACAAGATGATAATTTACACACACACACACACACAAAAGATATATATTAAATACAACACCAATTTTACACAAATTTTACAGGCAAGAGTACGAAGATTCAAGAATAATAACAAAGTTTCTGTCCAGATTCAACCCACAATGTCCAGACTCCAGTCTCTACCACCCATGGTATCCAACAAAGCCAAAACACCAAAATCCCAAAAAACTAATACCACAAATAATATAAAGGAAATCCCCAAAGTTTAAAATTTTATGAAATTAAATTCCAACAAATAAAAGAACCCATTTGCTTATTGTGCAATGCATGCAATGGCCTTCAATGGATTTGGTCTTGGACCTGTATAGGAGCTTCTTCTCTAATTATCAATGGAGAGCACCATCAGTTAGTGAGACCTTCCTAGTTTTAGACACAATCACAGTGAAGTTGTCCTCAGTGCTAGGCACGAATTCAGCTCCGTAGTTGACATCCCAGCCCAAAACTCGGAGCTCCCAAACAAGAACACTTATCTGCAAAATCAAACATAGGTATTTGAGAGACGATTCAATGTTTAATGAACAATAAAATAATAGAAGAGGGTGGTGAATGACATCTGTTAAAGAGGATCCGAATGAATAATAGAAGAATGAGCCAAAACATTTGGAGAAGGAACCGATATCTATTTGAGAGAGGCGGCTAGGAGGGAAAGTTTGGATTTAGGTTTAGTTTAGGATTAAAATTTACTTTATATACTTGAAAATTTAGGTTAAATTTAGGTAATTACTTAAATGTCTTTCATGTTTAACAAATATAATAAAAAATATAAGGGTAAATTGTAATATAATTAAACGGATATTAAACGAATTTGATTCGGATTCGATTTGTTTAGGATTCGTTTATTAAACGAATCCTAAACGAATTGATGAACTCAAATTCTGATTCGATTCGTTTATTAAACGAATCGAATCGAATTGACTCATTTATTAAACGAATTCATTTTTTCAAACCTGTATTCGCTTTAAAACGAATCGAATCGAACAAATAAACGAATCCTGACCCAGATTGCCACCGGCCCACCCCTACATTTTATCCCCACCATGCATCCTTATTATAATGGCACCCAAATGAAAAAGTTGATCGAATAGAGCCCGTCAACCCCAGTTTCTAAGCGCATTATCAATCCCGACTTTCCGTTTCACTTCGCATGCTATTGCTACCCTTAAATTTCGGACACATTTGCAGAACTTCATGCTTTTTGTCCATTAAAAGCTGCAAAATCATGTAGAAATTTCTATAGTTTCGCCGTTTTCTGTCTTTTCCTCCCCTGTTTGGTGGATTTAGCAGATAGAACCCGATACAACCCATTACATATATGCATTATAGTTTTCTGTATGAATGCAAACTCCCCAAAAAAAAAGGGAGCTTTAATAGACAATAATAAACTTCATTGATAATATGATAAGATTAGCCACTCTCATTTAGAGGAGATTAATCCCCAAGGAGTGAATCACATCAACAGAAACCCACATATATAAAGCCCTGGGCCACACATTATGAACTTAATTTGAAGTTAGTGATAATAGTAGAGCATGCATAAAGCTTTGTGATAATACAAGAAATGAAGACCTGAATGCTCAAGGGCATTTTGGTCCTCCTTCCTTGGTCTTCCAGTTGTTGTAGCAAGGGCACACAGCTTTGTTACCGTAATAACCATTCGGCACACACATACACTTTTTGCAGCACTTGTTACAGAAGAACAGGCATGCATGGCTTGCGGTATTGAATCCTGCTGCATCTCTTATCACATCTTCCAGGGCATTCTGTTCATTTCACACTCAAAACCAAAAACACCTTCATTATTTATATTTTGTTGCTTTCAAAGAGTTTTGAGTTTTGACTCTTTACACACATTGGTGATTGTATTTTTGTTCCTTGGAAATATTTCCTGAAAATGGTTCTTTCAATGAAAATATACTTACGGTAACTCTTGACAGTCCCAGGTCCATAATGTTTCTAAAAATTACAAAATGAACAACCTTAATCAGTTTATTTCAACTACACCCCCAAAAGTTAACAAAAATCCATCTTTTTTGCTACAAATTTGAGGAAAATGGACAAGTGAGAGAAAGATTACCGAGTCATAGTGCTGACCTCCCTACCCATTTGCTGCCATGACCTGCATTAAGGAAATTAAAGAAAAATAAATTTATCTTTATTACATATAAAAATTCATATAAGAATGACAGATGAAACGGGTATAAGTGATTTTGTTTTATTTTGGTTACCATGGTTTGAAGCATGGAGATGGCAAAGAGAGCCAAGATGAAGATGGCAAAAGACTTGGCCATGGCCCTGAAGCTTGCTACAAACAAACAAACCAACCCTCTCGAGGTGAAACAAGACGGAAAGAACAGGCACAATAAATAGAGAACAAGAAATTGTAATGAGTGAAGAGGGGTTGGTTTGCTTGAGGGAACCTATGTCATGTTCAGTTTAAATAGGAAGTGGGAAATTGTATTGAAATGAAAAGGTGTTGGATGTGTTTGCTTATATATGCCCCAGAGGTGGATCGGTGGTAAATGGTATATAATTTAGTTGACAAGTCATCGGTTCGAATTTAGTGGTGTATTTTTTGTAAGAACCTAAAATAACCGAGGGTTTTACTTACTCTGCTTAAGCACAGGTTTAGTGATTTGGCAGTGGAGTTTCCAACATTTTCAAAAAAAAAATATTTGCTCACATATTGTTGCAGTAGATTGTAATATTGAGTAATAATTGTTATCCCACATTCGAATTGTAAAAGTTGAAAAATAGGGGTGGCAATTTGGAGAAAATCTTTGGTGCAACAGTGGTACCACGTCATCCATGCAACAAGCCAATCATCATTTGCCACGCGTGCTAAAAAGTCAAAAAACAACTAAAAAATAGGAAGAAAATTAAATATGTTATTTTTTAATTGGTTGGTGGTACCACGTCATCCATACCACTGTTGCACCAAAGATTTACTCGGCAATTTGGGTTAGGATTCATTTATTCGTTCGATTCGATTCGCTTTAAAGAGAATACGGGTTTGAAAAAATTGATTCGTTTAATAAATTAGTCGATTCGATTCGTTTATTAAACGAATCGAATACGAATTTAAGCTCTTGAATTCGTTTATTCGTTTAGAATTCATTTTATTATTTTATTTTACTAGTTATTGTTATTTTTCTATTAAGATTCGAGAAATTATGACTAATTATCATACAAAAAATAATATTATCGATATTTGGTGAGATATTTTTAGTAAATATATTAATTACATATTTCATATGTATATATTTATGAAAAATTAATGTAAATAAATTATGATAAATTATATTATTGAATAATATTATGACTACACGAATATTCGTTTAGGATTCGTTTAATAAACGAATTCATCACATTTTGATTCAATTCGCTTAGGATTCGATACAAATTCGATTCGTTGATTAGTTTTGCCACCCCTATTGAAAAAAGAGTTTATAAAGCATTAAATGTTTTAAGTTTAAATTGAAAATGAATTATTTGGAGGGAAAATATTTGGTTTGAATTCATAATTGACTATATATATAAATATATATTTATATGTCAAAGATAGGCACTTGGGGCACGTGACGCGTGCGTGTTTATTAAATAATTATTTTTATTTATAATTAATTTTTGAATCAATTATTTTGTTAAATATTTTTTAAGTGAACCAACGTGATTTAAATACGATTTTAAGATGAACCAATGTGTCTGTTAGACTTGAATACTGCAATAGTTAGTATTTTATTTTTTAACTGGACAGAACTGTTGGTATTTGAGTCAATAAGTGTCTTTCTCAAATGATGTATTTGTTGAATTCATATTCTATATGATGGCAATTTCCTCCAAAATATTATTATCTATTTTCTCTATATGTCTTCTTCTCTAAAATTCTTTTTGTAAATCACATAATTACAGGTATGTTATTTCTTGATTTTATTTATCCTAGCGATATATATTGTCATAACCTGACAATAAATTATGGATAATAATTACTGTAAAAAAAATATAATTCACACCTAAAAATAATTATCTTTTCTTATTTTATTATACAGTTATCAATCTCTTTATTTTCTTCAACATAAAATATATTATCCGAATATCATGTGAATATGAATCTGATCATGATACTTTTATTGAATATTCAGATTTGTCAGTTGATTGGTGGCCATGTATCTTTCAATTGGGGTGGTTATATTACACTTGTTCTCAAGGTAATTAATGTGATGAAAGTAAGAATATACATATATTGAATTTGAAATAAAATATTATCTCAAAATTGGAGTCAAAACTTTAAGTTGAAATAATTTTAAATTTTCAATCATATATAAATATCTCATTTTTCACTACAACAAAAAGGACATTTAGCGTCCAAATATTTAGCGTCGAAAATTTAAATTTTGACGTTAAAATGTAACACTTTAGCGTCGAATCCCCTTTAACGTTCAAAAAAATTTCAACATTAAAGGATGGATCTTTTAGCGTCGAAATAACTATTTGACGCTAAATGGTTGACGCTTCAGCGACGAATTTCTATTTTGACGCTAAAATGTTAACTTTTTTAGCGTCAAAACTTTTTTAGACGTTAAAAAGTCCACCATTTCGCGTCGAATTTAAATTTCGTCGCTAAAGGTTAATTTTAAAATTTTCGAATTCCCCCTTTTAAAATTTGAATTTATCACCTAATAAAATTATATTTAAATTTTTGACATTTAGCGACGAATTTTCGACGCTAAAAGTCAAATATTTCGACGCTAAAGGGTAAATTTAAATTTTTCAAATTCCCGCTTTCTAAATTTTGAATTTATTCCCTTATATAATTAGATTTAAATTGTTGACATTTAGCGACGAATTTTCGACGCTAAAAGTCAAAAATTTCAACGCTAAAGATCAAAATTTTAGCGGAAATAATTCCCGCTATTTGAAGACATTTAGCGACGAAAGCCTATTTCATCGCTTAAGGTTATTTTTTTCTTATAAATTCGTTTTCTCTTTCATTCCTCATATTCTCACTTTCTTCCTCTGATACTATTATTTCCTCTCTAAAAATCTTTTTTCCTTAAGTGTGTTTGATTTTTTGTATTTTATATTAACATCTTTTTTTTTTTTTAGGGGAATATGAAGATGAAGAAATGGTGAAAATGAAAAATAAATGAAAGTGAAGATGAAAAATATATAGAAAATTATATTTTATCATTTTGTTTATTATTTTATATTTTTTTATGATAAATTTTATAATTTTATTTTTATATCAATAAAAATATTATTATTATAATTTTTTAATAACAAATTCGTAATAAATTTTTTATAACAAATGTAATTACTTTTGTAATAAAATTAGTTTGAAATTAATTTGTAATAATAATTTACTTATACCCTCTAGCGTCGAAATATTCGACGTTAAAGGTAATAAAATAATATATATTTTTTAATATTATATCACCTTTAGCTAAAGGTCAATTCTTTGGCGTCGAAAATATTTGTCGCCAAATACGTGCTTTAGCGTCAAAAATTACAATTTGTCGTCGAAATATTTTTGACGTAAAATGTTGTACTTTAGCGTCGAAAATATTTTATTTCGACGCTAATTATCTTTCTCGTCTACGTTTGAGCGTCGAAAATTTTCGACACTAATAACCTTTAGCGTCAAAATTTTATACTTTAGCGTCCATATTTTTCGACGCTAAAGACCTTATTTTTTTGTTGTTTTTTTTATCTTTTCATTTACCATACTCTTAACTTTAAACTTAGTATAAATATTAACTTAGCAATAATATACGGATTTTGAGGCTAGTTATTGACATCGCATAAGAGGTGTGTGGTGGGGTCAAACTCCGTTCACTTATTTAAAGGGAACAAAAATGCTTTTTAATTATATAATGGATACCATGTATATACACATATTTTTAACACTAGTGTCACTACATCAAATATCAGTGGGAGCTGAGTATTAGATGCATTTGGATGAAAGCAAATTAAATCCCTCTAGATATGATAGATTATTAATGCATGCTTTATCTTTGTTTCTTAAAAAAAAGTGTAGTGGGAGATTGGAATAGTAAAATTATTACTGGTAGTTTTTCATCCCGAAGAAGTTTAAATACCGATGAGGGGTAGAATGAGATTTGTACTTAGCCAAAAGAAGAATGATGAGGGCCTAGTGAGGCTGAAGACAGACGAAGGACCCCGAGCCCATTATGCGAAAGAGTTTTCTCAAGGACATAACCGATTGATGGAGCAAAATTGGGATACCAACTCGACCCATAAAAGAAGTATTAGACTTGGCAGCATTTGAGCATTTATGGAAATCGATCCAAGGTGGACTATGATACTGATCCAGTCAAGTTGACGAAGTTGGAGGAAGTCTAGTCAAGCATCATTTACCTTGGTTTGCCGACCCGAGCTAGAGCCACAAGTTATTTTGTGCTCAAAGGCATGTAGTGTATGCCCTAATAGAAAGGAAGAGCTTATGAAAGACGTGACGATTAGGGAAAAAGCAATGGTTCTCATTAAAAGTAACTCTTGTCAGCATGCAAAGGGCACTGCAATGGCAGAGGAGTGGCAAAGCAGAGCCGCCATAGGGTAGTGCACTGACGGTGAAAAATGAAGTATTCTGATTGGCCGAATTATGGGTGGTTGAGGAGATTTGTTACTACAATGATGGCAATGACATGAGTTGACATCATGGACGGTGAAATAATGGATTTAGAAGCCTAGATAAAGGAGTTGAAGCCATAAATTCAAATAATAGTATTTTTCACACCTCACTACTTGTAAAATAGTTCTAAAACCTAGTGAGAGAAAGATGGTCGGTATCCGATCATTTGAAAGATTTATAACGGACTCGTGACAGACTCGAGGAGTTGTAAACCCTTTTAAAGCCTTACCATACCATTTGTAGCTCGGGTCGGTTTCTGTCTTTGATCCCGAGTAGGAAATAAAATATCATCATTTACTCCAGTTGACGTAGGTTGGAGCCACTCTCCGCCGAACCACGTAAATCTTTATATATGTGATTATATGTATGTTTGCTAAGTTTACTTTAATTTCTTGTTAACCAAACAAATTTACCATTGAGAAAAATTTATTCAAAATGATGACAAATTACATTTAGAACGAAAAACAGCCTTAGACAGTCATACTTTGGCAATTTGATACTATAGGCTACGGTAGATATAAATGCACGAGGATGGAAGCCAATTAATGACATGATCAATCACCCTTTTTGTTTCTTTAATTTTTAACAGATAAATGGTATATATGGTCTATTTTTATCTTCATATTCTTGCTACTTGTTCATTTTCAACTTGCTACTAAAGAAATGTGCAATTTGCATCTTTCACTTTCCTTCATGTGCAGAGCTCATGGCCACTTCCTTTAATTACCAAAAATAATAATTATTAAAAGAATGAAGATCCAAACATCTACCACATGAACTCAAATGCTAACTCAATTATTGCCATGAGCGTTGCATGTGGTTTGTAAAAATAAACATTTCCCTTGGAGACAAATGTGAAACATAAAACCAAACTTTTTATTTAGTAATTAAGAAAAAATAACAAACAAATTTTGATAAAAATGTTAGATATCTACTCATGACTCGTGGGTAGTTTTCAACTTTAAATAAGTAGTTCAAAATCCAATTGTATCCATTTAATACTAATCAATTACATCAAAATCTATCGATTAATCAACAATTATTATTTAAATTTTGATTATTTAACGAGTATATTGTTGACAAAGTGTTATTACTCAAATTAATTATTCGATATTTCAATGTCATCCATATTATTAACTTTCACTATTTTTATTAATTTTCATTGTTTTATAAAAGCAACATAATAGAAACTCGTTGGTTTGTACGAACTGAAAACAACAATCGATCATAATGAATTAGGATTTGACAATCCTACTACTATTTGCCTATTTGGATATGAATTCGAGACAATAATTTTAAAATAAAATAAAATAATCAAGATTTAGTTACCGAATGGTATATGATGTCAAATTGGGATTGTAATTCAGAATTTTATGCTATTCTTAATACAATAATTTGTAACATATCATTATTCTTTACAGGAAAAAAAAAACATATGTTTAACTCGTACTAACAACATATGAGATCGAATTATTATTTTTTTTAATTTCATACGGATAAAGCCCCAATTTTGAATAAAAAATGGATATAAGGCTAAATTTGATATAAAAGTATTGCACTAAAAATATAAGTTAATTTATACGTTATCAAATAAACGCTACATATAAATTAGTTTTAATGCTAGCTTAGAAAATAATCTTAGATTCGTATAGTTCAATTTTATGATGAAATAAATTAGTTATATAAATTTAACAAATTCTTATCGTGATATAATTTGTGGATTATTTGTGGCCGAAGAGGCAAAGAGTAAGGAGAAAATTTTATATAGGATCGTCCATATATGATCATTAATGACACGTGTTCCACTTATTTTGAGAATGATCAATCAAAATAGAGAGGGAAATGATTAGAACATGTGTCATTCATTGATTGGATGTACTATAGGAATCGTCCATATATAAGTTTTTGAATCTTTTAGTGTTAGCCAATTTAAAGCAGTGGCGGAGCCACGTTGGGCCCAATGGAGGCAATAAATTATATATATATATATATATATATATATATATATATATATATTAGAAAATATAAATAATTAAACAACACTCATAAATACATTATTTATTAATTTTTTGAGTTGTACTTTTTAATATAATATGTGGGCCCAAGCCCAAATTAGTTAAAAAAATCTCAATACACTTTTACATCAATTTTATTTCTTAAACATATTTAAAATAATTATATTTAATTTGTATGTGTATAGATAATTGACTATTTTTCATTTTAAATCCACTCATTTATGTGTTTTTCCATTTGCAAAATAATAGATATTTCATTACATTTAAATAAAAATAATTATGTTTATATTTAGGTTTATGTTTGGTTTTAGTATATAATATACTACATCTTAACATACATAATTTTAAAAATAAATTTTTACTTAAATTTTTAGGGTAAATTGGTATTCTTAGAAATTATGGATAAAAATATAACTCTGAAATTTTTGAGTTAATTTATAAATTTAGAAATTAGGGGCTATTTCATAATTTTCAAAAGTATGGGATCATCTTGTAATTTCAAACAAATATGTATGAATTCATTATATATTATTTTGGTAAGAAAAAAATTTACCCCACCTATTGAAATTTCTGGATACGCCATTGATTTAAAGAATGACATTTTTATGAGGCATTTTTTTTTTTTTTTTGTAGCAATCTAGTGATATTTATTGTTCAAGTAATTGTAAATTTTAAAGAGATTATAATATTCAATTATTTGAAGTGTGAATGTGGTTAGAAGATCACAAAAAATGTCCCCGAATTATTGTTTAAAGAAAGCTTTTATTATTGGACGGTGGAAGTAGAGTTAGTGGATATACGGATGGGTGCCCACTGAGAGAGAGGAGAGGAGGGGTCAAGCAAACTGTAAAAAATAAAATAATTAATATTTGAAAAAGATAAATAAAAATAAAAATAAATAAAAAAGAACTTTTTGTCTCTAGATCGACTTTTCGCCATGCCTTATACTGTTCAACTATAATGCATTGTACAAATAAGGTGGTTTTCGACTCTCCTTTGTTTGGTTTCGAATGCATTGTACAAATACAGTGAGACTTAATTATATATAGTCGCTAAGAATGTAATTATAAAAATAAGAATTCAACTCGAATGAATAATTATAAAAATCTAAGATTAAAGCTAGTTAAAAATAAATAAATATATAACAATATGAAATAATTTATACACCATTTTTTTTTTTTGTAATCATTGGAAATCTCGTATCCAAACCACTCATTCCGGACTTAAGCGGAACAAATAAAGCATTAACTTTCCAATAGAGTTTGTTTAATCGTCCCTATTTTAGGTGTAAATCGTCCCTATATACGTTTCTTATTTATATGATGTTGACGGCTGATTTTGGTCTCAGGGGCAATATGGGAATATTACTCCGGGACTAATCATCCCTCAATAGTGAATTTGTTTGGTTATGGGGAACCAAAAGCAAATTTAGCAAAAGACAGATAAATGCACCAATCAACAAGGAGAATTAACGTGGTTCGGTGGATCTTGGTCCGACCTACGTCCACGGGCACAAAAAGGATGATACTTTTATTACTCAAACACGCTTCTCAGCTCTCTCTTTTGTTTACAAGTCTCACAATAATGAGCTTGATCTCCACTTTTCACTTTTTTCCTATTTTGATTCTCCTCCCCTTATGCACACTCTACCCTTCTATTTATAATAGTGTAGAAATCATATTCCTATTTGTACAAGAATTTCCTAGTTGAAACTATTTCCTTCTCCCATAAGGATTCCTAGTCAAAACTATTCCCTTTTCCTATAAGGATTCCTAATCAAAACTACCATTACTTTCTTTATCCTACTAGGACTCTGACTCACCAGTTTTCCCCATGAAAAAAAGGATAACTTGTCATCTTATCCGCAAGAATAGGGTGTCATCTTCTGGAGCATATCTCGCTATCTGGTCGGTCTTCATGAGGTCGGTCATAATAGTCATTTGAATTGAGAATGCTGTTGTCGATCTGATAATGGCCGGTCATCCGATCTTAAGTGGTCGGGTTACCGATCATAAGCGCTCGACCCCTAACTCATGTGGTCGGGTCGGTATTAATGATCTCGATCAACAAGGGAATTTACCCTTTTACCCATCCCGTGCTACTTAAATATCATAGTACTTAAAAACACCATCAACATCTATCCCCTAGTTCTCGGTATCCCCTAGTTGAAACTATTTCCTTCTCCCATAAGGATTCCTAGTCAAAACTATTCCCTTTTCCTATAAGGATTCCTAATCAAAACTACCTTCATTTTTTTATCCTACTAGGACTCTGACTCACCAGTTTTCCCCATGAAAAAAAGGATAACTTGTCATCTTATCCGCAAGAATAGGGTGTCATCTTCTGGAGCATATCTCGCTATCTGGTCGGTCTTCATGAGGTCGGTCATAATAGTCATTTGAATTGAGAATGCTGTTGTCGATCTGATAATGGCCGGTCATCCGATCTTAAGTGGTCGGGTTACCGATCATAAGCGCTCGACCCCTAACTCATGTGGTCGGGTCGGTATTAATGATCTCGATCAACAAGGGAATTTACCCTTTTACCCATCCCGTGCTACTTAAATATCATAGTACTTAAAAACACCATCAACATCTATCCCCTAGTTCTCGGTAACAACGAGTTTGCGAGTTGATGTCGGGAACTATAAAAAAAGATGGTGTGCCGATGAATCCGTCGGTGGTCACTCCAGGAACCGCAGAGAAAAATGCCTTGGCGGTAAATCTGGTCCTTCTGTCACCTTCATGTGCTCAGTCAATGAGGATCCCGATATCTACCAGTGGGAAAATGCTTTGCCCTTATGCTGATGACGATCGACTCGGTAAGACGTAACCCGACCCCGAGCTGAATAGAGCATTTGGCTCTGGGGGAATGTCCCCTCCCCAGACCAATAGAGCCGACTCGGTGGGACGTAACCCGACCCCGAGTTGAAAGAAAGACTTGGCTCTGGGGGAATGTTACATCCCCAGTCCAAAGAAGCCGACTCGGTGGGACGTAACCCGACCCCGAGCTGAAAGAAGACGGCTGTGGGGGAATATTACATCCGCGGTCCAAAGAAGCCGACTCGGTTGGACGTAACCCGACCCCGAGCTGAAAGAAGACGACTCTGGGGGAATATTACATCCCCAGTCCAAAGAAGCCGACTCGGTGGGACGTAACCCGACCCCGAGCTAAAAGAAAGACTTGGCTCTGGGGGAATGTTACATCCCCAGTCCAAAGAAGCCAACTCGGTGGGACGTAACCCGACCCCGAGCTAAAAGAAAGACTTGGCTCTTGGGGAATGTTACGTCCCCAGTCCAAAGAAACCGACTCGGTGGGACGTAACCCGACCCCGAGCTGAATAAACCATAAGGCCTCGACGGAACAAAATCCAGCCCCGAGCTGAATAACTAAGCGGCCTCGGCGGAACGAAATCCAGCCCCGAGCCGAATAACCAAGCGGCCTCGGTGGAATGAAATCCAGCCCCGAGCCGAATAAACAAGTGGCGTCGGCGGAACGAAATCCAGCCCCGAGCCGAATAACCAAGCAACCTCGGCGGAACGAAATCCAGCCCCGAGCCGAATAAACAAGCGGCCTCGGCGGAACGAAATCCAGCCCCGAGCCGAATAACCAAGCGGCCTCGGCGGAATGAAATCTAGCCCGAGCCTAATAAACAAGCGGCCTCGGCGGAACGAAATCCAGCCCCGAGCCGAATAACCAAGCGGCCTCGGCGGAACGAAATCCAGCCCCGAGCCTAATAAACAAGCGGCATCGGCGGAACGAAATCCAGCCCCGAGCCAAATAACCAAGCGGCCTCGGCGGAACGAAATCCAGCCCCGATCCGAAAATAAACATCGGTCTCGGCGGTACAAGAGCAGACCCGAGCCAGAAAGAAACATCGATCTCGGCGGTACAAGAGCAGACCCGGAGTCGGAAAGAAATATCGGTCTCGGCGGTACAAGAGCAGACCCGAGCCGGAAAGAAACATCGGTCTCGGCGGTACAAGAGCAGACCCGAGCCGGAAAGAAACATCGGTCTCGGCGGTACAAGAGCATACCCGAGCCGGAAAGAAACATCGGTCTCGGCGGTACAAGAGCAGACCCAAGCCGTAAAACAAATATCAAAACCATTGTGTGAGCCATAACAAACAAGCATAATCAAATGTCAACCTAAGTCTGAAGAGGTTTTACTCACCTTTTTGGGATCTGTTGCCTTTCTTGTGACTCTACAAGGGTCACTACAAGCAAGCCTCTTCTTAATACATCATCTCTGCATCTCAGCATTCCACGCATCCGACCGGATGACTTTCGCTATCAACTTGGTCGACCTCAAAAACCGAATGGTCTATGTACACACTGAGGTAGCCTTCTTTCACCAAGTCTTCCACCTGCTCCCGCAGGTCTCTGCACCCATTCGTGGCATATCCCCTTACGTTATAGTAAATACAGTATGCCCTACTATTTTCCTCCTCAATCGGGAACCTCCTCAAATTAGGCTCGACCAACAGACCTTTACCCTGGATTTCCCGAACTATCTGGGCCATAGGTTTGTTCAGGGGGGTGTATAATGTCCTCCCCGCGACACGGTTGACTTGGACAGGTGACTTTATCTCTTGAGCATGACTACTCGGAGGTTGTCAGTCTGAGTTCTTCTGCTCCGGGATTGGTCTCCTCAAATTTCTGATTGAATCCCACTGATTGTCTGACCTGAGTATCTTAGTCTTTCGGGTGTCTATTCCACGGGCAATCTTTTTCTCCTCCTCTATTAAGATAAACTTTCTGGCCAACTCCAAGGCAGTGGCATAATCCGATACGTCTTGAATCCTCAGGTGAGTCCACAACTTCCCGACCTTTAGACCTCCCTTGAGTTCTAGCGCTTCGAATGACTCGTACGCTCCGACCTCGAGCACCAAATTGTGGTACCTTTCAATAAAATTCCTCAGGGGCTCATCATCCCCCTGCTTCATCAGTCTCAATTCTCCAATCATTTTCTTTGGGACGCATGCCCCTTTGAAGTGCCGAACAAATGACTTCATGAGTTGCGCGAAGCTTCCGATGCTCCCTGAGGCTAGACTTCTGAACCACAGAATGGCAGATCCTCCCAAGGTTAGAGGGAAAACTTTGCAAACGGCATCCCCTACTACTCTTTGGACCTCCATTAATAGGACAAAACTTTCAATATGGGACTTTGGATCTGAATGGCCTTTGTAGGGCGTCATGGATGGCATGTTGAAACGTCTTGGGAATTTTACCGACCTTATTTCTTCTGTGAAGGGAGATTCAACCTCGTCGTCTCGAGCATCTGCTGTATCGGTTTTGGGGCATACTCCCCATTTGGCTAGCTCCTCCCATAACCAAGATTTCATGCTGCTGTCTTTGATTCCATGCCGCCTCCTGCGGTTTCCTTTCTTTCTGTTATCTTGGGAGTGGTGCCTCTCAGGCTCGGTATCTTCCCGTTCTTTTTCGTCATATCTTTCCTTCTTCTCCTAGTGTTGTGAGGGCCATCATAGGAGGAGTCTGGTGACGATTTGTCCTCCTCTTCCTCCCACATGTCCTCGGTCTGGGAATCTCTCTGCACCACCACAGATCTTACCCTGTACGGACCCCTCCTCCGGGGTCTGTCGTCCTCACTTGTATCGATAATTCTTTTTCCCTCTGCTGTTTCGTTCCTTCGTCGGCTAGTCCCGGCCTCGAACTTTCCGTCGTGTGTTCCTTCCATCTTTTCTAACCGGTCTACTATGGCTTTTAGCAGAGTTTGGTTTTCCTCCCTAAGGTTTTCCTCGATCTTCTCCATCCAATCTGCAGCCGAGCTCCCTGATGATTGTTGGTTTCCGCCTTCCGCCATTGTCTTACTACGCGAGTTGCTTTTTGTAGGATTCCCCACAGACGGCGCCAACTGTTGACGGCTGATTTTGGTCTCAGGGGCAATATGGGAATATTACTCCCGGGACTAATCCTCCCTCAATAGTGAATTTGTTTGGTTATGGGGAACCAAAAGAAAATTTAGCAAAAGACAGATAAATGCACCAATCAACAAGGAGAATTAACGTGGTTCGGTGGATCTTGGTCCGACCTACGTCCACGGGCACAAAAAGGATGATACTTTTATTACTCAAACACGCTTCTCAGCTCTCTCTTGTGTTTACAAGTCTCACAATAATGAGCTTGATCTCCACTTTTCACTTTTTCCTATTTTGATTCTCCTCCCCTTATGCACACTCTACCCTTCTATTTTAATAGTGTAGAAATCATATTCCTATTTGTACAAGAATTTCCTAGTTGAAACTATTTCCTTCTCCCATAAGGATTCCTAGTCAAAACTATTCACTTTTCCTATAAGGATTCCTAATCAAAACTACCATTACTTTCTTATCCTACTAGGACTCTGACTCACCAGTTTTCCCCATGAAAAAAAGGATAACTTGTCATCTTATCCGCAAGAATAGGGTGTCATCTTCTGGAGCATATCTCGCTATCTGGTCGGTCTTCATGAGGTCGGTCATAATAGTCATTTGAATTGAGAATGCTGTTGTCGATCTGATAATGGCCGGTCATCCGATCTTAAGTGGTCGGGTTACCGATCATAAGCGCTCGACCCCTAACTCATGTGGTCGGGTCGGTATTAATGATCTCGATCAACAAGGGAATTTACCCTTTTACCCATCCCGTGCTGCTTAAATATCATAGTAATTAAAAACACCATCAACATATGAAATAATTTATACACTATATATTCCCTTAACCAACAAGAAAACGTATTTACACCTAAAATTAAACAAACTCCATCGGAAGGCAACATCTCAATATAAATTCTTTACTTATAATGCCTTTATATATTAACTTTACCTCCCGTTTGATGGATTGTAGGTGAAGTGTTAACGTCAACGTTTTAACGCTCCACTAAACATCTTCTCTAACGTTAGCGTTAAGGCACACAAAATCATAATCTCACAACATTATATTATTTTTTGACGTTAACTTATACTCTAACATTTGTTCCATAACTTATGAGGTAGTCTATAATATATGTGCAATACTCTTTATCAAATGGTCGGATAATAAGATTAAATTCTTTATGTTTTGAATTGAATCTCTATAGTATTATTAGTATATTTATTGTTGTTTTGCTTCATAAAATAGCGCCGATATGATATACCATATAAAGAATTCAGATTTGAAAACTGAAAATAATAAGTACATCAACATAAATAATATTTCTTAATTTCAAAATAAACGAGTCTTCCTTAAACGTTCATATAAATTATTGAATCAATTAGTACTCACATGAATATACTTGTCGACAGTATATTATCAATTACACCAGCAAAATCGAAATGAATTCGATATTTTAACTCAAGACTGAAAATTTGTATGAAAAACCGAGAATCATTATGCCTAACAAATTCAGAGCATCTTCATTTACCTTTTTAACTTTCAATATTTCGTTATATGAATGAAGAACTATTAATTTTACTTAAGAGAATTAGGATCATGTTCTACTAGTAAAGCCTTAAGATTTAGCTCGAATAAATTTGGGTTTTCGACCATATAAGCCCTGAAACTTTTAAGTGGGCTTTGTGGAAGGCACCATATACAGTTGAGGTTTATAACATAGATATGGGGCACTGATTCATACTGACTGTAAAGCTTCCAAGACGGGGGAGTATTATATATCGTTTGCTAATGAATATTGATTGAGAGTTTAAATTTTATAAATATTATATTAAAAATATAAATTAGATTATAAACTCACTGCATGGGGCATAAAACTGGCCCAATCTAGGTAATTAAGTAACATGGTCATTGAATAAATGTGTGTAAAACTTGTAACATGTGATAGCTGAAATTTGGAACTTATAAGAGAATAACCTGAAGAAATATTAAATTCATCTCGTAGGACAAAACTTGGAGCATATAGGAGAGATGGGTATGTAAAACTTGCAGCATAAGAGATTATGTAACACCCCGAATTTATTTTACCCATATTTTAATTTATTAATTTTGGTAGGGACTAATTAAATTATGTAGTTTGTAAAAATGTGGATTAAAATTGATCAGAACGGTAAGTTGAGAGAGAAAAGTAATAATTGCCTTATTTGTATAAAAAAAAATTACATCTTTTTTCTTTCATATCCCAGCCACCATCGAGAGAGAGAGAGAGAGGGTAACAGGCCAGAAAGAGAGAAAAGATTTCTCTTTTAATTCATATAAAAGTCAGAAAATATAATTTTTTTCTATTTAGACGTTTATGTTTTATAATCAGACATAAATTAGAAAAAAAAACAAACAAACAAGCCCTAAATGTGGCTTATTTTGGAGCCGGGCATTTATAATTAGTAGTACAATAGATAAGGTCCAGAGAGATTTCTAATTGTAAATATTTATAACTAAAATGCAATGTTTGTTCTCCACTAGTCTGGTTGGTTTGATCATTATATATTATTTATGATCATATATGGAATATGGTGACTGTTATCCAGGGTTGAGGATTGATCAATGGTTGTATTTCAACATGTACATGATTTTATTTATCAGATTCTTGTATACAAGCTTAATTTTTAAGTTCAGTTTCTTTAGTTATGACTTCAAATTTATTGCTTAAGGTCCCATTTCTTTGCCCCCACATTTCAGATGGCCTGCACCTGACAAAAATGTTAAGAAATCTCCAACATGGGTGGGTACTATATTTTTTTTCTAAAAAAATAAAAAATAAAGGTAGCCCTTTAGTGCTCTTTTTGGCCATAAAGTTGTATGATTGCATCTTCCGTTTTCTACTATCACATTGTTTCATTATATATATATATATATATATATTCTAATTTAAATACTAACATACATCAACATGGTTCTCTAAGTGCCCCCAATGAAAAAATAGTGTAAATTGTGTTTTTATTTGTCAAATAAGATTAGGAAATATATAAATTATTATGGACATAATGTCAGAGTTTGTATAACAAATAGAGGGAGTAGTCCCACATCTAAAAAACATATGGAAAGTGAAGAGTTTATAAATGTTCTCTAAACATTTATATCAAATTGGAAAGCAAGGCTTGGGCTTAGTTGTGTGGTTGGCATAACGATTAATATATTTAATATATAATAATTATTCAAAGATGGGCCTTACTCTTGGGCTCTTGTGCTCTTGTGATTCCTCAAGTGCCTAGCTTGTTGCCTAACATTTTCTTTATTTTTTTAATTTCATTTTCGAATCAGAAAGTTGTGTCTAATCAACACAACTATTTTGATAAAACTGAAAACGTTTGGACACTTATAACCACCCTCTTTTTATTCTTCATATAAAAAATAGAGAAGGCATACTTGCAGAAGTAAAAAAAAAAAAAAAAAACTTCTGAAATTGATAGAATTTTTCCATACATTGATCTTTGAAAACGAAAAGCAAAACATCTAGTAGATTCGCCAGGGGTCGAAACATTCAGTGCGGATTTTCGACTTGCAGATTGTTGTATCCTGGTGGTACACCGTACACGTCCAACGAACTACAAACACAAGAGTATGGGCGAAAATCTGCTATAGGACATAACCTCATACGCTAGCTTCAATCCTCACAAAACAGTGTGTTTATTGATTTAAGTAACTTGAATTGTAAGTTTCGATTCTGATTTATCTGTTGATAATAATTACTTGCTTTGTAAGTTTCTGGTTTTGGTTTGTATTTTTTATAAATTTTTGGTTCAATAAAACTATTGCATATGTTAATTGTTCTTCAACACATAAATCATTAAGAGATGTCCTATATTTTAAGAAGTTTAATGAAATAATAATATTGAATAGAGCACAGCTCTAATTATAAACATGTATCAGACCCCACTTAATTAGTAAGAAAATATTTTTGTTTAGTTTAGCTTACTAACACAATAATTGGAGAAATGTTTGGAGTAAATTTGTGGCTTAAATCAGCTCTAATTATAGTACAATGAGAATATTTAAACTCCAAATGGGTCGAATCTCAATTAAAATTATATTTTCCCACATAAAGTATAAAGGTAGTCAAATTCATGTAGGAAGGGAAGTACTTGTTCCCAAATTAGTCAGCAATCCTATATATTTCAAAAGATTTAGATGAATCCTTTTATTTAATTTCTTCCTCATCATCATATTTTTCTTTTAAATTAATTTTGTTTATCATGATTTCATTTACACTTTCAAAAGATCCTTATTACCCACCACATGGGTTGATAGCCCTACAACAGTCCATTATTAAGGTGGTTAAGCCATTACAAAAACAAACAGCAATCACATTGATGGCTTCTTGCAATACCAAACCATGTATCATTGATACAGGTTTTTGCTAGCTGTTGCTTATGACACTTCATTTTCCCTGAGACTAAAACCAATCTAAGCTTGAATCTTTGAATTTTGAAGTACACACTAATTCATGCACTACCCTAAAGAAGCATATGGGTCCACTAACAGAGATGTTATGGCTAGCTTTTCTCCCTTCAAAAACCCTAATAATTTTGTTTCGCTTCTACATGATTTATTAACTCTACATTAAATTTTCACAAGGACCATTAGGTAGATTTGTCAGATGCCATTATTATCGCCCTACCTAGTTCATATCTTATCACCCTGTTATATATATATATATATAGGTTATGTTATTATCATTCATCTTTCTTTCTTTTCTTCCTTTTCAGGGTTTCTGAAATTTTAGTATATGAAGCTGAAACCCTGATGCAAATTATATTACAATTATTCGGTTATTGTGTTCTTATAAGGACTTGAACAATCAGTAAAAACACAACACAAAAAATTAAAGTAGTAAGGAGATCCAATATCAGCCTCAATCGCTCCGCCCCTAATATGATGCTTCAGACCCTGATGAGTTGATTCAGACCCAGATGAGCAGAGCAGACCCTGATGAGCAGACCCACACGAACAGACCCTGATGAGCAGACCCTCACGAGCAGACCCTGAAATCAGCCCCTGACGATCCAGAACCAAATCAGAACCGATCCAACAATCAAGATCAGACCCAATGCTTCACTATTACGAGGCTTGTTGATGTGGCAACAATCTCCTTAAAACAAATTTGTCCCCTACCGAAGGTGCAGTAGAACGTGAGACGTTTGTTTCCCAGGATACAACGTAAATAAACAAGTATGAGCACCACCAAACTTGTTTCCAACGAACCACAAAGTGTTTGAACTCTCCCAACAAAAAACAAAGAAAAGCTTAGGGAAAAATATTTTCCTTAAAACGAATGCTTCTGAATTTAAAAGGAAATAAACATGCCAATTAAATCACATTAACCACCAAGTTAATTAATGGAATTAATTTAACTGTTATGGAACTTCAAAATTCTTGGACAAATAAAGAGACTTGCAAAAATTGGCTGGGCTGAGCCTGCATAATTTGGTCTGGCATACGTGTACGCAGGATGCACAGGTGCACACGAGTCAGGCCTGATCGGATTTTGATTTGCACCCCCTGCGCGCGCACGTAAAGAGAGCCTTTATCATTATAACACTTATTCATCTACATATGAGTAATCATATATAAGCACATTTTTCCTTTATTAGTTTTCTCATGTGGGACAATATAATTTCTCTTTATTTTCCAACAACAATGGGTGAACTTTGAGCAACAATTTCTCATTCACCCAAGCATCATTTTAAACATATGAATATATCATTCTGAACTACTCATGGAGGAGTATCCGAATCACTCAAAAATAACCACTAACACGAAGTAGGTCATGCTTAAAATTATACCACAAAATACTTACTTATGAGCATTTTCCAACCAATTATACTCACCGAGACTAGAGGCCACCGTTTTCTGTGCCTTAAACTCTAGCAAAACAAAGGATGTATTCAAAACTTCAATCTGTTGTTTTTTTTTTTTTTTTTTTTTTTTTTTTTGTTTTTTTAAAATTCTTAACACTTTACAGCATTTTCTTGAAGCCACGCTGCTTTTACAGTTCATGGGGTCCATGAAATAGTACTGTCGGAAATTTCCCGAGACATAAAAGAAAAACATTGCAGTTAATTTTCTAATTAAGGGCCCAAGTTCCAAAAAGAAGTTGCAATATATGGGTCCAGCCTGGGCGTTTACATAAATAATTTGGAGCCTGTAACTTGTGAAAAGTGAACACAGAAACCCAATCACCCTGCTAATTAAGCGTGTAAATTGTCAAGCTAATGCGAGCGTGCAGCTGGACTATAATGACTAGGGACAACAAATTACTGTATTGCAATTTTATAGATGTTATTATGAAACTAGCTATTACATGATCTGGGTTTGACCATTATAACACAACATTTTATCATATTTACTATTAATAGCGCAATTAAAACATTGAAATTAGGGTAAATTTGAAATTATATCATTAATAAACTAATTTTTTATGCATTTAACGATTTTTCATATTGTTACCCCTGCCGTCCCTTAGTACTCCACCACTGAGTAAGGTATATATATATATGTTATTATAATGGGACATGATAAGCTAAGATTTGTAATTATAAGGAATCCTATGATACAAACTACAGAGTTCTGTTTACCTGATTTGAAACTTAATTAAGCCATACAAATTAACAACACTTGCACTCAAGTGATGTGATTTTGCCCCACTAAGGCAAAGCCACCTTGAAGCAAGATAGATAAAAGCAACAATAAAATTTACTGTGTTTTTCATGTTATGAATCAGGAGCATATGCCTCTCAGCCAAATAATTGCCCTGCAAATACGCTCGTCCACTTTTCTATACATTATCACACAAGTCCAAACTTTATTACAAATAATAATTAGATGCAGACGTTTAGGGTTTTCAAACGACCCGATTTTATAATTAATCTATCAATAAATTTAAGTACTGTTTATTATTTTTTTCAATATATTCAAATAATACAATTTGTTAAATTTTTTTAAAGTGATGATGTTCTTATTATATTTTTCCAAACCTAAACCTAGATAAAATAAATAAATAAATAAATAAAACTATTTATTATAGCTGAATTTTTCCAATCTCTAGTTGAACTTGAATGGAGATTAAATTTAGAGTGTGGCATTATTATTATCATCATATAACCTTATCCTTCTCTTTTATGACATTTTCTCTCTCTCGGCCAATTATATGTTCCATTATATGAAAAATATTTATTTTCACATATTTAAATTCGATATCAAACTGAGTTTTATATTTAATTTTTATATATATATGATAGAAGATTATGAAAACTTAACACATTTTAATTATGCATGGAATCTAAATTCTATATATTTTCCCAAAATGACATCCACAGCAATCCCATTAGGCCTATTTGGATCCCCAATTAGCCTTTGTACTACTAGTAGGCCACGTATCACTTTAGATTTAAAAAATAACATGCGATTATTGCCCTAAAGCGGTGCTGGTTGTTGCGTTGGCTGGCATGGCTTATTTCATTTAAGGGGAGCAAGTTCATAAATATATATCACAATAGTTCCATAAATAAATTAAAAAATGTTGACATTGGTATAATACATATATGGATATTGGTGTAATGGAATGGAACAAATACTTTTCTAATTTAAAATTAACATAACAATTATAATTAAAACAAAATATATAAAAGGACAATAATTCATGATAGGTATAAATTACGCAATTATAACAATTATAATTAGAAAAATATTGGTCAATATAGCAGTTAAATTCATAAATCTATTAATGAGTATGGAGGTTTGAGGTGAAAAAAAAAAGAGTTAAAACCTACGCAGGTAAGTGATAGGTATAACTTTATTTTATACAAACACAATAATTCATGATGATCAATCTTTATCAAGGATATAATTAACATTAATCACGGGTCAGCTACTCCACTATTTGTTCAATGTTCATCAATTATTGTGATATGTTCTGGTATTTTTGCCTTTTAATGAAAAAATTTCCAATTTAATTCTTGATATACGTACTAGAATAAATTATGAATATCAATAATTACAAACAAAAAAACATTAATTTATTGATTGAATTCGAGTATTTGGTGTTGTATCTGTTAATTAATATAATCAAACAGTAATACAAATTGTAAATAGAAATTAATATAATTATAGAAAAACAACGAAAGTGTATATATGTAATCTGATACTAACTTGAACAAAACGCAAGCTTGTACGTAGAACAATATTCTAAGTCATAATTTCTCTCATTTCGATGACTGAAGAAAACCAACAAGAGTTTGTTTGTCCACATGATACAGCTGCCGTTTATATTATGAGTTTTAATATCACCTAAATTCATAATCTGGCAACATAATTTGATTATTTCTCTCAATAATGCAAAAGTAAATGATGTAAGAATTTTTTTTCTGGAGTGAGTGCACTACAAAAATTATGTCATTTAGCGTCCCATACTTTAGCGTCGACACTAATTTCGACGCTAATAATCACTTTTAGCGTCGTAAATAATATTCGATGCTAAATATCAAAATTGTAGCGACGAAAATCATATTCGACGCCAAATATTCAACTTTTATCGTCGAATACACATATCGACGCTAAAAGTACGACTTATAGCGTCGAAAATTATTCGACGCTAAATTTTTTTAACTATTCCAATAATCTTTGGCATTGACATAAATTGTGACGCAAAATTTTATATTTTTAGCGTCAAAAAACATATTCGTCGCCGAAAACTTGAAATTTAGCATCGACGAAGTAGTGTCGCTAAAGGTTTATGAAGATACCACCGACAATCTTTTAATCTTTAGCGTCTAAAATTAATATCGACGCTAAAAATCAGACATTTAGCGTCAAAATAGGATATTCGACGCTAAAAATCGGACAATTAGCGTCGAATACCTAAATTCGACGCTAAAAATAGATTAAAATGCAGAATGTCACCAACCCTTCTCCCCCTCTGCTTTTTCCCTCATCATTTTCAATCTCATCCTCTGCAATATGAGACTCTCTCCTCTGCTACCTCACAACTCTCCAACAAATTTTAAATAAAATTGTAATTAATTTTCCATAAGGTAAATCTTCTTTCATATTTCTTTATTATTTTTCTTTATTATTTTTTTCTCTCATCCTCTTCAATCTCATTTTTTATGATTATGTTTATTATATACTTTTTGTTAGTGGTTTATGATTCATTTATGTAGATTAGTTAATTAACTAAATATATTTAACGAAGTAATAATGTTAATGAGTGTAATATGATGTTTAATAATTATATTATTATATTTAGGTATTTAGCTGAAATGGATAGAAATTGGATGAGCTCGCTGGATAGATTGAGTGTTGAATATCGTAATGGAGTGTATAAGTTCATGGAAGTCGCAAAGCAACACATTGATGCAGAATGTCGTGTTCGGTGTTCATGTACAAATTGTTTGAATAGAAAAATGAAACGGTTAGATGAAGTTCATAATCATTTATACATGCCGAGAATATCACCAACTTACCGTACGTGGATTTATCACGGTGAACAGTATAATTCTCAGTCACGGTTTATTGATTTCGGTGAAGGGAGCAGTAGTTACAATCAACCTGCAAACGATGAGATAATTGATGCTTTGCATGACTTACAAGGTCCACAACTTGGTCATAGTGTTAGTGGTGACATGCCAGTGTTAAGTGGAAATGATCAAAATTTATTTAGTGAACTACTTGATGAGGCAAAAAAAATTTCATTTGAAGGTGCTGGAATGTCGATCTTGAATTTTGTTGTGAAATTATTACACATTAAAGTGATCAATGGAATGACCAACAAAAGTATTGATATGATGCTAGAGTTATTGGGGCAAATGTTACCGGTTGGAAGCGAATTGCCTAAGTCGTATTACAAGGCAAAGAAAATGTTGCGTGATTTAGGAATGGAGTATGAATCCATTCATGCTCGTAAGTATGATTGTGTATTATTTCGTGCCCAGTATGAATCACTTGAATATTGTCCGATATGTGGTGAAAGTCGGTACAAAGTCCGTGGTACGGGGAAGAAAATGCATCAAGAGATATTGTGATATTTCACTTTTAACGCCCAGGCTGCAGAGGTTGTTCATGTTACGACACACATCGACTGACATGATGTGGCATCATTAAAAGAGGATCGGTGCGGAAGGCATACTTAGACATCCTGCGGATGGAACCGAGTGGAAGGAATTTGATGACATGTACCCCCGTTTCACTGAGGACCCTCGTAATGCCAGGTTAGGTCTTGCTTCTGTTGGTTTTAACCCGTTTGGGAATATGTACAACTCTTATAGCATGTGGCCTGCTATTGTTATTCCATATAACTTACCTACATGGAAATGTATGAAGAATCCGTTCATGTTTATGCCATTGCTTATCCCTGGTCCACGTTCCCCTGGTAAAGATATGAATATTTACTTGAGACCATATCCGTTCATGAATATTTGTATTTTATACTTATTTTTACTCGGTTGCCATTCCTGTAGGAGTGGTTCGACTTCGATCTGACCAAAGTGAATGTCCAACAGTATATTGACTACCACATGGGGAAAAATTATAAGGATTATAGGACAAAAGTCCTGAAACCAATATTCGACGAACATGGATCTTCAGATGCTCCACAATATAAGCCTGATTTTATAGAGGAGCAAGACTGGACATTCTTATGTGAGCTTTGGTCTAGCAAGAAACACGAGGTAAATTTTGAAATAAACGAAATTTATAATTGTTTTTGTTTTCGGTACTTATAGTGTTGTTAATGCATGATAAATGTCACGCAAATGCGGAAAATCGAAGTCACTTGCGTTTTAACCACCGTGGAGGTTCGAAGCCATTTATCCAACATCGTGCCGAACATTCTGAGGTAAATATATCCTAACGTAAAATTTAACAGTTCATTGTTTTTACTAATGTGGAATAATACTGAATTTATTTTCTGTTTTTAACAGAGTAGCATATGTGAGGTGCAATCATTTTCAGATTTTTTCCGAGTGACACATTACAATGAGAAAAACAAATGGATAAATGAAAAAGTCGAACGCTGTTATGTAAGTTTCAGTTTTTAAAATAAAATAATTATTATTATATATGTTAGTTTTTTTTTTCAAATTCTATCATTAACTTATTTTTTTAAACAGAACGAAATGATGGAACTCCAACATCAACCTCAGGAGACGGGGTCCGACCCGATACCAGATGAGCAGTTGTCGCAATTGGTTTTCAAGAATCAGACAGCTTACTGTTGGGGTTGGTGCTCATAGCGCCAATTCCCGGTTGTATTTCTTTATAAATACTACTGTAAAACGTTATTATTATGAATAATATATGCAGTTTCTATAATATAATGTATCTTTCAATATGGTAAAGACGTAATGATCTTAGAATGACTAGTCATGATGATGTTGCAAAAGCGTCGCAACTGACATTGAGTAGTATCATGATGTTGTCATTCTCAGACAGTTCATGGTCAAGGTTAAGGTTTACACTACTTGGTCAGTATAGTAAACCCGTTGAGACCGGTACATGTCGTATACTGGAATATATGATTCCAATGGTTTCTCAATGAACCATAAGTCTTGGAGACTAGTATAGACGTGTAGGTGTTTATAGCGGATAAACACTGAACGACTTACCGGATATTCTTAATGGATGGTACACCAACGTCAATAAGAATCTTATCGGGTTGAGTAGCACTTTGATTCTTCGACTTGAGATACCACTGTGGTCGCATGAGACATCTTCCACACTTAGATGGCAGTCAGGTCACTGATCTATTTAGATCAGACCTCCGTCTGTTCGTTGGGTGTGGATAGATCCTCAGGGTGTCCTGTGTGTATCGAGATAAGATCCGTCAGTTCTGTGTATCAGAGCATAGGTAGTCCATATGATTAGCAATCAGATAAAAATCATGGGCCCGTGGTACAATTTATAAGTTAGTTCTAAATGTTCTTTTTGAGATTGCTAATAGAATAGTCGACTGGATAATCCCTATAGAGATTTGACGTTTACATCTATATCTCTAGGATTTATCCGGATACCTGTGACGGAGGAATTATACATTTTCCATAACCTCGACCTGTATGATTCATCGAGTTTATCCGTAATCGTCATAATTTACGGGTGGATAAATTATGGACACGAAATTGGATTTCGTGACGGATATGCCTGAATCTAGAAAGTCTCACTAATTAAATATACTCGTAGAGCACTAGGGCAACATTTATAAATAATATTGATTATTTATAAAGTCGTTTAAATGTTAAAAGCAAAATACATGTGTAGGGACCCCGATAGTCATTTCCTTAATTTTTGTGTATTTGTATTTAATGTTAGATTAATTCAAATACACATTAATTAATTGTCAATTTGAGATATTTGACTAATATCATAAATATATATATATGTATTTAATATTTAATGTAAATATTATACATATATTTAATATATTTATATTAATTGTTAAATGATTAAATTAATTAAAGTAGATATTTTAAAGTTATGATATTTGTTTTAATGACTAAGTTGCAATTGTTGACTTGGTTGAAAAAATCATTAAAGTGTAATGATCATTTTTAACAAGTTGGCAACTTGATTTAAATGAAAAGAAAAACAAAATATCTTGTATTTTCTTTTAGCAATTTTTGGCCAAGGGGATTTATTGTGAAAGTATATATTGTTTTGTTTCATTTAGTTTTTGTTAACCTAAAAACACTTTATCAAAAACTCCATTGAAGGAAGACAAAGAAGCTTGAGAGAAAGAAAAGAAAAATCAAAGAAAAGCTTGGATTTAAGTAAGTTTTTCCAACTTGCCATTAGAGAGAAAAATGTTCCTCTTGTTCTTGGCAACATCTTGTGATGTTCTTAAGTTTTTCTATTCTTTATTCTTTGTATTTTTGGTGGATGAAAGTTTGATAAAATGGTTGAGCATGTATAAAGTTGATAAAATGTTACTAATGAAGTAGTAAGCATTCTTTTCATGGTTTTAGAACCTTGTTGCCATTCTAGAGTTATTGACTCACTCTTAAATGACCTAGATTTGTTCTATGGTTGTTTCATTGTGGTGAGACTTGATTGTAATGGAAGAAACATGATTGAAGTATTGGATTTAACCAATTTGGTCTAATTTGTCCAATTTGAAGAAATTGAAAAATTAGGGTTTTAGACTACTTCCAAATTTGGGGATTTTCATTTATAGGGTGTATTTGGATGTGTATATGATGCATGTAAAATATTGGGTTGATTGGATTTTGCCTTAATGTGTTTTGAACTTTGGAAGTGCAAAATGCACATTAATATGCTTCATTGAGGCTCTCGGCCTTGGTGTTAATATTTGGGGATTTATGTTGCAATTTGATTCTTGATGTGTATGGCATATTAAATTCATATTTGTAATGATTTAGAATCATCCAAAATCGTTTCGAACAATTTCGGATTAAAATAAACAAAATGTTTTGTTTAAGGGCAATTCGGTAAATTCATATAAATTTGATTTATAGTGTTTTATTTCATAATTTGATTATTGGATAATAAAATAAATAAGTTTATTTTATTAATCCGAGAAAAAGTTTTGAAATCGGAAAATTTTGATTTTCTACTATTCTGCTGCGTCACCGGATTTCCGCAATAAAACCCCTTCACTTACAACGTCGGCATTGGCACTCGTAAGAAACCGACGTCATCTGCACGCAATACCGTTAATTCGGACAATGCCTCCTCTCTTCGAGACCAGTTAGTCACCACCCAATACCGGATAGCCACCACCGAAGACCAGCTAGTCACCACCCGAGACGAGCTGAAGAAGACTAAGGAGGAGCTACAACAGGTCAATGTGGACCACGAGAAGAAGATGGAGCAGTTCGAACTGCAGATGCTGGCATTCCGCCAGATGTTGGAGGCCTCACTCAGTCAGGGTGCATCGGGCTCGAGAGCCCCCATCACAGTAGCAATAAATTTTATATCCATTTGTATAAATATTTTGAACAAATAGTTTTAATATAATATGTATTTTTTTTAAAAAAAAATCAATATAATAATAAAATAATTATTATAATATTTCGTAATTCTGTTATTAATCATGAAATTGTTTCAAATAAATAAAATATTAAATTAATTATTTTAAACCAAAAAGGCAGTAAATTAATAATTTTTAAAAAAAACACATTTGTTAACTATTTTTGTCGAACTAGTCGACGCAAAATGTGGTTTTGGCGTCGATATATTCGACGCTAATAGTAAAAAAATCACCGCTGTAAGTATACAAATATTATTTTTTTAATATACTTTAGCGTCGAAACTAAACGACGCTAAAAGTCTACTTTTTAGCGTCGAATTATTTCGCCGCAATATCTGACATATAGCGTCATAAACTTTTATTTGACGTTGAAATACATTGGATGCAAAATGATATTTTTTAGCGTCGAATAACTTTATTTCGACGCTAAATATTATTCTCGTCCATGTTTAGGCGTCCAATTTTTGCGTCTAATTAATTCGACACTAATTTACATTTGCGTCGAAATTTTGGCTTTTAGCGTCGATTAGTTTCGACGGTAAATGGCATAATTTTTGTAGTGGTGAAAACGTCCAAGACATGCCTTTATTTATTATTATAGGCATTAGATACATCTCCAGGTGTCTTATAACTTTTAAGATTTAATTTAAATTAAAATTTTTACAAAACATTACATTACACCTTTCACTTTAAATATTAATGTTTTTATTTTTAAAAAGATAACATTATTTATTAAAAAATTATTTATACAAATTATTAAAAATATACAATATAAATTTATAATCCGAGAGCACAAGAGCCCCAATATCCATCTTTTTGACATTATATATATATATATAATTAATGTAAGCCCAATGTCAATATAACCGCATTCAATTAATTAAATTGACATAGCTCACAAGTCTATATAAGAAAACATTAAATAATTTTATTTGAAATATATTTTATTTTTATACTGTAACAGGTTTCTTATGATAATAATATATTATTTTAATTTTATAATTCAATAATAAAAAAATTATTGTAGAGATATTTTGATTTTATAATTTATCAATAAAAAGTTAATTGTAGATATTAGGTTAATTGTAGATAATTTAATAGTATTTTTTTTTTAAATATGATAGTTTAATGTGTTTTATTGTTATAATATATTTCTTATAAAATTATAATATGTATTTTTATTATAATAATTTTTTTAATATATTTATTATTTTAATTATATAACTTTAATATAGAGTCGTCACGTGGCGCGATGAGGAAGCTTGAAAATATTTAACTTATATATGTGTGTGTTCTTATTTGATAGATTTATTAATTTTATTTTATAATTTAATAATGAGTTGTCACGTGGCGCGATGAGGTGACACGAGGTCACACTCATGTAAGATTCATGTGGATTTTATATGAATTGTAAGAGCAGATAAAGACAATAAAATTTTATGTCATTTAGCTGAATGTAGACTATAAGGTATGAACTAGAGCCTAACCGTATGCGTGTGTATATATTTACGTATGTGTTTTTTTAAAAGATAGATAATAAGGGTGATAAATTTAACCCAACTGGAATGATAAATGTCTGGACCCGGTTTGAGACCTGCTATTATTATAAAATTAAATAATAATTTATTTGAATAAATATATATAATTATTGTAAATACATATATTGATTATAAAGGCTAAAATAAAATTGCAATAAAAAATTAATATTTTAATTTTCCATTTATTTTTAAAGCATTACAATATTTAAAAAATAGTTTTTTAAAATAAATAAATACATGTTATATGGTGGCCCGAATCCGGCTCTCGTTTTGGCCATTCCTAAAAGATAACTACAAACAGTTTTAATGAGTTTGCTCAATTATTTTTTATAAGAAAATAAGGACGAGATAAGATATGGTTTTTATTCAATAATTTAATGTTGCTTGGGTGGCATTCCCTCTTTACTCATGTACCTTCAGTTTACTTTACATCGAGGGATTTAACACTCTGTTGATTAATATTCGACTTGTATTCAAGAATAATGAAGTTTAAATTATTATTTAATTAATTACGATGTGATTAGATTGGATAAGTAATGTGTCTCGATAGATGTGAAGTGACATAACATTCATTTCATGTAACAGATGAAGTGACTATAGTTAGAATAGGCAATTTGTCTTCAGATTTTGTCAAAATATTTCAAAGGAAGTGTGTATCAATTTTAGAATATAATTCCAAAGTTCTACTTTTCAAAAAAATAAAAAATAAAAAATTACAATGTTCTATTTACACAAGTATAACAATTCAAGCATACTTTTCCTCATATCCTTGTAAATAAAATAGGCATACAAAAATATTTTTTGTATAATAATTTATACAATTATATGTAATTAGAAAAAAAAACAATTTTTTTCTAATTATACATTCACGTGTAAAATATTGTTGTCCCAAGGGACGTGATTTGATGGTGTAGGGTTCAGGATCTCACATTGAGGTTCTGATTTTAAATCAGGAGAGTACGTTTATTGTAAGAGCCTGAGACAGCTGAGGGTTTTACCTGCTTCGTTTAAGTCCGGAATTAATGGTTTGGCGGTGAAGTTTCCAACGATTTCAAAAAAAAAAAAATGTTATGTACCCATTTCATTGTTGATGTGTAGATAGGTGGATTTCTACAATTTTTTTTTTTGAAACGTTGGAAGTTCCTTTGTTAAATCATACGACGTGTGTTTAAGAAAAGCATGAAAACTTTTAACTGTCTCAGACTCTTACAATAAATATATAATTTGAATTTGAACCAAATCATAATCCTTTACCACCAAACCACACCCTTGGAGATTGTGGATCTCCACATACTACATTGGGGCAAATTTATTTATTTATTCATTATGGTGCATGAAATGAAAATAAAAATAAAATCTCTTAAATGAGAAAGAAGATCATCTCCATAATGAGTACAATAATTGAAAGTGTTGACTAATCACCTTTCTAATGCCCAAAAAGAGTGTGGTATATATGTTACCTAATATCTTCACACATAAAAACCTCAAAAAAAACAAGATCATTCTTGAAAAAATAAATAAAAATTGAAAAACATAGATTGATAAATTAAAAAATGAAGGTGATGTTGAATTGTCATAAAATGTGAATGTTCATAAAGAATGGGCAATAATTAAGTGTTTTAGGTGATTGGGGTGCTGTGTCCTTGTTTCAGCACCATCTTATCTTATAATGCAAACTCGGAACTCACTCGGGGCCGGGCTCACATCTTACTCACTACTTTTTTTTTTTTTTTTTTTTGAAATCGTTGGAAACCCCGCCACCAAACCACCCATTTTGGCCGCGGCGCAGGTAAAACCCCCGGCTGCCCCATGCTCTTACAAGAAGTTGCACCCCCTGGATTCGAACCCAGAACCTCAAGGTGAGATTTTGGACCCTTCACCACCAAGCCATGGGCATCTTACTCACTACTTGCTATTGCTTTGGGACCCAAATGAACAAACAATTCCCTCACATTCAAACATGTAAGATCCTTAAAAAATTAAAATGCTTCATTTATATGCATATACTATATTTTCCAATGAGTAATTCTTTGTTCTAAACACAATCAGTTGCTGACTGTGTTAGCAGATTTCATAGGAATTGAAATCATATTGAGAATCATCTATTAATAGGGTGCTAAATAACTCGGTTTGTTCATTCCTCTGGTTCGCAATTGTGAGAGAATATTTTTTTTTTTATCAAATATTTGAAAATATATATATACAACCCATAATCGTATCGTACTAATTATATGATTTTTTTTATTTTTTTAAAATATAATTTTCTGTAAAATACAATATTACAATGACAACAACCTCACATATGATTTGCAATTCTAAAAATATATACATACATTTTAAAACTAGGAAAAAAAAACATGTTTATTCATATTTATAGCACTAGCAAAAAGTGCCCATAGAAATCTGGGATTGAACAAGTCAAGGACGGAGTGCTTCTGCAGAATTTTTTTACTGTGGCACAGTAAAAATAAAAAAGGGTTATCCATAGTCAAGTCCAATCCAAAAGCTGAACAAGTAATCAGAAGCACTTTCATACCGACAATTGATCATCCCCGCCCGACAGCCTGCAGTCCCCGTCTCCTTATTAATTTACCACAATATTCCTATTAATATGTAAAATGACTTATTCAATTATTATATACATTATAAAATTTATATATATTAATTTAAAAATAATTATATACTAATTATAACTTCATTTGTCATTTTATTAATTATTTTATATTTTTCGATTTTTTTGATTTTTGTTAATAAATATTACAGATTTCGTATCTATTCATTTATTTTTCAATCCATTTTTAATTTAATTAATACTACTTATGTATTAAAAAATATAATTTAACTAAATAAAATAAATTTATAAAATAAATTTGTTGATAATAAATCTAATATATTTATTAAAAAAAACTTTTTTTTAAAGAAAATTACTTTATTAAAAGTAGTGTTGATTCTGATTCTGATTTTATATATTCTTTATTAAAAATTGTTTGTCTTATTTAATTTTGTAAATCAGTATTCATATCTACTTTTTTTTTTATAAATATTTTATTAAAAGTTGTGTTGATTCTGATTCTGATTTTGTATTTGTTTTTATTAAAAGTTGTTTGTCAGACACTTTGTGCAAGTTTTTTTACACTCTCATTACCTTGTACCACTCATCCCAATGTGGTGGTGGGAACATTCATCGTACAAAGTTAAAGAATGAGCCACTCGTTATAGGATTAGTAAACAATTATGGTACGAAGTATTTAGTATATCACCAAGTGCGCCAGTAGGAGACTTTGGAGGCAACATATATTAGAATTTATGTTTTTATATTTTTAAGTGTAAGTTTTTATGTTGTTATTTGTACTATTTTTTAAATATATATTTTTCTAATATACATGAGAACATTTTTATAATACATAAGTAGTGTTAAATAAATTAAAAAAGAATCACAAAAATTGAATGAATAAATGAACACCAAATAAATAATAATAAATATGAAATTTGTAATATTTATTAAAGAATGTGTCATTCGTTATAGGATTCGTAATCAATTATGGTATGAAGTATTGGATATATCACCAAGTGCGCCAGAAGGAGACTTTGGAGGCAACATAGATTAGAATTTATGTTTTTATATTTTTAAGTGTAAGTTTTTATGTTGTTATTTGTACTATTTTGTAAATATATATTTTTTTAATATACATGCGAACATTTTTATAATACATAAGTAGTGTTAAATAAATTAAAAAAGAATCACAAAAATTAAATGAATAAATGAACACAAAATAAATAATAATAAATATGAAATTTGTAATATTTATTAAACAAGTAAAAAAATATATATAAAGTAAAAAATATATAAATTTTAAAAAAAAAATTATAAAATAAAAAATTTAATTAATAAAATAAAATAAGTACAGTTATTTTCATATTTTATATATATGGAATATATTTTGTTTATTTGGGAAAATGAATTTTTGATAAAGATGAAGGGAGACAAAAATCAAGTCACATGTCAGGGGGAGGATAACGCCTCTTTCATACCCCACCATCAATCCAGTTTTTCAAAATAAAATACATACTATATTTATTAACAATTACTTCTTCTTCTTCTTCTTCAATTCTTTTTAATATTTTAGTTGATATACTAATAAATTCTCCTGAAGTTGCGAGTTTCAATGCAACGCTTCGAAGATTAAACCTTAGCTGCTTGCTCATGTCACCTCCCCATATTTTTTTTGATTGATGTTCCTTAATCTAATCCAATTGGTTTATCACATTTAATCAAACTGTCTGTATTTTTTTTTTTTTTTTTTTTATATTCTATCACAACAATTTCAGTGCCACCAACGGTTCTGTAAGCCATCGAATTTTGAGTTAAATCTCAGAAATCCCAGCTCAGGTTTTTAAATTATTGAATAATCTGGCTGATAAAATTTGATTGTATTATGAAAAATAATATTCTTAGTATAATTTGGCTGATCAAAGTTGATTGATTAATTCATAATTTCATCGTTTTAACTGTTCTTTAGAAAATACAATTGCGTCCAATTACCTACTTTATGACTGACGAAATTGTTTGATAGATCTCTAAATTTTTGAGGATTAAAATGATTGGAAATAATAAAAAATTATCCTAATAAGTGTGACTTTGTGGCAATTAGTTTATGATTTGATTATTAGGTCACGAGTTCAAGTATATTGGTATATTTATTGTAAGAATTTGAGACAGTTGAGTATTTTACATTCCCTATTTAAATAAAATCCGGATTGGATTATTTAACGATAAATTTTCAATATTTAAAAAAAAAAAAATCACATATTTATTAAAATATACCAGATATTACCTTAACTAAATTGTCAAGTTTATAACAACAGAGTGGCATTCATGTACTGTATCGTCTCTCCCACCATCTTCTTAATTAATTAATTTATTACTGAATAAAGGTGAGCTAAAGGTCTTCTCAACGAAAAAAAAACTGAGCTAAAGGTACTACGTGGCATCAAACATGTAGAGTGTAAATGAGAAGAGATGCCACGTTGCGAAGGTTGACACGTGTCATATGATCAAGAATGCCTTTTACCTGATAATCATGCTTATTATTATGAGCGATCTCGATTAACGGACCCAAAAATCCGGTTCGGTTTTTGAAAAGTGGAGTTGGTTTTTGTCTGGTTCTTTGAGGGAATGAATGATGAAACGATCTCGTTTCGGTTTAATGTTTTTGTCTGGACAAGTCCATTAAACGTCTCAAGCCGACAAAGATGCCTTTAATTTTTAGCAGTGTAGTGACCTAGACACCCTTGGATTTGATATATTTATTTCCTTTCAATGCCAAATGACTTTTTTGCCACATTTCCTTTTAGCTAATTAAAAGATATAACTAATATTGATGGAGGTTTTCCACCCCGAGAAATTTCAAATATTGAGGAGAGGTGGAATGAGATTTGTATTTGGTCAAAAGAGGATGATAAATGTTCAAGGGCCTATAGAGACTGAATTCAGACAGATGGGTCTGACCATACTATACTGAATAATTCTCTCGATGGCATAACATGCTGATGATGAAACAAGTTGGGATATCGACCCTACCCATAACAGAAGTGTTAAATTTGGCAGCATTTGAGTGTTTGTGGAAATCGACTGCATGTGGCCATTGTTTGTGAACCCGACCTGGTTTGAGAAGATAGAAAGTTCGACCAAGCATCATTCACCTTAGTGTGGCGACCCGAGGAATAGAGCTGGGAGCACAATGTGTGCTTGAAGTCATGCGACGTATGTCATAGTTGAAAAGATGAACTTTTGGAAGGCTAAGGATGATTGTAGGAAAAACAATGGTTCTCATTGGAAGTAGCTCATGTCAGCCGTCATAGGGCGGTGCTGTGACAGAGAAGTGACATAGCAGAGATGCCATAGGGCGGGAGGTTGGAGATTATGTGTGGGGCCCCTAGGTACGTAAAGAGGTAATATCACCACTTGTATTATTTGGGATTGACATTCATTCTGTATAATATATTCAGCTCAGGGATCGATGGTTCTCTCAGTCCAGCTCGAATCCAAACCATGGAGAGCCCAGTCAACACTCTCCATTCGTTCAAGTTGAGTTGGCATGGGGCCAAGTTAATTGCCGCCATCATCCTAACAAAGTACTATTGCAGTGGAAAACCTAGGCCCATATAAAAAAAAGTCGTGCAAAGTGCCATCTCGTTGTTGTGGATGTCGATTTTCACCAGAAGTCCATAATCGAGAATCTGATTTGAGGGGCACTAGCGAACCTGCAAAACAAGGGAAGTAGAAGTATGAGCGGGGAGTACTGCTCACCGTTGTGGTGGAAGCCGTAGGCTTTCCGACGCTCAAGTCAGTAAAATGTGTCTAACGGAAGTAGGGAGATTTAGGCTTAGAATTACCTCAATCTCGGTTTGTTTGCCGTGGGGCGAGATTTGATATTTCTTGGGTGTGATGCTGAAGAATTGTCTGATGTTCGATGCCCTCCCTGCCTGGGTCCCTCTCTTTTATAAGCCTTCTGATGTGGTGTCATTTTATTGGACCTAATTTTGGCCCGTACAGTTTGTCCCATACTCTCTAAGTCTAGAAGTCATTGACTTGGAGAGTATTATTGTCGAACGAATCAGGTTGTGGAGCACTTTTATTGATCCTGCAAAAGGCTCAAAGCTGATGACCTGGGGGATGTCACTGGTCGACTGAACCAGATGAGGGTTCAAGAGTCACTTTCACTCGACATGTCGTATGGACTGAGGGAAGTCCATATATTCATTTTACACGACATGTCGTATGTATTGAATAAAGTCTATATATTCTTTTGACTCGACAAGAGTTCATGGAGGATGTCCCCGGTCGACTGAACCAGATGAGGGTTCAAGAGTCACTTTCACTCGACATGTCGTATGGACTGAGGGAAGCCCATATATTCATTTTACACGACATGTCGTATGGACTGAATGAAGTCCATATCTTCTTTTGAATTGACAAGAGTCTATGGGGGATGTCCCCGGTTGACTGAACCAGATGAGGGTTCATGAGTCATTTTCACTCGACATGTCGTATGGACTGAGGGAAGTCCATATATTCATTTTACACGACATGTCGTATGGACTGAATGAAGTCCATATATTCTTTTGACTCGACAAAAGTTGGGGGATGTACCCGGTCGACTGAACCATATGAGGGTTCATGAGTCACTTTCACTGGACATGTCGTATGGACTGAGGGAAGTCCATATATTCATTTTACACGACATGTCGTATGGACTGAATGAAGTCCATATATTCTTTTGACTCGACAAGAGTCCATGGGGGAAATCTCCGGTCGACTGAAGCAGATGAGGGTTTGGGAGTCACTTTCACTCGACATGTCGTATGGACTGAGGGAATTCCATATATTCATTTTACACGACATGTCGTATGGATTGAATTAAGTCCATATATTCTTTTGTCTCGGCAAGAGTTCATGAGGGATGTCCCCGATCGACTTGAACCTGATGAGGGTTCAAGAGTCACTTTCACTCGACATGTCATATGGACTGAGGAAATACCATATATTCATTTTACACGACATGTCGTATGGGCTGAATGAAGTCCATATCTTCACTTCTATTTTTGCAGCTTCGAGTTCTTTAGCGAGAGACAACCCTGATATCAGCGCTTCATACTCTGCCTCGTTGTTGGTAATTCTAAAACCGTATTTGACTGCTCGTTGTAGAACGTCGCCTTCCGGAGTGGTAATCATTATCCTGAGGCCACAACCATTTTTGTTACTGGATCCGTCGACTGCAAGTTTCCATGGAATGGTCGAATGGACAGAGTAGACTTATGTTTCAGCTGCAGCTAGTAGGCTGGGAGTGAAGTCGGCTACGAAGTCTGATACGGCTTGAGATTTGATAGCGGTCATGTGCAGATACACAATGTCGTGTTCTCTGAGTTCAATCGCCCACTTCATCGATCTCTCATATAATTCTGGTTTATGAAGAATGCTTCAACATATATGTAGTGTATACAGTGATCGGATGTCCATGAAAGTAGAGTATGAGCTTTATTGCAGCCGTTATAAAAGCGAACACCGACTTTTCCATTAGTGGGTAGCGTGATTCCGCTCCCAGCAATGCTTTGCTTACGTAGTAGACTGGATTTGATTGTGGACTTAAGGTCTCTGATTTTATGGTGGGTCCAGGAGTGAAATGTCTACTTTGCCCTTGTGCCTAATTTTGGCCCGTACAGTTGTCACTGGATCGGATAACCTGATCCCCATCTTCTGGAACGCCCAAAATGATTTATTCATGGATGTTGAACCTCACCCGAAGTTGGCTCAGCTCAGTCTTGGTTATAGTAGAAGTTTTGTCCATGTCCAAGTTTACAAAGTCTATAATGGGAGTGGTTGACTTAGGTCGAGCTACCCTTATGTTGTACGATTGGTTATATTCCTAATAATGGATCGGCGTTATATCGTAATCTTCATACTCTTCCGACCTCGAGTTGTGCATATTGACTGACTCGGATTAGAGCGAGGCTGGTGCGAGAGGGGGAATAACGTTGAGGAGAGTTGGGAAGAAGACTCGAAGTCTGACATTCCTACCAACGAGCGACCCAATGAGGAAGGTTAGTTCAAAGCAACTTAATTTTTAAATCTACTCATATGGTTAATAGAGCTCAATATGCATGTTTAGGATTCTCTATATCATTGTGCATACCAAGTGATTAACCCTAAGAAGCTCTAAGCTCCCCAACAGTGGCAAAACAATAAATTTACACACACTGCCAGGGAAAACACGTCAAAAACCCTAAAAACACATTTTTTATGGTTTCTACATCCAAATACAAACCCATTAAACACACCCACATATCCACATTCAACCTGAAACATGTATACACAGCAAGAAGATAATAACCCACAAAAAATCTGGAAAACATCATAGACATATCATTAGAGTTCATCGCCATCATCACAGACCCCAGCATAAACAAAATTAAAAAGAGAAAGATCAGGGAAGAACTTACTTTATGTGTTAGAAGTTGGTGATAAAGAGAAATGCTCGAATTTGTTGAAGAAAAACATGAGTTACAGAAGATTGCTCGAAGATTTGAAGAGTCTGCTTGGAGAACATGAAGTTGTAAATGGGAGAAGTGAAGATGAACGACATTTAAATAGGCTGTTCAGGTTGATTTTAGCCGTCTGATTCAAGTAAAAGTAAGAGATTAGTGACAAATGTGAGGTAGATCACTACCGTTGAATTCAAATGAAAGGCTTAGATTAGAGCCACGTGTTCGGTTGATCACCACTGTCTGAGTTTTGGCCCGCAAGACATAGATGCGCGAAATCTGACATCTTAGGGAGATGAAGCAAAAAGAGGATTTGATGGATGTGACGGGCATTTAAGGATTACCATTATGCCTTCATATATTTTTATGGACGATTTAGAAACCATATGAAAACTTTTCAGTTGACGATAAAAGCAAGATAATCATTATGAAAAAGGGAATCTTTTGCAATATGCGCAGCAACCTGACCTGAGGAGTATAGTTATGTGAGCATTTGTAAGAAGCCACAATCCGAAAACACTGGCTCAGTCTGTACCACCATTTTTTTTAAATTCCCGTCATCAATTCACCAACTCGTTGATACCAAGAATTATGGGACAAATGCTGATGGTAGTTTTTCATCCCGAGTAAGTTCAAATACCGATGAGGGTTAGAATAAGGTTTGTATTTGGCCAGAAGAGGATGATGAAGGTCCAAGGGAATAAAAAGGCTGAAGTCAGATAAAGAGACCCGACCCTACTATACAAATTAGTTATCATGATGGAAGAACATGTTGATGATTAAGCAAGTTGGGATACCGACCCGACCTATAAAAGAAATATTAGATTTGGCAACATTCAAGTGTTTGTGAAAACCGACCAGAGGTGGTCATTGTTTGTGAACCCGACTTGGTTTGAGAAGACATGATGTTTGACCAAGTATTATTCGCTTCGGTGTGCCGACTCGAGGAACGAAGTTTAGATCACAATGTGTGCTTGAAGTCATATGAAGTATGCCCTAGTTGAAGGAATTAACTTCTGGAAGTCTAGTGATGATTATGGGAAAATCAACGGTTTTCATTAGAAGTAGCCCATGCCAGCCGCCATAGGGTGGTGTTGTGGCAAATCAGAACCGCAATAGGTCGGTGCAGTGATAATGAAAATGAGGTATTTTGATTGGCCGAATTGTAGGTAGTTTAAGAGAGTTGTCACTAAAATGATGGTAGTGACATGAGCCGATGTCATGGGTGATGGAATAGTGAATTTGGAAGTCTATATAAAGTGGTTGAAGCCACATATTCAAGGGTTAATAATTCCCGCATCGTACAACTTGTAAAAAAGTTAAGAGCTTAAAAATTAGTGATAGAGAGAGAAAGCTGGTTGGTTCCCGACCACTTTAGATATTTATAACGGGCTAGTTTTAAACCCAAGGTGTTATATACTCTTTGTAAGCTTACGACACCATTTGTAAGCTCAAACATTAATATAATACCCCCATTTCTCCCGTGGACGTAGGTTAAAGTCACTCACCGCCGAATCACATAATCATTATTTCTGTGATTTATCTGTTTGCTTGCTAAGTTTGTTTTGGTTCCATATTAACCAAACAAATTCACTACTGATGTAGATTTGTTCAAATGTGATTGAATTTTCAAATTACCTTTGCAATGAAAAATAGCTGTGAACAATAAATTTAAACAAAAACGTTTGTGTCATTGTTATATACATAATAGAGAATTTACGTTCCATTTTGTAGTGAATAATTTGTTTTAAAATTCGTAATATATTTAATTAGATCTAAGAAAAAGTTCTTTTCTCCTAATATATTTTGCATTATCTAGAAAGGGTAATACGGGTATAATGTCTTTTACTAATCAAAAAGTATGAGTTGCCAAATCAAATTGAAGGGGTAACTGTTCAAGCGGTCCACTTGCTTTCCCAACTTGACAAAATTAATATTGGGTTACAGTCAAAATCCCACAAATTGCTCACTCACCCCATTACTCACCGAGTCAACTTTGCACTTGACGTTAAACTTCCCTTCAAGGCTTCTAACCTTATCAACTCGGTGCATTAACCAGGAATAGTATCCGACTCAGAATATAATCAAACCCATATTGGAGAAATTAAGTACTACTGAAAATGATATTCAAGGAAAAAAAAAAGTACTACTGAAAATGTATCCCTTACATCAACTGATTAAGAATATTCATTACAAGGTTAATAATATCAGTTTCCCTGAGGTTTGAAAATTTATCGGTAAATGAACAAGTTGATTAATGATTAAGAATGTTCATTACAAGGGTTAATAACATCAGTATCCCTGAGGTTTAAAAAATTATCAATAAATGAATAAGTTGATTAATTTATAGCATATAATTAAGTCTCTAACCTCAACTCTAGTTAAATATTACACTACAAATTTTAGTCTACTAATTTCTACACACAAAAAAAAAAAAAAAAATCTATCACAACCAATTATTTTGAATTTGTTATAGAAAAACATAGATACACGAGTTTATAATATATCAGATCTACTTCTCAATATGTGGAATAAAATTATATACATACATATCATATTTATATTAGAATCTTCTTTTTATATATAGAAAAAGAAGTGGTTCATTATTTAACTAAAAAAAAATGATTTTGATCATTCTTAAACTATGTCTTCAATTCATAACTAAAAGATACACAAGCACGAATGATCAAATTAGCCAATTAGGAATCTATATAATATAAATGGATAAAACCATTTCATGCAGTACTTGATAAATGAGTTAAAAAGCAGGGGTCTATATATTATTATGCCAATATATAACTATCTATAAGTGGGAATGGGGTTAAAAATTAACCATGGATTAGAACTCTAGTTAAAAAACAGTGGTTAAGAAGGGACAACCACAAAACCCAGATTTTTATTATCACTGCTCATCATCAACATCTATATCACCTCCCTCTTCCTTCTTTCTCCATTTTTCTCTCTCTTTTCAAGGACCAAAATTCTTCTTTCTTTCTTTCTTTGTTTTTTTTTTTTTTTTTTTTTTTTATCAAAACTCTAACCCTAACCCTAACTACTTCTTGAAAGTACTTTTCATCTAAAAATCACTTTATTTTTTTTCCTCCTCTCTTGAAAGCTTTTAAATGTTTCAACCATGGACATAAGCCCCGCCCCCACAAACACAAACGCAACAAAGTCTCCTGAAACTGACACAACTGACCATCATCAAACGGGAGGCAGTCGGATCCAATCAGCAAAGCCATTAACTTTCACCAACGGAATCTTAAAACGCCACCAGCCTCAGCCGCAGCACCGTCGCCACCCCCACCACCCAATTGTTGTAACGTACAAAGAATGTCTCAAGAACCATGCTGCAAGCTTAGGAGGCCATGCACTTGACGGCTGTGGCGAGTTCATGCCTTCTCCGACCGCCACTCCATCCTACCCCACTTCCTTAAAATGCGCCGCTTGCGGCTGCCATCGAAATTTCCACCGCCGTGAGCCTGATCAAGAACTTCAAGCTCATGCTCACACTCCAACAACAGCTACAATTGAGTATCAGCCTCACCACCGCCACCGCCCACCACCACCAGTGACACAGCCGCCAGTGGCGACAACTCAGAGGAGTCCCAACTCTGCATCTCCGCCGCCGATCTCTTCTTCATACTACCCTTCAGCTCCCCATATGTTGCTTGCTCTGTCAGGGAACTTGCATCAGCAGAGTAGTGCTGCAGCTGCAGCAGCACAGCAAGAGCAGAGTAATAATAATAATAATAATAATACCAATAATAATAATATGATGATGATGAGCAACAGTGGGGGCAGGAAGAGGTTTAGGACAAAGTTTAGTCAGAGTCAGAAGGAGAAAATGTATGAGTTTGCAGAGAGAGTTGGGTGGAAGATGCAGAAGAGAGATGAAGATTTGGTTCATGAGTTTTGTAATGAAGTTGGTGTTGATAGGACAGTGTTGAAAGTTTGGATGCACAACAATAAAAGTACTTTAGCCAAAAGGGATTTGAATGGTGGTAGTGCTAGTGTTGGAGGTGGAATTGGAAGAATCAATCTTGATGATGACACCACTGGCAATAATAAAAGCAAGATTGGTGATGGGGATGACCATGAGAATGGTGACAATGGGGTGCAGAATTTGAATCATCAGTTTGAAAGTACTACTACTGGAAGTGCTGCACATCTTGTCAATGCTAATGGTGGTGGGGGTTCTTCTTCTTCATCTTGATTGATCATGTCATGCATCATCATGATGATACATCCATGAGATGATAATAATAAGTGTTAGATATCATAGAAGAGTAAGGGACTACTTGTTTCTATTAATTTTAGTTGTTTCTTCCTTTTTTTTTTTTTTTTAATTATTATTAATTTCTCATTTTGTTCCTAGAGTTTAATCAAATGATCATGGAAGAGCTTGTTCCAAAAAAGGAAATTTATTGTCTTTTCTTTCCTGGGCTTGATTGAGATATATGTTTCTTCTTCTTCTTCATAATCTCTAAACATGAACAGTGTTTGCTTATTATTATTATTTTTTTTTTCTTTTTCTTTTTCTGTTTCATGTATGTTGTCTGAGAAAAAAGAAGCAAAAAGTGTTCTTGCTAGATTAGATTATATTGATTACAAAATTATCCTAATATATCCTAATAGCTTTATGCTAATACTTTAGTGTTTGATTTATGAAGAGATTTGATATATTTCATTTAATTGGGACTTAATGATATTATGATCATTTGTTCCCATATTCAGATAATAAAAATGTTCTTTAGGAATCTTGTTTAATGCTTATTTTATTATAAATAATTAGCTTTTAGCTTTTGGTGTTTTGGATAATGTGTTAACTTTTAGCCGATTGTAGACTATAGTTAGAGCAGCAAATTCCCAATATTAAACTTAATGATTAAGGTATAATCCAAGGATTATTTCAATATAAAGAATGTTTTTATATAACTTTCCTTTTAAGGAAAGTAGAGTTAGTTGATCACCATTACTGCTTTTATGTGTATTAAAGTAATAATATTTTTGTAATGAAGATGATGATGGTGACGAAAGTGGTACTTCATTATTGAGTGTCTTGTCCACCATCTCCTTTTGGATTTGTTTTGGTTTTTGGCCATTGATGAAGTCATTAATCTTGTTTTTGTGGGGGCAATATCTTTAGCCTCAGTTGCCATAGCATGGGCCAATTTTTGGCCTTGTCCTTAGGTCTTACCCTTTGAGACCAGCATTTTCATTTAATACTTAATATCATTGGAATTGGTACACAAATCAGGGTTAAATGAAAAACTAAAGGTTGAAATTGAATAGGTAACTCAAGGTTAAAATTCAGGATTTAATATGATATTTTGTCTCCAATTTCGATTATGATTTTTATTAAGGATAAAAAATCATTTTAAATCCGAACGAAATTTATATTCAGAATAAATTTTCATCTCGAATCACGATCGAACCGAGATCCTGATCGAAATTCAGAAATTTCCACCGATCCTACTTAGAAGCATATCAGGCTAGTTTTAGGCCAAATAAATGAGTTGCGCACCTACATTATAACAAAGCTATCTAGGCGATGGATATATTTTTTAAAAAATAAAAAAAATTATTGCATACTTCCTGTGTATTATATACAAAACTACCGTATAATCTTGTTTGATAAAATCTCTCCAAGTTTTTGTGACGGCGTTAAACAAAATATAAAAATTATAGCGAAAAAAATATAGTTTAAGTTAAAGATTATAAGGTAGGGTGAGATTGAACTATGTTTCTAGCCAATGTTAGGTATTATGTCGTCATTTGGGTATTGAGTGGAATCTTGAGTTCAAGCTCCAATGATATGTGTTACAAGTAAATTTGAGAAATGTCAACAACAAAAAAAAAAAAAAAAAAAAAGGTGAGGGATTTAAGGAGTTAATGACACGTTTTATAAGATATCAAATATTACACCCTCTAAATGTTATTGCTTTTGCCTTAATCTTTCAATTATTAAGAATAATTTTGTCTAATGAAGGAGGTAACTTGAAGCAATGCACCAATATCATATCTGCAGCATTTATAAAATTAATTTACTGTGCTTACATTCCATGCCAACTAAATTGACTGTAACTGAGTGAGACTTCGCTACTGAAAGTATATGATTAAAAATCTGAAATATGAACTTAATTGTTAGGTAACTTTTAGGGCACAAGTTACTCCTTAACCAAATTGAATTATGAAGTAATTGTTAAGAATAAAATAATGAGAAAATATAGTTAATTGTTGACAAAAACCTAACTCTGTGAATTGTGAGAGCTGGATTAGTTAGTTTTTTATTTTATTATATATTTTTTTTATCATAGGATTCATGTGTCTAATAACATGTGATTCTGCAATTAATTTGCTTGCTTTTCTCATCCCACCTTCTTCTACATTTGCACATTTTAATTGTGTTTCACATGATTGCTTATTTTGGTTAAATTCTAACACATGGAACATGAAAGATTTAGCACTAGTTTGTGCATAGAGCAGAGGAAATGGAAGGATGATAAAATTTGATTTCATTATTTGGCTTGTATAAGGAATTTGATGGGAAAGAAAATTATATAATTTTTGTATATAAATTTATCTTTTTATACTAAATATCAATATTTATTAGTAAATTTATTTAAAAAATAGATAACCAATAGAATCTGTTGCTCTTGTTACCGACTCACCCCTAGTTCCCTCAAAAATATCTTTCACATTTTGCAACCCCCAAAAAAAAAAAAAAAAACAGCCAAGCAAATTGAAGAATATTTCTACAGAAGAAAAATAATCATATTTTGAGTGTACTGCGAATATCTTTATTCAATATTTGTTTCTTATGCAGAAATACGACCAAAATTCTCTGCTGATTTAAAAAAAAAAAATTCTATATGGTAAGTAAGCTCTGATAGTGAGAGAATTTTTAATCTTAGAGTATACTCAGCCTTAAATATTGACTAGCTTTTGGACATTAAATTAAGCATGAGTTTATAGATATTCTTCCATATTGCTTAGCAAGGCTATTTGAAATCAAAATTCTCAAGTCATAAGTTAAGTTTTTACAACTTTAAATCGTGGCCCTTGCTTGATCATCTTCTTCAGAGGGGGTCCAAATTTTTTATTTTTTTTAAAAAAAAAGAGCATGTAAAAATATACCATGAAAGGAGCACATATTGCAAGTCAATGGAGGACCACATAAATTGTTTGCAGCATAAAGATTAAAGATTACTTACTGCACTTTATAATAAATAATAAATAAATGTGGTCCAAAATATTCTCAAAATAAAATTCCCCCCCAAATAATCTTTATATTTGACAACATCATGTGTTAGGCTCACATCCATTCACACAAATCATGGAATCACAGACAATTCACCCACATAATTACATTTTTGTTGCCAGAAAGCACCTTCTTCTTCTTTTTATTATTTTTTTTTATTTTTTCAAGCTGTAGAAGATGATTTTTTGGGCCAAGTAAGTTGAAATGATGAAAATTACAAAGCAGCAAAAAACCCATTTGTTGTCTGACCCAAATTGGTAATTTATGTGGCCTATGTGTATATACATATGTGCGCAGAGTAATAATTAATTTAGTAGACGACGTTGATCGTTTTATAGTAATTGATATTGTATCGTGACATTATCTAGTTTATTTATAACTTAATTCCACTTATGAGGTGTTAAAAGAGCCACACCAAATGTTTAGTTGCTTATCAAAAGTTATACGAAGTTGCTGTTGATAATAAGAAACTGATAAATACAAGTAATACATAGGATTTTGATGGGCTCAAAGGGTTAAATTAATAGACAAATATCTCAACAATAGTGTTAACAAATATTACAATTTTAAAAATATAATCATCTCGTAAATTAATTCGAAGAAAAAAAATCATATCTTAAATGATATGTTGTTCATATTCTTAAAAATCATTGGTTTCTGAAGAGCTTAAAAGATCAAGTATTGGGCCAACATCTGTTCTCTTTAACGCCCATGTGCTTATCCATTATTTCTGTAAGAACCCAAAATAATTCCGATTATACCCTTTGTAAACAATATTAAGGTTCTATTTCGTTTCATATAAGTAGGATTGTTCAGGAAGGAAAGGGGTGTATTTAGAATCACAGATAGGTTCATCATCTTGCAGCTGCATAGTTGTAGAGTTTGGGCCCGTTTGATAAAATTCCCAATATCTTCTTTTTACCTCACGAATTTCATCCAGTAAACTGAATATTATTTATTTCTCTTCATTCCCATTTAAAGATTTCTGTTTCATCCACGTATTTAATTCGTATTTAACAACAACAAAAAACGATGTTGATGGTGATTTTCGGACTCGAGAAGATTCGAAATATGGAGAAGGGTATTAAGAGGATTTCACTTACCAAGATGAGGGTCCAGGCCCAGAAGTGTCTGACTCGAACAACAAAAAACGATGTTGATGGTGATTTTCGGATTCAAGAAGATTCGAAATATGAAGAAGGGTATTAAGAGGATTTTACTTACTAAGATGAGGGTCCAGGCCCAGAAGTGTCTGACCCGAACAACAAAAAACGATGTTGATGGTGATTTTCGGACTCGAGAAGATTCGAAATATGAAGAAGGGTATTAAGATGATTTTACTTACTAAGATGAGGGTCCAGGCCTAGAAGTGTCTGACCCGACCAGTCAATTAGATTCAGCCACATTTGATTGAAGGCCGACCCGAGGATGCCGGTTTTAGCTTTGATACACAATCACATGATTGGACTATTTACTTATACATGATGGAATCGTAAAATTCTCAGCTCATCAAGAGTAGGAATCCGAATAGCAAAGTTTTATTGTTAAAGTTACAGCTCCAAAAAAAATAAACACAAGATGCAAATTGATGGCTACTATCACTTCCATTTCTGAACAAAAATTAAAAATTAATTAAAGTACTTGTAAACTTAACAGGTATAGCATCCAATTACAGGCCTGACAAAGAGATTTTTCTCTTGGATTGTGAGAGTGTTTACACTCCAATATTATCAATGGAAAATATCTCGTGATACATTTGAATTGACATCCACCCAATTCAATAACACATACCTGAAGTTTGTTCATTCCATCCTCTGTGCCTAACTTGAACATTTATGCTTACACATCTCACATGTATATTTTTTATCTGTTTGGAATTCATTCAATATTTGCTCCTTCAATAAAATATCGCTAAGACATGATTTTCCAAGCTCACATAAATAATGTATTACAAAATGCGGAAAATAATGGGTTCGATATACACATATAAATTCATTACATTTAGTCGATTAGATAATTCTCTCATTCAATAAAACATCATCATGATACGATCTGTCAATCTCACATAAAATTTTCTTTGATATAATAAAATTAATGTTATAATTAATTTTTAGTAATATATATTTAATAAAAGCTATAGATCATTTTTTTTTAAATCGTTGGAAACCTCACCGCCAAATCACCCATTCTGGGCTTAAGCGGAGCAGGTAAAACTCTTGGTTGTCACGGACTCTTACAAGAAACGTATTCTCTATATTTGAACTCATAATCTCAATGTGAGATCGTAAGTCATACACCACTAAGTCGCACCCCTAGGGACAAAAGCTATGGATCATAATAAAGCTTAATTAGCATTCTTGAACTTTGGACTTGATTTAACTATCTTATAACTAGCTCCCATAGGATTTGAATTACTGAGTTGTATTGACCAACTATTAAAAGTGATGGGATTATATACAGTTTAAGCTTTAATCAACTTTTAAGTACTGTCACTGAGACAATTTTCCATTATAACAACAAACATGATTAGATATGTGTGGGCCTGTAACTCCAAATACAAAGTGATCATACAGATTAGACTACTAAATTCGGGAATAATTATTCCTAAAGATTTTTTCCTTAATTCCATCAATTAATTGACATCGACTATGATATTGCATAATATTGAGTAGGTTAGGTATAGACCAATTGTTTTAGCTACATGTATCATTATTCTTGAATTATATGCCTTATTGCTAGCTGTAGCCCCTCTATGCTTCAAACAGGTAAAGTTTTTATGAAAATTAATTCAACATAATATTGGTGACATTCATAGCTTCTTGATTTCAAAATAAATAAAGAAACATAATGAACTCAAGATTTATTATTGCAGTTATTAGTTCACTTATAGCTAGTACCAAAGCCACTATGTATCTATTTAAAAGCAAAAAAAAAAAAAGAAAAGAAAAGGAGAATCATTCATTGAACATCAAGAACAAAACACACTTCATCTCTCTTTTGTACATAAATATGATCACAAATTAAGGAGGCCTTTGCTACTCATGTCAATGAATCAACACTCGAAATCAAAAACAAAAAAGAACAATCTTAAACTCGGAAAACCCTAAAAAAAAACTTGAATTAGACCAAACACACTCCAACCCAAATAGATAAACAACAAAGTGATCAATACACATGACATGAATTGACCTCCATTGATTAACAAATCCTTAAGCCTCTAGCTTCATCTCTAATTAGGTCCCAGTTGAAGGCGGCGAAGAACACTCACACACAACCTCAGTGTCAACTACCCTCCTATGGAAGCTTCTGTGGCATCCACAAGCAGCACAAGTGAGGGCAGCTGCTGTGCCTTCGTCTCCACTGGCCATGAACTCTCTGCAACCATCAACAGCATAGCCACCAACACCCGCCGCATGATTCTTTTGGCACTCTGCATACCTCACACTCCTCACTGTGACAGATGAAGAAGTTGAGTTCCTTGATGGCTCCTCTCTTCTCAACACCACTTGCCTCTTCCTCATTTTGCTTGTCCCAAAATTATTTGTTTCTTCTTCTTCTTCAAAACCTTTGAAATTTTCTCTAGAATTATGAAATTGGTTCCCTGAACCACAAGCAGAAACTGGCATCAGATATAACGAACATGAAATAAATAGAGAGAGAGGGAAATTGCTTGCTAACAAGCCCTAACCCTAGGGTGCATATTTATAGCATGTGTAAGCTTAAAGGTTGTTTATTGACCTTGATCTCTATTAGCAACATTAAGCATATTCTTTGTGTTTATTATTTTTGTTAATTGCTTTTTTTATTAGGAAACCCTAGAATCACTATTACGATGATGGTCCAACTGCCTTAACAACCCTTTTTAGAATATAATGAAAAATAATAATAATAATTAGTGTAAAGTGGGCAAACCCTAAAATGATGAGAGAGATTTTTTTTCACCCAACACAGTGATTGGTTTAAAATGGAATGACCAGCTAATTAATTGAGATGCATTTTAAATTGATCCTAACATGTATAACTTTGGCCTCTGTAATAAACAGATCATGTTAAATTAAAAGTCAGCTTGTGGGTTGTTCAGTTTGTTTCTATGCCCACAATATTTGTCCAACTTGACCTAAGAACGTGTGTTTGATAAATAAGATAGCCAAACTTTGTGCGGAAAATCTATAATTTATTCTCAATCTCTTTTTAGCATGTAAGATAACACTACAAAAAAACAGTCTTTTAGAGTTGTCAAAGTTCAACGCTAAAAGACGTCAATATCGACGCTAAATATTTTGACGTCAAAATAATGCAACACATGAAGTGGATGTTAAAGACTTAAAGGTTGGTCGCAGAAATTTATATATGGCGACGCTTAGGCTGTTTCTTGTAGTGATAACATGTTGACATGAACAAAAATTTTACCTACTCTGCTTAAGCCTGAAATTGAAAGTTTGGCGGTGAAATTTCCAACGATTTAAAAAAAAAAAAAAAGATAACATGTTGACATGAACAAAAATTAAAAAAAAAATCAACTTTTTTTAACTTCATTGCCATTGCCTATCAAACCCATAGATATGCTTTGTATTTATGTTTGTTTGTTTGTTTTTTTTTTTTTTGGTAGCTTATGGATTGCTTCCATGTCTTGTTGCTTATGTTATCAAATGAAATAATTACCAAATTAGTATCTAATTGGATAGCATAGTATATATATTCTTGGCAATATTCATGTAGAAATTGTTATCCATTGATTTGATTATATAACTTAAAGTGTGCAATGTAAATTCATAACCTAACAAGTGATAGTCTGATATGAGCAAATTTGTTGTTATTGTTGGGTTTAGGTGTTGGCAAATTCCGTAATAAATTGTATTACATTGAGTTGTAACGAATTTTGAAGTGCTTGGGTGTGTTGCTGACTTGTCAGATGATTTTATCAGAGCAGCGTTCGTGGCACAGTCGTTTGCCAACACAGTTTGTTACAGAACGTTTATAATTTCCAGTTATGAATATATATAAGTCGAGAAATTATAATAATCTAGTATTTGAACCCTAAAATTTTCTTTCACTTGAGATATTAAGGAAGCTAGTTTGACATATTGTACTCTAATATGTATTCTGCCTTAAGAGGAAAATCAATTGCTGTGGGTGTTTTGAAAAATGGAAGTATTTTTCATTTTAAGGATACAAATGTCATAATGAAAAGAATATATCTACAAGTTCGGACAGGATAAGGCAGGCAATACACTATTCATGTGCCTTGATATTCATCACCAAACTTTGTTCTTTGAATTAGGTTTTGGATTTTAGGCAATGATCTTTTGCTTGTTAGATATTATATATCTCCATTTCTTAAACTTGGAAGGTGCATAGTTTCAGGTAGAAGTATCAATCTAGTATTTATTGCACAAATTTTTAATGCCCGTGTGATTAAATTTCGATGTTCGGATAAATAAGTTTAAGGAAGTGGGACTTGAGGGATGAAAAGAAACAAAGTTTCAAAGATATATATATATATATATATATTTATATATGTATGCATGTATTTATATCTATATATGTGTGTGAGAGAGTTAAATATTTTTAATAAGTGTTATCATCACGTCATGTGACGATTCATTGTTAAATTATAAAACTAAATTAATAAATTTATTAAATAAGAAATCTATTACAATAAAAATACATATTATAATTTTATAAAAACTCTATTAGAATAATAAAATATATTGCAATATTAAAAGATATTTTAATTATTTTTCATCATTAAATTATAAAATTAAAATAATAAACTATTTAATAAGAAACCTATTATTTTAAGCCTTACCATTGCATCAAGCTAGTGTCGACTTACTATTAAATTATAAAATTAAATTAATAAATATATTAAATGAAAAATCTATTACAATAAAAATACATATTATAATTATATAGGAACTCTATCATAATAAAAAAAACATATTACAATATTAAAATATCTCTAAAATTATTATTTTTTATTAAATTATAAAATTAAAATAAGAAACATATTAAAATTTAAAAACATAATCAAACTTATTAATATTGTAATTTATTATTTTAAATTATAAAATTAAAATGATAAACTATTAAAATAAGAAACATATTATAATAAGGAAACATATTATAATATTCCATTAAAATTAAAAAAAACATATGTGGCACATAATCTCTACAATTAATTTTTTAATTACCTATTATAATAAGAAGACGTATTATGATTTTCTAATAAAATTAAAAAAATATACGTGGCACATAATCTTTACCATTAATATTTTTACTAGCACATTGTCTGCACTTTGTGCTAGTTGAGCATATATTTAATGTATTGTGAAATTACCTACAAGCAATAACAATAAACCAAACTCTATACTCAAGAGGGGGGTGAATTGGATTACGGCTAAAATATACGGAATTAAAAATCTTTGCCGATTTTAAGCTATATTACCGATTAATGCTTAAGGTCAATTTTATCTATTGTAGTAAACAACCTATATGCAAGTTTCTAATATATAATCATGTAATAAATAAAACTTGCAATATGTAAAGAGTTAAGGGATAGAGAAAACGACACCGAGATTTATAGTGGTTCGGCTAACAATGCCTACGTCCAATCCCCCAAGCCGCGCTTGAAGATTTCCACTAATAACGAGTTTTCGTGGCTCACCGGCAACCAAGAGTTTTACGCAAGGTGCACTCCGAATCTTTACACTTTGAGTTTTCTACGTAGACTCACTCGAAAACCTTTACAATTACCCAAACAATGGGATTTCACAAACCACATGTGTTTTGTATAAAGAAGTTGTAAAACACACTTGAGCACTCACAATGATAAAGAAGATTGTGTGAGTTGATTACCCAAGTGATCTAAGCTCACTACAAATGTATATGAAGATGTAGTGTGTGTGAGCTTGATGAGTGTTTATGAATATGAAGGTTTAGAAACACTCATGTTTTTGCCTTGGTAGAATATGTATGAAGGTTCTCTAGTTCTCTAACCAAGAAAAAAAAATGAGTTGGGGCTCAATTTATAGAAAAATGAAAAACTGCCCCAACTTTGTTGTCTGAGACCGGTATATCGGTCTCCAGACACCGGTATGCCGGTCTAACATCGTAACAGGTATCAACGACTATATTACCATTGAAGATATATCTGTTAGGCCGGTATGGTCACCGATACGAGGACCAGTATGGTCCTTATCGGTTCCAGTAAGTGTGTAATGTGAAGGGCTCGACCGGTATGGTAACCGGTATGATGACCGGTTTAGGTCATGCCGGTTCCAGCAAAAGAACTAGTTGTTAGGCTCACCAGTTTGTAACCCGGTTTGGTGTGTGCCGGTTCCAGTAGCCATGCAATCCATAAATTCACCGGTATGGTGACCGGTAAAGGACCGGTAAGGTCCATGCCGGTTCCGGTGAGCATGCATAACTTTGTATCTCACCGGTATGGACACCGGTAAGAGATCGGCATGTCGGTCTCTGTACCAACAATGCAAGTATGAAGGTTTTAATGCATTTTGTACATGAACCTAATGCATCTAAGTTAATGTGCATGTTTCCTATGAGCTTAGGAACTTGAATACTCAAATCACATTATAATTAGAGCCCTAAGTTGAGACTTTATATAAAATCTTCAATGTATGCAAGTCTTCATATTCTTCGCTCTTCACCATCGTGTGCTTCGACATCTTTTTGTATTGTCTCGCTTTTGTGCGTCAGAGACTTCACTCTTGTTGCATCATCAAAATCCATTATGTGATTGTGTCGCTAACAATCTCCCCATTTTTGATGATGGCAATCCCTTAAAACTTGTGAGCTTCTGGGAGTCCAAATGTTGACGATTTTGCTCCCCCTCAATGTGTGATTGTCTTCAAAATAGCTCTATAAGACTTATACAAACACATTAGTACAATTACTCCCCCTTAATCCAAGGGTGATGGTAAAATAAGTTTTAATCTCATTTCTAATGATTTCTCCCATTTGACATTATCAAAAAGTGGAGAAGCAAAGAATTAAATCTAAATGAGATATCAATTAAATATGTACATTAAATGATGATACCAAAAATTTAAAAATATGCACATTTGGCATTTCTCTCTTTTTGCCATAAGATGTAGAAATCATGTATAAAGTATTTCTCAAAATTTTATACCAATGATTACCAATTGAATAAATATCAATGTATTTTTAATGATTTCTTCCCATAATTATGATACCGATTAATAATCAATCAAATATTCATGATTTTCATTATACTAATGTGAAATTATGTCTATATACATGCATTTCATTTTCATTCAAATATGTTAAATGGCAAAATCATTTTCAATGCAAATCAATCAAGTAATCACATATATGTCATTTAACTCAATGAATTCAATGTGATACTAATTGATACAAAATGGGGTTTAAGTGTATGCTTAAGGCATTTAATGATATCAAATGTACAATTGATACCAATAGAAGTTTGAATACATTGCCTAATCACTTGTATGCTTCAAAATATTTATACCAATTTGAAATAAGCATACAAATACAAGTTGAAGGAAACAGTACCAATGTTTCCGTGAATACGGAGATTACCTTTAACCGTTGTCATTTTTCATCTTTTTGAGCCTTTGGGATCAATTTGCAATCTTCTTTAAAGATCATTCCCAAAGCTCCCCCTATAAAAATTTTCAAGTGCATTTTGGTACCCAACATTTCTTGGGTCCATGGGGGTTAAACTTGATTCCTTGAGGAATCCATGCATTTTTAATCACATTTTTGTTCATGCACTCAAAATTTTGTATCATTTCTTATTGCATGCATGACATGTGACATTTTTATTGATAGCAATATTAGCATGAGAGTCTGATGCCTTAACAAAATAATTCTTCAAAAATTTTCGTGTAATGTAAGGCCTATATCCTAATCATACTCTTTTAAATTCACATTTTTGGGATCCAATTAGCATATTAAAATTTTTCTGTCCCAATGTGAATTTACTAACTATATTTTACAAATATATAACATTTGTGTTTAATAAAACATTTTCATTCAAGATAGATTAGCAATCACATATTTTTGAGCTATATGACATATATATTAGATATGACATTTTCAAGTTCTAGCTTTTTATCTCTTAAACATGCATTTTCATCATTCAAGCATGCTATTTATTTTTCATGTTTGGCCTTTAAACATATAATCTCATTATCTAAAACATGAAATTTATCCATACAAGATGCATGATCATTTTTAAGTGATGAATGCTCATTTTTAATCAAGTTTAATTTCTTTTTAAGCATATCACACAACTCATTTAAGCCGTTAAAAGTAGGGATGACAGAAAAGCCCGAAGCCCGGCCCGACCCGAGGTGGAAAAATCCCGGGCCGGGCCTTAAAATGAAATCCAGGCACGGGCTCGGGCTTTCCAATTTTGGCCCGGGCCAAAATAATAATAATAAAAAATATTAATAAATATATTTTAATATGTTTGTATCATTTTTATTTGTTTTTAACATTTAAATTGTTAATTTATCAATGAAACTTGTGATTTATTTATAAATTGTCTTTGTATATAGTGTAAATGTATTTTATATTTATATATTTGTAATTTTTTTTAAAAAAAAAAAAATTCGGGCCCAAAAAAAGCCCGGGCCCAGGTTTTTTTTTTTGTTGGCCGGGCTTGTCAAAGCCTGGGCCCGGCCCGGCCCGGCCCGTTGCCACCCTTAGTTAAAAGCATCAAGTAAATCATTGTAATATTGAGAGTTGTGTACCTCTTCTTCTTCGCTTTCAAAGAAGAAATCCTCATCCTCGATAGCCACGAGCGCTATTGATTTGTCTTTGACTTCTTCCTCCTCGAATGAGTTAGTGTCGCTATCACTCCAAGTTGAAGTGGCTTTCATTGCATTTTTCTTGGATTTTCCTTTCATTTTCTTCAATGGGCAATCAATAGCTATATGACCCGGTTTTTTGCATTCATAGCAAACAATTTTCTTGTTCTTCTGTGGCCATTTTTCTTCTTTATTTTCATTCGTCTTTGATTTTCTTTTAAGCTTTGCGGATTTGAGGAGCTTCTTGACCTTATTGGTTATTATTGCCAACTCATCATCACTATCTTCTTCGCTTGAGCTAATATCATCTCTTCTGTTTGCTTTCAAGGCAAGATTTTTCATTGTTATTTTCTCATCTTCCACCTTTTGATCCATTTTGATCTCCAATTCATACTCAAACAATTTCCCGACCAAATCATCTAGCTTCAAGGTGTTCATGTCGTTTGCTTCTCTAATGGAGGAGGTGTAGCTTCTATATTCCTTAGGGAGTGATCTAAGGATTTTCTTCACTTGATTCGTTGGCCCAATTACTTTTCCCAAGGCGCCCAAATGATTTATGATGATTGTGAATCTTGAAATCATGTGATCAATTTCTTCCCCGGATTCCATCTTGAAGTTGTCCAATTCACACATAAACCGGTTGATATTTGATTCCTTCACTTGGTTTGTGCCCTCGTTGATCATTTCCAAAGACTTCCATAACTCATATGCGTTTCCACACTCCATAAGCTTGTTTATTTGACTCCGATCAATAGCACAAAGGAGTTGGTTGAGTCCCTTAACATTTTGTGAAGCTTGTCTTAAATCCTCATTATCTCATTCTAAAGTAGGCTTTGGAATCTCAACATTATTGTTATCCTTCTTCGTTGGCCTTTTTGCACCCCGTGTAATTACCAAGTAAAATGACGGATCAACGGCTAAAAGGTAGTTTAACATCCTCATTTTCCAATAGTTGTAATTGGTTCCGGTATAAAATGGAGGTCTAGTTGTTGAAAATCATTCGGCAAGATTTTATGAGTTACTTGTAGATGCCATGATCTATTCTCGGACGGTTAAGTCTTTGATGAGAAAACTTCTCTCTGATACCAACTGAAATTACCTACAAGAAATATCGATAAACCAAACTCTATACCCAAGAGGGGGTGAATTGGGTTACGGTTAAAATATGCGGAATTAAAATTTTTTGCCGATTTTAAGCTCTTTTACCGATTAATGCTTAAAATCAATTTTATCTATTGTAGTAAACAACCTACATGCAAGTTTCTAATATTTAAACATGTAATAAATAAAACTTACAATATGTAAAGAGTTAAGGGATAGAGAAAATGACATTGGAATTTATAGTGGTTCGGCCAACAATGCCTAAGTCCACTCCCTCAAGCCGCGCTTGAAGATTTCCACTAATAACGAGTTTTCGTGGCTCACCCGCAACCAAGAGTTTTACGCAAGGTGCACTCCGAACCTGTACACTTTGAGTTTTCTACGTAGGCTCACTCGAAAACCTTTACAATTACTCAAACAATGAGATTTCACAAACCGCAAGTGTTTTATATAAAGAAGTTGTAAAACACACTTGGGCACTCACAATGATAAAGAAGATTGTGTGAGTTGGTTACCCAAGTGATCTAAGCTCATTACAAATGTATATGAATGTGTAGTGTGTGTGAGCTTGATGAGTGTTTATGAATATGAAGGTTTAGAAACACTCTTGTTTTTGCCTTGGTAGAATATGTATGAATGTTCTCTACTTCTCTAACCAAGCAAAAAAAATGAGTTGGGGCTCAATTTATAGCAAAATGAAAGGCTGCCCTAACTTTGCTGTTTGAGACCAGTATGCCGGTCTCCAGACACCGGTATGCCGGTCTGGCATAGTAACGGGTATCAACGGCTATATTACCATTGAAGATATATCTGTTAGGCCGGTATGGTGACTAGTATGGGGACCAGTATGATCCTTGCCGGTTCCAGTGAGTGTGCAATGTGAAGGGCTCGAACGATATGGTAATCGGTATGATGATCGATTTAGGTCATGCCGATTTCAGCAAAGGAACTAGCTGTTTGGCTCACCTGTGTGTAACCCGGTTTGGTGTGTGCTGGTTCCAGTAGCCATGAAATCCATAGGTTCATCGGTATGGTGACCGGTAAGGTCTGTGTTGGTTCCAGTGAACATGCATAACTCAGCATCTCACCGGTATGGACACCGGTAAGAGACCGGTATGCTGGTCTCTGTACCAACAATGCAAGTATGAAAGTTTTAATACATTTTGTACATGAACCTAATGCATCTAAGTGAATGTGAATGTTTCATATGAGCTTATGCACTTGAATACTCAAATCACATTATAATTAGAGCTCTAAGCTAAGACTTCATATAAAATCTTCAATGTATGCAAGTCTTCACATTATTCGCTCTTCACCATCGTGTGCTTCGATATCTTTTTGTATTGTCTCGCTTTTGTGTGTTGAAAACTTCACTCTTGTTGCATCATCAAAATCCATTATGCGATTGTGTCGCTAACATATTGATCTTATAAATGCTTTAGATCATGTCGATTTTATAGTTTAAATGATACAATTGATTTACTTACATGTAATATTTATACCTCATTCATTTATATCTTATTTCTCAAATAATATTTATAATTCATTGTGTAATAGCTAATAGTCAGAGTTTGCATCATAAATCACAATAAATAAAAAAATAATCAATAAATTAAAAAAAAAAGATCTAAAATCCAAAAAAAATTGTTAGGTTTTGTAAGCGACTATTATCTATGTTTCCTATTTTAATATGAGATTATATTTTTATATTGTAATAAGTTTGTTATTTTAATAATTTATTATTTTAATTTTATAATTTAATAATAAAAATATTAATTGTAGAGATTATGTGTCACACATATTTTTTTTATTTTAATAGAAGATTATATTATATTATATATTCTTATTATAATAGGTAATAAAAAAATTAATTGTAGAGATTATGTATCATGTAACGCGATGAGAAAGTTTAAAAATATTTAACACACACATGTATATTCTTTGCCGGATTACAGTTAGCATAATATATTTTCTTGTTATAATATGATTATATATTTGTACGGGCCAAATTTGGGCCAATGGCAATTTTGTCCTTTTACTCCATGCCCAAGTTTCTACCTTAGAAGGAAGCCCGATGATTAAAGTGAATAGTGGCCTAGAGATTCATAAGCCCAAGCCCAATGAGGAGCCACGTAGCGCCCAGGCTCATTAATGCCACCCACAAGCCATCCGTTCCAACCTGCAAGCAGTAATGGCACTTCATTAAGTTGACTGTTACCATGTTCTAAACGGGCAAATAATCAAAAGACAATCAATAAAGGCACACGTTACTATACCATGGATATTTAAGGAACATGACTCCAAGAGGAGGGGGATCCAACTTCTAGCTCTCATACCCATAGCTTTGGGACATTCACAAGCTCGCCACTCCTGCCATTCTCCGCCCTCACGGCATTCAACGGAGTTCAAGGTAGCATATGACCTTGACCTTCCATCTATTACTACCTTTGTTCACTAACTGACTTGGGCGTCGGAGTGCCCCCGGCACCCACCACACCGGTGGGCAGTACTCCCGCTCACTCTACAATCTTTGTTTTGCAGGATCGCCAGTGCCCCTATACAAAATCTCAATTGTGGACCTCGGGCGAAAACCAGTGTCTACAATTTGGCGCCCACCGACATCCCCCATAGACTCATGTCGAGTCAAAGTTGTAGACATGGATTACCCATGTCGTATGACTTATATCTTCCTGGACTCATCAAGTCCACTCGACCGGGGACATCCCCCATAGACTCACGTCGAGTCAAAGTTGTAGACATGGATTACCCATGTCGTATGACTTATATCTTCCTGAACTCATCAAGTCCAGTCGACCGGGGACATCCCCCATGGACTCATGTCGAGTCAAGTTGTAGACATGGATTACACATGTCGTATGACTAATACCTTCCTTGCCTCATCAAGTCCAGTCGACTGGGGACATCCCCTGTAGACTCATTTCGAGTCAACTTGTAGACATGGAAGGCACATGTCGTATGACTAAATATTCTGACCTTCATCTGGTCCAATTGATTGGGTACTTCCCCAATGGCTCTTGTAGAGTCAAGTTGATAACTTGACATTTGTTTGGTTCAATCAGAAGGCAGCATCAACGCTCGAGTACACCAACATAATATGGCATCATCCCACGCGACCCATGCGTCAAATACTCTCCAAGCCAAGGACTTCTTGACTTAGAGAGTAGGGGACAAACTGTACGGGCCAAATTTGGGCCAATGGCAATTTTGTCCTTTTACTCCATGCCCAAGTTTCTACCTTAGAAGGAAGCCCGATGATTAAAGTGAATAGTGGCCTAGAGATTCATAAGCCCAAGCTCAATGAGGAGCCACGTAGCGCCCAGGCTCATTAATGCCACCCACAAGCCATCCGTTCCAACCTGTAAGCAGTAATGGCACTTCATTAAGTTGACTGTTACCATGTTCTAAACGGGCAAATAATCAAAAGACAATCAATAAAGGCACACGTTACTATACCATGGATATTTAAGGAACATGACTCCAAGAGGAGGGGGATCCAACTTCTAGCTCTCCTACCCATAGCTTTGGGACATTCACAAGCTCGCCACTCCTGCCATTCTCCACCCTCACGGCATTCAACGGAGTTCAAGGTAGCATCTGACCTTGACCTTCCATCTATTACTACCTTTGTTCACTAACTGACTTGGGCGTCGGAGTGCCCCCGGCACCCACCACACCGGTGGGCAGTACTCCCGCTCACTCTACAATCTTTGTTTTGCAGGATCGCCAGTGCCCCTATACAAAATCTCAATTGTGGACCTCGGGCGAAAACCAGTGTCTACAATATTTATTAATTTAATAGTATTTTTTAATTGCAATATGATAGTATAATATTTTTTCTTATTATAATATAGTTCTTATAAAATTATAATATGTATTTTTATTTAATACAAAATTAATCGTAAAGATATTTTAATTTTATAATATAATAATAAAAAAATTAATTATATATGTTAATTGTAGAGATTAAGTGTCATGTATGTTTTTTATTTTTATGAGAGATTATAATATATTTTTTTATTATAACTGGTTTCTTTATTTTAATTTTACAATTTGATAATAATAAATTAAAACATTAATTAATTAATTTAATTAATAGGTTTCTTACTATAATAGTGAATTAAGTTTTATATTGTAATATGTTTATTATGTTGATAATTTATTATTTTAATTTTATAATTTAATAAAAAAATTAATTATAGAGATATTTTAATTTTATAATTTAATAATAAAGAGTTAATTGTAGACGATTTCATGGTTTTTATTTTATTTTAATAGGATAGTCTAATGTGTTTTTTTGTTATCATAAAATTCTTATAAAATTACAATATGTATTTTTATTGTAATGTGTATTTTTTATATAATATATTTTTTTATTTAATTTTATAATTTTAATATGAAGTTGTCATGTGGCTCAATGAGAAGATTAAAAAATGCTTAACTTTTATATAGATATAGATTATTAAATATAAAATTAAAATAATAAATCATCAAAATATGAAACCTATTACAATATAAAAATATATCTACTATTAAAATAAAAAACTTAAATAGCAACCGACCACAAAACCTAACCAATTTTTTAGATTTCGAGTATATTGTTATTTCTAATTTTATTTTGAATCATTTATATAAGTTTTTTTCATGATTTTTTTTTTTGCTATGCTCCAGGATGCAGACTTTAACTATTAGTTATTGCATAGTGAATTAAAAATATTATTTGAGAATTGAGATATTAAGTGTAAGTAAATCAATTGTCTAATTTAGAATATAAAACTGATAAGATCTAGAGCATTTCCAAGATCGATACTTAAAATAGTATTTGAGTTTTAGTTATGATATAAAATTATAATTAAAGATGTAATCAATTTACACAAAATGCAGATCATGTATTAATATTGATAAAATATTAAATTGTAAGCTCGTCATGGTTATTAGCCCTTGATGGTTGCTAAAGCCTAAAAATAACCTCAAGTTATTGTAATAAGTCGAAAGAAATTAGGATTTATTCCAAAATAAATTACTGAATTCCTAAGTGTGTGTGTATATATATAAAACAAAACAAAACAAAAACCAAATCTGATTTTTCTACTAAAGTCTAAAAATATCATCTATAGTCTTTCTTAAAACTCACATCATATTGAAAATTTAATAACAAAATACTAACTCGTAAAATCCTTTCTGAGTTTTTCTTTTTGCCTCAACATGTAGTTTTGGTCAAGAGAAAATATACAAAATTTGGTAGTAAGAAAATACAGAGATTTTTCCCCCGCTAATTATTAGGAACTTTCAATTATGCGTATTTCAAGATTAATGATGTGAACAAAATGAAAAATGAAAAATTATATTTATTACATTAATTACTTTAATTCGCTGATTAAAGTATGTTTTCTTCTATTTTTGTGCCACTTATAGCCAACATATTTACGCCTAATTAACAAAAATTGTTGCTCCTTGGAGGTTCTGTACACTTATAATCTCTATGAAATGATATATATATTCAGGCCGCCAAAAGATCGACAAATAAAAAATCTATATAATCTTTTCAATTCAAATCTTATTTGGTTAGCTAGACAAGGCTGGTATTAATTTGATGTTGATAGGAGACTATATAATATAATATCATCCATCAAACTTTATAAATATTTTTGCCCGTTCTGGCCATCATGAAGCACATATTTTTTCCTCTCTAGACTATCCTTCAAATTTTATTGTGAGCTAGATTTAAATTTTGTAGATGAATTTCCCTATATCTAAAAATATTTATGGTTATGGTTGATAGAAAATCTTGAATCTTTATTATTGAATAAAATATCGATTCAAGATGATCTTAAATCTCATATGTTAATCTAAAAAGTCACAAGTCTCGATTTGAATGCAGAATCTTGAACTTTTCGATATGAGATTTGAGACGATTTTCCATCTCGATGTATAAAATATATCGGAATTTAGGATAAAACAATACCCAATAAAGATATGATATCCCGATTATCATCCCTATTTATGGCTAAGGTCAACATCAAAATTTTGAAACTAAGGTAAGGGGAGACTATTTGTTTAAAATTAAAAGTCTACTGTTGATTTTATACTACTATAGTCAAGGAATTAATATGTATGGGAACCCCCCCATTAATTGGGAGGTAACTCACTTTATGGGGAGAGGTTCGAGTTCCCTCACGTGTGAGGGCGGGACTAGTTACACGGCCGAGAAATGAGGGTTCCCTCTATTAAAATAAAGAAAAATAAGGATAAAATTGAAAATTTACCAATTTTTATGTATATTTTTATGTTTGATCTTCTAATTTTAATTGTTTTTGTATTATATCCTCAAATTTATAAACTGTCCATAATGGTCGTCATCATAACATATTTGGCCCTCTTAGTTTTGCTTATTTTATGTTATTACCTATACAAATTTATTATTTTTGTCATCATGGCCCCCATCAAATTAAAATCATGATTCTACTACTCATATGTATTATTAATAGGAGTTATTTTTGTTGGAAAATATTTATGAGTAAGCATTTTGAGGCGCAATTTTAAGCATGTTCCACTTCGTGTTAGTGGTTGTTATTGATTGATTTGGATACTCCTCCGTGAGTACTTCGAAATGGTATATTCATATGCTTAAAATGATGCTTGGGTGAATGAGATATTGTTGCTCAAAATTCACCCATTGATGTTGGAAAATAAAGAGAAATGTGCTTGTCCCACATGTGAAAGCTATTAGAGAGAAGTTGTGTTTATATATGATTGCTCATTTATAGATGGGTAAGAGTTATAAGGTTATAGGCTCTCTCTACGTGCGCGCAGGGGGGTGCAAATCAAAATCCAAACAGGCTTGGCTCGTGTGCACCCGCGTGTCCTGCGTACACGAATGTCGGAGCAAATTGTGCGGGCCCGGCCCAGCCGAATTTTTACTAATCTCTTTAATTTTCCAAGCCTTTTGAATTTCCATAACAACTAATTTTATTAGCTTGGTGGTTACAACAAGTGAAAGTCATTTTTTTTTACAGAATAGACAACACACACAGAATGCACAACACAGAGAGTTAGCCGAAATTTCAGAGCATTTTGTTTTTCATTTGTTTTTTTAGAAGAGTTCAAACACTTTTGTGGTTCGTTGGGAACGGGTTTTGGTGGTGCCCATACTCGTTCGATTTTCCGTTGCATCCTGGGAAACAGGCGTCTCGCGTTCTACTACACCAATCGGTAGGGGACGAATTTATTTTAAGGAGATTGTTGTTGTATCAACAAGCCTCCGAATTCTCTCTGTTTGCGCTGCCTTCGTTGCTGTATTTCCGCAATTTCGTTGCTGCTCCGCTGGACTGATTTGCTGATTTCTCATTCTCTGTCTGCGCTTGTCCTGTTGCTGTTTTATTACTTGTGCTGTTGCTAATTGTATCACTGTTGTTAATTGTATCATTTCTGTTCGGTTTACTGTTTGTTCAAAGTCTGTTGTAAGAACACAGTAACCAAATAAGTTAATAACAGTCTTAAAACAAATCGACTCAGTGGATATGGAAAACAGTCCAAACACAGTAGATCCGAATATGGCAGCCTCTTCGGCTGACCAGAATGTTGTGGCAGCCCCTGTGCCTGGCCATATTTCAGTGGCAGCCTCTTCGGCTGGCCAACATGCTACAGCATCTGGGCTTAATTTGGCAGCCTCTGTGGCTGGCCAATGTGTTGTTGCCTCTGTGGCTAGACAACCTGTTGGATATGTGAGCCATGTCAATCCTGCTACGGAAAAACCTGAAAAATTCAGTGGTCAGAATTTCAAACGGTGGCAACAGAAAATGTTTTTCTACTTGACCACGTTGAACCTTGCGAGGTTCCTAAAAGAAGATGCTCATGTACCCACGGAGGGTGAGATTGATATCCAAGTGATCAGTGCGATCGATGCTTGGAAACATTCTGAATTCCTATGTAGGAATTATGTGCTGAATGGGCTAAGTGATTCCTTGTACAGTGTGTACGCCGGAATGAAAACAGAAAAAGGGCTTTGGGAATCTTTAGATCGAAAATATAAAACTGAGAATGTCGGTACTAAGAAATTTGTCGTAGGCCATTTCCTAGATTTTAAAATGGTTGATTCCAAAACTGTGTTAAGCCAAGTACAAGAACTGCAGATTATTTTAGCAGAAATTCATGCTGAGGGGATGAGTTTAAGTGAAACCTTCCAAATAGCCTTGATAATTGAGAAACTACCACCTGGTTGGAAAGATTTCAAGAATTATCTAAAGCATAAGTGAAAAGAAATGAGCATTGAAGACTTGGTTCTTAAGCTGAGAATTGAGGAAGATAACCGAGTATCTGACAAAAGAGGAATTTCTCATGAGGCTAAGGTAAATGTTGTTGAACATGGCCATAAGAAAAAGAACCTCAAGAACAAAGTGTCAAAGATGGGCCCTAAAGGAGGAGTTTCCAAGAAATCAAAATTTCAAGGAAGATGCTTCAACTGTGACAAAATGGGTCACAAGTCTTCTGAGTGCAGACTGCCGAAGAAGAAAAAGAACCAAGAGGCTAATGTGATGGAACACATGACTCAAGATGTTTCAGACATTAACCTTTCTGTTGTGGTTTCTGAGGTGAATCTGGTGGGTTCAAACCCAATAGAGTGGTGGATTGATACTGGTGCCACTCGACATGTGTGCTCGGACAAGAGCATGTTTTCTTCTTTTGAGCCTGCTGGTAATGGGGAAAAAATATACATGGGAAATTCAGCAACATCTGAGATTGAATGTCAAGGAAATGTGATTCTGAAGATGACCTCTGGGAAATAGTTGACTTTGAACAATGTTCTGTATGTACCTGAAATACGAAGAATCTTGTGTCTGGATCGCTTCTGAACAAGTATGGATTCCGGATGGTGTTCAAGTCTGATAAAGTAGTTTTGACTAAAAATGGGATGTATGTGGGAAAAAAGTATGTCACTGATGGGCTATTTAAGCTCAATGTAATGATTGTTAAACCCAAAAATATCAATAAAGCTAGTTCTTCTGCTTATATTGTTGAGTACTCTAATTTATGGCATGGTAGATTAGGACATGTTAATTTTAATTCATTGCGGAAATTAATTAACATGAATCACATTCCCATTTTAAAATTGATAACAGACATAAGTGTGATACTTGTGTTGAGGCAAAACTAACTAGATCATATTTTCATAGTATTGAAAGAAACTCTGAACCACTTGATCTCATTCATACCGATGTATGTGATTTTAATTCAATACAATCGAGAGGCGGTAATAAATATTTTATTACCTTTATTGATGATTGCACAAGATTTTGCTATGTGTATTTGGTGAAAAGCAAGGACGAAGCTATAGAGAAATTTGTTCTATATAAGAATGAAGTTGAAAACCAACTGAATAAAAGAATTAAGGAGTTAAGAAGTGATCGTGGTGGTGAATATGTTTTTCCTTTTGAATCACTTTGTGGACAAAATGGAATCATACATCAAACCACAGCTCCTTATTCACCTCAATCCAATGAGATTGCAGAACGAAGAATCGTACCTTGAAAGAGATGATAAACGCTATGTTAATCAGCTATGGCTTACCTCAGAATATGTGGGGAGAAGCTGCTTTATCAGCTAATTACCTTTTAAGTAAGGTACCACGGAAAGAAGCAGGGAAAACTCCTTATGAAATGTGGAAAGGAAGAGTACCTTCCTATAAATTCCTACGAGTGTGGGGGTGTCTTGCCAAGGTAGTCATTCCTCCACCTAAGAAGGTGAAGATATGACCAAAAAACTGTTGATTGCATTTTCATATGATATGCACATAACAGTAATGCTTATCGATTTCTTGTGTATGAGTCTAATATACTAGATATTCACAAGAATACGACAATGGAGTCGAGGAATGCATCATTTTTCGAATGTGTTTTTCCTTGTAAAACTAATTCGAATTCAAATGCGGGCACACGAGACTATCATTGAAGATAGTCAGGACCAAGAACACATATATGTTCCAGAGGATCAACAAGTTGTTGAACTTGAACCAAGACGTAGCAAAAGAGCTAGAACGGAAAAATCATTTTGTCCAGATTTTCTGACATTTTTGCTAGAAAATGATCTTCAAAGCTATAACGAAGCTGTAAGGTCAGCTGATGGTGCTTTGTGGAAAGATGCCATCAATAGTGAAATTGAATCCATCTTACAAAATCACACCTGGGAGTTAGTTAATCTTCCTCCAGGATGTAAACCTTTAGGGTCCAAGTGAATTTTCAAAAAAAAAATGAAGGCAGATGGATCAATTGACAAGTACAAAGCAAGACTTGTAATTAAGGGTTACATACAACGTGAATGTCTTGATTACTTTGATACTTATTCTCCTGTAACGAGAATAAATTCCATAAGGATGATACTAGCGATTGCAGCTTTGCGCACTCTTGAGGTACATCAGATGGATGTGAAAACAGCCTTTCTGAATGAAGATTTAGATGAAGAAATCTACATGGAACAATCTGAAGGCTTTATAGCTCCATGATAAGAAAAGAAAGTCTGTAAGTTAGTTAAATCCTTGTATGGATTGAAACAAGCCCCGAAACAGTGGCATAAAAAGTTTGATGACACCATGTTGGCAAATGGTTTCAAAATCAATGAATGTGATAAATGCATTTATGTCAGAGAGACAGAAGTTGGCATACTGATTGTCGGGAGTAATGTTAAAATGGTAAAATCCACCAAGAATATGCTGAAATCTAAGTTTGACATGAAAGACATGGGTCTAGCATATGTCATTCTGGGAATAAAGATCTCGAGAAGTTCAGATGGACTTATTCTTGATTAGTCGCACTATGTGGATAAAATTCTTGGTAAATTCAACAATGATGATTCTGCTGTGGCAAAAACTCCTTTAGATGTGAGTCTACATCTATCAAAGAATATGGGATATGGTATATCTCAAATAGAATACTCTAGAGTGATCGGGAGTTTGATGTATCTATCGAGTTGTACAAGGCCTGATATAGTCTGTATAGTAAACAAGCTCAGCAGATATACAAGTAATCCAGGGGTTGATCACTGGAAAGCAATAATGAGAGTACTTAGGTACCTACGTTTCACTCGTAATTATGGGCTGCACTATCATAGATATCCAGCTGTAATCGAAGGATACAGTGATGCAAACTGGATATCTGATATGAATGACTCAAAGTCTACCAGTGGCTATGTGTTTACACTAGCAGGTGCAGTTATATCATGGAAATCCTCCAAACAAACTGTGATAGCCAGATCTACAATGGAATCAGAATTCATTGCATTAGATAAGTGTGCTGAAGAAGCAGAATGGCTTTGAAATTTTCTAGAGGATATTCCAAGTTGGCTTAAGCCAGTGCCAGCAATTTGCATTCATTGCGATAGTCAATCTGCAATTGGAAGGGCACATAACAATATGTATAATGGCAAGTCTAGACATATTCGTCGTAGACACAATACCGTTAGACAATTACTCTCTACTGGAGTTATTTCGATTGACTATGTAAAGTCAAAGGATAACATTGCGGATCCGCTAACCAAAGGGTTAAACAGAGAGTTAGTTGTGAAATCATTGAGGGGAATGGGACTAAAGCCCATTAGATAAATATTTATTACGAAGGAAAACCCAACCTTGTTGATTGGAGATCCCAAAATCTAGGTTCAATGGGACAACCTACTCGTAAAAGACATAATTGGTTCACTGTGGGGGGTTACTGTAGGCACTGCATTCTTGCATATTAACCCGATGAGGAGTCTTATTTGGAGACAACTACCTTTTAAGTCACGGAGGTCACGGGAAACGGACATCGGAAGGGGAAATTCAGAATAAACAAGGTTCACTGTTTTCGTTCGTGCTACGTTCGTGTTTACGTTCGAACGTCAAACGGATTGCGGGCGTTCGTGTCGCGTTTGAGGAAGCGTTCGAACGGTGTCGGTAATTCTGGTTTTGCTGCTAGCCTCTCATCCAGCCCAATTAGCCCCCCAAAGTCCATAAAACACATCCCAATTTAAATAAATAAATATTAATTAAACATTAACTAAATAAGATAATAATTAAATTAATTAAATAATTAAATAAAACATATACCAAACATAATAAACAATTACCAACTTAAACTAAAATCATGCCTAAAATTAAAATCAATCAACCAATTATATTCCCAATCTAATAAGATTATCCCCAAACTTAAAATATTGTATTCCTAATCCAAGCCAATCAAATATTCAACCTTCCCTATCTAGCCAAGATTTGTCCCCCCTCAATCTTTGACTTCCCTTAACCAAACAAAATCAAATCCCTCTTCAATTAGCCAAATCTCTTTCCTTGTCAAGCCCTAACCCTTCTCTATATAAACAACCCCTAACCAAAGCCATGGTCTCCTTCACACAACCTAAATCACGCCCAAGGCATAGAATTCACACCCAACTCTCTCGAAATCTCTCTAGACTCTCTCTACACACCCAAGACTAAACAAAAAAGAGAAAACACTTCACACATACACAAAAGAAAACAAGAAACCACCACAAGCCACCACCCTCCATAGTTGAATCCAAAGCACCAACAGCCACCATAGCCGAATCCATAACACACCAAACTCCCCTTAGCCGAATCCTAAGACACGCCTAAACAACCTCCTAGATTACCTTAAAACAGCAGCCCAAATCCTTAAAAAACAGTAACATAAAAACTGCATAGATAAACTTAAAAATAATCACATATTATTGCACTAAGAACCCACACAAACTTGGAATAGTTCATTGAAAACGTTAAAACAGGTGGCCCGTGCAGTGAGCAGCAAGACCGAGCCGAATAGGAGCAGAACGGAGTTCGAACCGCAAGCAAAGCAGCAAGACAACGAACGAGAACAGTGAACCAGTGAACCGGGGGAGAGTTGCGGAGCATCCACCCTTCCGACGATCGTGTACCGTACATCCTAGAGGTGATTTAAAAGGTTAGACCTGAGGGTACCTTTCCATTAGTTTATATTCGTTTTTTTATTGAATTATATTCGCATGAGAGTCGTTTATGAATGCATGTTATGGCTTGAATGAAATGGAAGAGTGTCGTCTCTTGTGGTATATAGGATGGAAACCCAGACGTAAATTCCGTAGCCGAATCCGAATAGACGGTAGTGCGGTCTGTACATGGGACACAACTCCACGTACCACTTGAGTAAACGGCACCTTCTCTTGTGTGGCGTTGCTTTGGTTTATTTATTTCTTGTCATTTAAATTCCGTATATTGCTTATTCCCGTATGATGTGATCGAGTGCATGGGCTTAGTAAGTGCGATGAAAGGTTCCCTAATTGGAGGGGTTAAAATCCTTCACCACGACGCTTTGCCGCACCGATTGATGTGTGTTCGGTTGAATGCGAGATACGTTCAATCGAGCATACCTAGTTTGATATGATTGTCTTTATTTTCGTATGCATGATTCAACCGAGCGCATGGGTTTAGTAAGTGCGATGTGAGATCCCCTATGGGGAGGGGTTAAAGCCCTTTACCACGATGCTTTGCCTCGCCGGTTGATGTGTGTTCGGTTGGATGCAAGACACGTTCAATCGGACATACTTAGAATAATATGATTGTCTTTATGTTTGTATGCATGATGTGATGTGACGCGCATGGGCTTAGTATGTTGGTCTAAAGGTCCACTCTTTGAGAGATCAAGAGCCCCCAAAAGGCCACCTTTACGGCAGTACTTCGCCGCGCCCCTTTATTTTGTTGTTTATGTATTGTGTCCCATTTCATGCATCAGGTCTGTTCCCTTTCGAACGCGTTTACGAACGCAACTCGAACGCGCACGCATTTTCGCCTTATCATGCATCAGGTCTCATTTCCGTTCGAACGCGTTTACGAACGCCATACGAACGTGAGCATTCTGTTTCATTTCCGTTCGAACGCGTTATCAAACGCCATACGAACGCGAGCATTCTGTTTCATTTCCGTTCGAACGCGTTATCAAACGCCATACGAACGAACGCGAACCTTATGTTTTTACCGTTTGAACGCGTTTACGAACGCTACACGAACGCGCGCACACTGAACTGAGTCTGTCTTATCATATTCTTGCATAATTGCCTTTTGGTTGATCTTTCTTGTGTTATATAGCCAACTGTATTATTTGTATTCAAGCATGATTAGGCTGTTAGCACGTTATTTGGTTAATAGGTTCATGAGATAGTACTCAAGCATGATTATGTTGTTCTTAGTTTTCCATATCATAGGATTGAATATGTTCATGAGATTGCCATGTGATGTTGCATGTTGTGATGAACTTGTTGATGTATGCATATGAATTTAGAAGCATGATATTTTTGGAAATAAATGTTATTTAAGCCTGTGTTAAATTATTATATAAATCCTTTTATTACAAGTGACATAAGTAAGGGACCATTCCGAACCCAACGGTTTAGGTCTTCCCGTGCGAGGGGTGAGTGCGGCCTTAAATCTCATTTTCCCGGTTCACACCGGGTGGCGACTCCATTACTCTCCGGTTTAGTCCCCCGTGGCTACTCCGTACTCCCGACCAGGCCGCGAGCCTGGAACAGCATGCGTCGCCCCAGATTTCCTGTGTTCCCACAGTTACCCTATAGTCAATTCCTATGGTGAAATGAAACAGTGATGCTCGTATGGATAGAGGTTATACAAAGGCTTTTAATGATTCTTATGCGTCGAGAATCCGAGCAGAGTATTACGAGATACTCTTAAATAAGAAATCACCTATGTGAGAGAGAAGTGGGGCCGTTTCAAAAGGAATTGTACGGGGCACAATTCTTAGAAACTCTTGCAGAACCAGGTTGATGTTCATGGCCAAAATGAACATAATAATGAGAACTCATGTGTGTTAGGTAAAATATATGTGTGATATATGTTCTACATTTACATGACCGGCAATACAGTTCAATGACATCGCGTCCACTGTCAGCCATAAATGAGATATACTTTCACAATGGAAGGTTCAAAGGCTGAGCCTACCATCCTATGCAGGTGTTGAACCGTTGAACTCTTATAGGTCAAAATAAAATGTTTTATAAAATAATTTTATTTGACGATTTTTCGCCAATTTCATTCATGTGGGGGATTGTTGGAAAATGCTTATGAGTAAGCATTTTGAGGCACAATTTTAAGCATGGTCCACTTCGTGTTAGTGGTTGTTATTGATTGATTCAGATACTCCTCCGTGAGTACTTCGAAATGATATATTCATATGCTTAAAATGGTGCTTGGGTGAATGAGATATTGTTGCTCAAAGTTAACCCATTGGTGTTGGAAAATAAAGAGAAATGTGATTGTCCCACATGAGAAAGCTATTAGAGAGAAGTTGTGTTTATATATGATTGCTCATATGTAGATGGGTAAGAGTTATAAGGATAGATGCTCTCTCTACGTGCGCGCAGAGGGGTGCAAATCAAAATCCAAACAGGCTTGGCTCGTGTGCACCCGCGTGTCCTGCGTACACGAATGCCAGACCAAATTGTGCGTGCCCGGTGTCACGGGCCGACTTTTTCCTTAACGGAAAAAGGGCTTGTGCGGCACTTACACGGTCGTGTCCCGTATAAGTCAGCCTACCCGGAACTTCTGTCCCCAATTTTACGCTGTTTAGGAAGAGAACATACCCACAATAATATAGGACACAGGAGTCACAAGCTATCTCGAAGCATACATGAGCGGGCCCGTACCGCACCGGGACCCAGCACTCGAATGGCACAACCGGATATAAAGTATCAATTTTCCCAGCCAACACAATCGCAACATTCCAACACTATCCCAACGATGTCTAAGGGCGAGAGGGTTCACGGCTAAAGCCCAAAGACCACCGAAGCCCCCTTGGCCACACCCAAGGTTCACCTAGGCTTCCCCCCTAAGGAGGTTTTAAAGACATTGCACATGTCTCACCAGTATACGCACCTAGCGCTTGAGTTGTCACACCCCCCTCTAAAATCCATCTTAATAGGAGTTTTCAGGAACTCTTCCGGGCATTCAGTAAGCCACTATATAAGCGACTTTGGGTTAAAATCTCGTCCCTAAACGAGCTCGTCTTGATGGGTTTCCACAACACCCCCACTTTAGCGGAAAAGACCCAAAAGTGGGCCTACTGCCAAAATCTCCCGACAAATCTCGAAATCCAACTCTGGGGCTGAAGTTTTTCCCAGTACAAGTGACCATAAGGTTCACTTTGGAACTTGGTCCCACTCGATTCGACACCCCGGGTCGTTAGCTCCTTCACAATGCACCAATTAGGCTAACGACTAGCGGCAAGCTAGCGTATCTCAAAATCCCCGCCAAACTTCAGAACGGGACCCCACGGGTGAGAACTTCCCAGTACATCTACCCATAAGAGTTACTTAGGGCTTGATCAAGCTCAATCCGGCATTCCGAAATATAAGCTCCTTCATAACGCTGCACAACTAGGCCAGCTCCTAGCGGCAAGCGAGCACGTTTCTAAATCTCCAGGCAAACTTCCGAATATTGCCACACAATGAAATATCTCCAGTACAAGGTCATATAAGAGATACGTTTGACCAGGAACGAGCTTTATCTGATGTCCCGAGACATTGGCTCCTTTGTAAAGCGACGACACACGTCCTAGTCTGAAACTAGGAACGACAACACCCGGCCTAGCCGAATTTTTACTAGTCTCTTTAATTTTCCAAGCCTTTTGAATTTCCATAACAACTAATTTTATTAGCTTTGTGATTACAACAAGTGAAAGACCTCTCATTTATGAGATATAATTGGGATGTTAATTTCCTTTAATGAGCTGTGATTTTTGTTTTTTACATAATAGACAACACACACAGAATGCACAACACAGTACCTTTGTCCGTTATAAGAACTCAGTAACCAAATAAGTTAATAACAATTTTTCCTGAGTATGTGAAAAATAGATCAATCTCACTCAAAGTTTAGTATTCGAGTTACACAGTAGAATAGCTGATTTAGGTAAGTAGGGACAGATTTTTTTTTATTGTAAACACCAGTAAATTAATGATATTAGATTCTAAGAAATAAAGAAGTGTACGGAAAAATATATCATTTTAGAATGAATAATGGAATGTTCATAAGAGATAGATGAAGCTTGAAAATTAATAATAAAAAAGAAAAAAAAAAAGGGAAAGGGGAGCTTATTGATAGTAGGGTTAGATTAGAGGGTTGACTGTGACTTAATAATAGTGTGATTGTGTTTTTGAGAAAATAGTGAAAGCTAAGTCCTTTTTGCTTCTCAACAACCCAACCTCACTTGAAATATGCAACAGTGAAAAGCTTTTCTGATTTTGGCTTTTGGTGTCATTAAGAAAAAAAAGAAAAAGAATCTTAGGCTTCTTCTTATGAGTCATTTTTCTTAATTTTGTGAATGACATTGAAAACCACTTAAACAGGTCATTAAATCAAGATGACCAATAATTTTGATTACTTTGAGATTTTAACATAAATAAGGAAAGTTGGTGTTGATTGAATGCAACCTGTCATACACAAATCTTATCCTCCAAATCATATAATCATTCATAAGAAAATCCTTTTTTTCCCCCTGAGCATGACCACGAAAATTAGACCTACCAAGTATTAATTATCTTCCTAATTTTGTACTCTACATACAAAAAAAATTTGAGTCATTCTATGAGTTCTATGGTTGTATCATAAACTCATATGTTATCCACGTTAGCTTATTCGAATTTGTATTTTAATTTTATATATGTAATATTGATGACTAGTTTTGATATTTGAGTTGCCTTAGGCGATTTTTAAAAATGAAATCCTAGGTTTGGTCAAAATTATTAATTATTAACAATGTCTAAAAAAGATTTAGGGACCTCAGTCATAGAATTTTTCCTATAAATGGGATCCTGTACCACAGACTAAGTTGTCTATTATTCATAACCGACTATGTTAGTATTACTATTGTTATTCAGAAGTATTTTTGTTTTAGTTGAAAATTGTTATTTGATTATTTAAAGTACTCTCAAAAGCACTTAAGAAGGCAGTAAAAAATGTCACACCATATTGGCATCTTTCCTTCCTCTGAATTGAACACATTTCTGACAAACACAGAAGTTTAATGCTCATTTGAATTTAAAATTTCTGTAGGATTGTATTTGAGACTGCAAGGAAAGATTTGGCCCGAAGATTTGATAAGATAATATTTTGCTATTTTTATTAAAAAGTGTTACATCTCATAAATTGTTTGCATTCATTTGGCTTCCAGTGCTAATAATCTTTGTCCAATCTCATCTTGTGTTGTTGTTTTTGTAGTTTTTTTATTGCTTTAGAATTCCGTTCTTTCATATACTTTATTATTATTGAACGATGATTCTTATTTAGATATTAATGAATTAATTAGGGAGTAAAAATTTGTATTTATACAATTATTTTAAATTAAGGATTATTAATACTGGTGATTATCCTTTTATTACTAGGGAGTTGCACACACTCACACTCCTATATTTTTCTAATTTTTCCGTTAAAAAAATACTGTTAGTCTACCTTTAAATAATACCAATTCAGTCCTTATTTTTTAAATAAAAATAAAATAACAAAACTTGTTACACATGTATTGACATGTAAAATACCAGTAAACCCATTGATAAATTATAAAATTATTTTACCCATGAAATAAAAACTGATAGCATAAAATTACAACCCATACCAAAAAAAAAAAAAAAAACACAAAACAAAACGGGAAAACCGCGAAACATTGGTATTATAATTCGTCCTCAATGGACGTGACTTGGTGGTGTATGATTCAAAATCTCACTTTGAAGTCCTTGATTCGAATTCAGAGAGTGCGTTTCTTGTAAGAGTCTGAGATATCCAAAGATTTTACCGACTCCGCTTAAGTCCGGAAGGGGTGGTTTGGCTGTGGGGTTTCCAACGATTTCAAAAAAAAAAAATGGTATTATACTTCACTCCAGCGGCACAATTATAATTTTTCACTTGTATTTTTTAGTAAGAATATAATTGTAATTTTCAAATTGAAGGGTAAAATATTTGCATTAAGAAGAGTTTTTCAAGCCCATCAAAAAGCATTTGGAGCATAAAAAAATATAAAGTAATGAGAAAGGAATGAAAATGAGGAAACTCAATGCAAATGAAAATACCAATGAGGAAAATTACATAAAGAAAAATCCAAGACAAATATCAACAGATTTCATTAAGATAGATATATGCCTTTACATTGGCACCTATATAATATCAAATGCAACAAAAAGAGAGTGAGAATAAGATCAGAACCTTGAAGTCAGTCAAATCAGGGACAACATATATATAGTTTGGCCACCACCTGCATGTAATCAATAGCTATATTATAAACAATCAAATCACATATGCTGTGCCTGTTAGCTATATATATAGCATGTAACATGGATTCAGACTGGAGGAATTCAAATTAATAAACATCTTTAATCTTTGGGAAACTAAACTTTGCAGGACCTGAATGAACATAGAACTCCATTATTGACCTTTCAATTTAAAATGCTTTGGCCATGAAGTAAAAAAAGGTTTGATCAAAAAGACAAGTAGAAGAACTATGTTAAATCTATCCGAATTTCAAGGGCTGGATCAAATGATATAATATAACATAAATAATTTCTTATATCACTAAACACGTATTTAAGCAAAAGCTTGACGAGTATGAAAATGTCATCTTATTACACACTTGAAAGAAAGCACTCGGAACCTAAGATATAAGTCCCTGGTCTAATCTAAATCTCACTTCAATTAACGTAGATTTATTATTATATATGAACTGTTCCACACACCCAGTAGCAGAATACACTTATGCATTTGGTTAAATCTTCTCCTTTATGAATTTTGAGTTTCGTTTTGTGGGTTTGGGAATACTGGAAGAATAATACATGTGCTTTTACAAGACAACTGAGATGATTTTGAAGCTGGATCAGAAAATGGTAATGGGTCTAGTCGGGTCCGGTTTTGAAGCCCGATGGATATTAATTATTAATTATAATTGGTTCATTTGAGTCCACTATGAGATATAGTCTCCTTGAAGAGCACACACAGGCCTACTAAATCCGGTCCATTAATAGGCCCAGCAATTTCTCTATCATCAATTAATTAATTATGTTTACAATCTACCAAAACATGAATGATATTATTATTTCTTAATATTTTATTGCAACTCTCATGACCTTTATAGTCGGTCATTTCTGGGAACCTTATAGAGTTATAGATGAGTTTGTGGTGTGGAAATATGATCCATTTTTAAATAACTAAACCAAACCTTCTTTTTTTTTCCTTAATAAGTTAGATTCGTTACATAAATTTTTTGACCGTTATTATGCTTTATACGAAATCATTATTTCATTAAACTAATAAAAAATTAGGTCTCTTTTTATAATTTTTATCATATCAACTTAAATATTCTCCAAACTCATTTGATATATGAGAACATAATTTATTCTCATTTTTAACCATAACACATATATATATCTATGTTGGATATGCCCGAATTATCTTAATGAAATTTTTATCATCTTCTCCTCAATCATACTACACACTTTCTTCCTTATTTATTTATTTTTAATTTCGTTGCCTAACATTTGGTTTCTTAGAGCATTATAGGTATCACAACCATCATATAAATTTGTTCTCTAAATATGAAAAGAATTTTGTGATCGCGCAAGACTTAGATACACAACGAACTCCGTTTCCTCAATTATTAAACATATTAAAAAATTTAAAGTGTATTTGACACCATATGTTTTATTGATCCCGTTTGATGTTTAATTGCGACTGAAATTAAATGTGGGAAGTTTCAAGTGTTACGTTATGAGTTGTAGAATAATTTTAAGGTGAAGGATCATTTCAAAAAAAATATTTAAAAAAAAATAAAATTTCCATCTATATATGATTAGAATCTGCTCTTCTTCTTCTTCTTCTTCATCTTTAAAAAAAAAAAAAAAATCTTTAGCGAGTATGTATTTTTTCTTCCAAAAACTATTATTCCCCAACCTTGGTCGGCATGTTGGTTTTGGACATTGAATACATGATAATATTATAAATATAATACTTGAATAATATATTATGTGAATATACAAAGTCATGCTGTTCCAATTAATAGCAGTATATTCACATGCTCACTGATCATATTCATATGCATGCAAAATAATGTGAGTTTACAAAATTAAGTGTCGGGGACACACATGACTCTGTCACAACTTTCAACCCCTATAGACTTGAAATGATGACACACAATTCATAACATATGTATGTATGTATGTATGTATGGGTCCAATTAATCCTGAACTATGTGAACGACTTGTACATTTTTTTGTTATCGTTGAAAATTCCGAAGCGAAAATATTCATTCCGGCCTTAAGTGGAGCAGATAAAATTTCTGACTATTTCAGATTATTACAAAAAATGCATTCCTTAAATTCGAACTCATGACCTCAAAATGATATCATAAACCCTACACCACCATTAGCATGACAATAATACCCGGATCCGGCCCAGGTCCAGAATTAAAAAATCCGGACCCGGGTCTAAAAAAATTGGACCCTGGCGATTACGGACCCGGGTTCGCACGGGTCCCGAAAAAAAATATATATTATAATGAAAAATATAAAATAATATGCATATAAAAAATATATATATAATAGAATATAATTAAAAAATATAAAAGAATTGAAATAAAATTGAAAAAATCCAAATATAAATATAAAATAATACAATTAAAAATTTAAAAAAATTAACCCGGGTATCCGGATCCGGATCTGGTAGACCCGGGTCCGGACCCGGGGTAACCAAATTACTTCCGAATCCAGACCCGATTCCGGATCCGAATTTTGTCTTCCCTAACAGACGAACTGCTTGTACACAATGGAGGCTTTAGCATAAGATTCGGATGACCTAACTAACAATATACTACCAAATGAGAAGATAACTGATAATATATTCTACATGTACAATTTGAGCATCATATATACATATACCTACGTATATTGATGGTCCCATAAATTTTGTTTGTCTGCATTATATATATATATATATATGTTGATTGAAATAAACTCGAATACCCATGAAATTTTGTTATAATAAAGTTGTCAAGAATTCGTATTTTGTCTCGATCGAGTCGGTGCGCATGCCACCAACCAAAAAACTATCTTACAAATGATCCTAAGACATTTCAATGTTGATATAAATAAATTGTATAAAGCTCTTTTCATGAAGTCCAAGATTCACCAAAATATTGTTATCCTCAAGGACTGTGGCCCTGTGCTAGCATATATGTTGCTCCAGTCATTGCGTGAAATTACTGTACACTCAAGTGTTGTAGGAGAGAGTAGCAAAATATAAAAAGCATGATCATTAGAACATGTCATGCCAGCTTTCCTATTTCTATCTAACACTGCCAACTTCACATGCATCCATCACTTCACCCATGTAATTTCACTAATTAATTTTATGTCTCAAGGAAAATTCCCAAAATCCTTTCTTTCAAAATTGAGATCTTGACTCTTTCAAAATAAAAGTAGGATACTGACTTTCTTTCAAAGTTAGGTTACAATGTTTACATCCAACCCTCCATCCCACTGTCACCTGATAGATCAAAAGGGAGCATGTATTAAATAAGCTTCCTCAATATATATTCAAACATGGAAAGCTAATCAAAACACACTTCCAATGGAGGTATTGTGATTTTTAATCCATAATTTAAGCAAAGTTCGCAATCGAACTTGAAACCTTAACTCATGTTAGAGAAACCACTTAACCCAAAAACTTAGTTAAAACTAATATGTAAAGACTAAATAATAGTACTAAAAACTCTTTTGGCATTTTTTTTTTTTTTAATTTTACTTATTTATGTTGTTTGGTTTGGCATTTGGGAATGGAGTTCATGCATGAGAGACTTATGGATTCATGTGTCTTTACAGTGTATATATGGTTATTTTTGTAGGTCAAGGATTAAATCAAACTCCAGCTTGTAAAAACAAGTGCTAATTAATAAAACTCTTCACATGTGCATTTATGACCATTCTGCAGTTTTCCAAATCAATATCTACCTACATAAATTTCTCACAGCCAGTAAAAGATTGACTTCTGAGAGAGAAATTTAAAGACACCCAAAAGTTACAAGAGCTTCCTGTGATTCATTAACTAAAGTTGACAGCATTGAAACACCATGGCAGAGCACACAAGACATGAATGTTATAGACTCCACTAGGTTTCTTTTCTGTAAAAATTATTATCAAAACAATAAAAAGCAACCAAAATTTTCCACATATTCAGCTGATAATTTATTTCACATTAAGTTTTATACACAAATCTTAGCTAGCCATAGTAAAGGTAACTAATCCTTTGCAATTATACAAAGCTGCAAGTTGACTTTTTTTTTTTCCTTCTAGGCATGCATAAATAGAGATCATAAGAAAGAAAAGTCAAACTTTCAATTCCTCATAACATCTAATAAATAACAGCTAGTCCCTTCATTTACCAAGACGTTTATGCATCCATATCTATTTATTTTAGTATGTTTTATATCACAATCCATTCACCAACTCTGCGCTATGAGGCTATGTTGAGATGTTATAACTTTGCCTAGTGTTTAAGTTATAATATCTTTCCATAGTTGGTCTCAAGCCCAAACAAAGGAGGACGAATGTGTTAGATTTCGGCAATTAACACAGAACTAATCAAATTTCTTATGACATGGATTCTAAATAAAATTGTGCAAATATATTTTGGATAGAATATAATTGTATCAAAAGATATCCTTATAACCAAACTCTGCTTAATGAGAAAAATGCTATATTTGGTTTGGTTATCAAAACTCATACTCTGAAGAGAACTTTATCTTATTTGAGCATTCAGATGCTAAATGATCATTCCAACTAAAAGATAAAGGATATCAAAATAAAATTTATTATCAATAAAAACCATATGATCATCATCACATAATATTGTGAAATCTACACTTCGATTAATTAATTAAATTCACTATGGAATAATAAAATCTTTTTTAATGAATGATCTCAACCACTAGTGTCACTACAAAACAACCAAAGTTTTATGGAATAATAATAATCAGTAGAAGATCAACGGCAAATTAATTAATGAACAGACCAAAAAGAGTTTTTAACCATAACCCTAAAACCAGATCCTCTCTCTTTAGAACATATCAGTATCCTCGTCCACATCTAATTTAAGGTCATACTTAAGGTAATCTTTCCCACCTTGATCATCAAAAAGCCACTTCTCAAGCAAAGATAGCTGTGGCATTTGATCATGATCTACACTAGGATCTTGCAGTTGACTAGACTCAGGTGTCACTGATTGAGAAAAATCAGTAGAATTTGAAGAATCAAATGACTCAAAACCAAACAATGATTCAAAAGCCTCTGATAATTCTACCCCATTATTGCTTGCTACTTTGCTTGGAGTCCCTTCATTAGATGCAGATTCTGCCCCAACAATGTGATTAACATTGTTGTTAATTGAACTTATAGTAGTGGCAACTGAGTTTGAAGAAGCACATTTTGGAGAGTTTCCGACCCACCCTTTGAGCAATTTAGCAATGTTCTCAGTGTTTGATGCATAAGTTGGTGCTTGAGTTGCTGATTTTGTGTAGGAAATGAACCCATTTGCAGGCTTCAATTCTGTTAAAAAACTTGCTTTTTCTGGTGACAATGCCTCACATAGAGCTTGCTTGGCCATGTGAATATCAGTCTGCAGCCTTCTCTCCCACTGGCCCCTAGAGACTTGCTGTGAAGAAACTGAAGCTAACCCATCTCTAGTATCTTCAGAGGACCCTGCTACAGCTTGCTGCAGCTTCTTCAGTTTCCTTTTCAAGTGAGTGTTCCAATAATTCTTGATGTCATTGTCTGTTCTCTGGGGAAGATAAGAAGCAATAGCAGCCCATCTGTAACAAACATCCAACAATGCTTATCTGTTAATCACTTCTGAAAAAATGAACTTTTTGAAAGGAAACAAAAAAAAAGAAGCACTTTCGAATATGTACCTGTTGCCCAAAAGTGCTTGTAGATGAATTATCATCTTCTCTTCATGATCAGTGAAATTCCCACGTTTGATCCCTGGCCTCAGGTAATTAGTCCATCTAAGCCTGCAACTTTTGCTACATCTAAGCAATCCTGAAGCAAACAACCAAAATATGTTACTAAAAAATTAAAATAATCCAATCATGAAAAATAGTAAATAAAATAAAATTAAAAACCTGTATTAGTGGGAACAGTCCTCCAATTTCCAGGGCCATGCTCTTGAATATAGGAAACTAAAATGATATCTTCTTCAGGAGTCCATGGTCCTTTCTTCACTCCAATTTTGTCACAACAAGGTGGCCTCCCCATATCAATTTCTTCTTCTTCACACAATCTTTGCAATTTCTCTTTGTGGGGGGTTCTTGAAAAATTCTAAGACATGAGTCTACTGCAAAGGTCTTCTTGGTGAGGATATATAGAAAAAAGATTGTAGTGTAGCAAAGCAAAGAGTCAAAAAGATGACAGCAAATGCATTAACTCTTAAGGTCCAAAGTCAAGCGGTGTGGCAAAAGGCAGTAATATTACAATTACTATTAGTATTACTTTCCTTCTTCTGCAGCATATATTACAAAACCGCGTGGCATTTAATGAGGGGTTTGCTCTCACTGCATGGGAAACCCTAAAGTCTGCTTTTAATTCTCTAAAACCAATATGTATATATCATGAATAAATAAGACTCGTAGTTGTAGATATAATAACTCTTTAGAGTAAAAAATACATTTAAAATCAAGCTGACCCTTTTAGTCTTGTTACTAGTTTCTTGCTAATCTCAAGGAGTTATTGAAAACGCTTTGTCGAATGCAAGTTATTAATTAGGGTTTTAGCTTACTCAAACTTCGCGATTCGTGTATGTAAGAGTGTTACAGATGATGATGAATTGATGTCTTGATGATGATCTTGGCTACCGGAACTGAGGTGAAACTGTTGAGACTTATTAGAAATTTTCAAACTTCATGCATTTTCGTGAGAAGAGGACCATGCATGCATGTTGATCACGATTTTATCAATTTAGCACGTAAGTGCGCGTATCGTTCAAGTAATACAGTAACTATTAGTCACATATGGTACCCACATAAACATAATATTTATTTTATTAATAACAATACTAACTTACTTATCTTAAACTAAAATATTGAGAAGAAATTTTGATTTAATTATTTTAATTGAAGGATTAAATAGATAGCAAATAATAATTTTGGAGTTTAAATTTTATGCACGGGAAGAACCTAAGGTTATAATTTCACTTAAGCATGCAAACAATAGGCTCATGCCCTTTTCATTCAAATGGATTGTTGTTACTAATTATCAACTTATAATACTAAATTATTTACAAGTCTCTTTCGATAGTTAGGTGAATATATTCAGAATAAATCAATTAACTATATATCTATATTAATTAAATAAATCGAATTCATTAAGGTCTGGTCCAAATACTGACTATGCATGCCCGACATGTATATGTCTATCCTATAAGGAAAATTATTCAAGGGAACTAGATCACGCGCTATTATTCCCACGGTTAATCTAAATTTCCTCCGTCAAGTTCTAAGAATTTATCAAGACTATTATATTATTGGCCAAACAAATAAAATAAGTATTCAAAGAACAAAGAATAATGAATAATAAATAATAAATAACAAACACAAAAGAATAAAAATATGCAATTAAATTAATTGAACATGTTCGAGATTCATTACAACCATAGATTTATCAAGACTATTCTATTGTTGGCCAAACAAATAAAATAAGTATTCAAAGAACAGAGAATAATAAATAATAAATAACAAACACAAAAGAATAAAAATATACAATTAAATTAATTGAACATGTTCGAGATTCATTATAACCATAGATTTAATGAATTAGCTATTCATAATAATCAATAAAAATATGCTAATCATTATAAATACAAAACAATGACTCATAAAAGATAAACATAGAGAAAAAGGAAGAACGAACTCTCGTTGCAGCATTCGCCTTCAAACTCTGGCACCAGTGGAAATATTCATCTTTACCTTACTCTAGATGTTCTTATGCGCTCAGGAGGCTCCAAAATATGTTATGAGGCTTTTCTTTAGGTTTGGTAATGAACTTATACTTATATAGGAGCTCCATAGGGTGTTTCCTTCTTATAGCGACAATACCCACAAACGTCATTTAACACACACATGCAATCACGCAAAAATGCAAAAATGCAAAAAAAAATTACTAACTAAATAAAACTATTATGAGAGTTACACATAATATCGTCATCAGATAATGCCCATTAACGAAACCCATGAACCTTCAAAGTACCCAACAGAACTCAAATATAAATTATTGAATAAATCATCTAAGCAAGACTCACAATGTGTGTGTAAAGGTTCGGTCACAGCTCAACTCATAAGTAAGTCAACTAGGTGATTTCGCCTCAAAAATTGGGATCCAATGGAGCTAACCAACCTAGATATCTCAAAAGTACTATGTATTTGCCTATTAAGCTCGATATGGTATGACTTCTCTTTTTCTTTATCTTTTGACTCACCTATGCTTTAAGGTAGCATTTCTCCTCATGGTGGTCCTAACACTCACCAATGAGCAGTTTCACGTTTATCAGTTATAAGTGGTTTATCTTTTTTTTAAAAAAACAATTTTTTTTTTTGCTTTTTTCATTTTTTTTCCAAAAGATTTTTCTTTTTCTTTTGCTCTTGCCACACCATATATTATAGAAAAATTACAAACAAAGACAAATATCTAGGGAAACGATCATTCATCTTCAAGTAATTTTCACATATAGTCATTTTGTTAACTACCTAGACTCTTACTACTAAAAACTTACTTTTAAGTGTTTACGAGTCTAATCTAAATCACATACTCAATGCATAAGATAAAAGTCAATTGAACACTTATCGTTTCTTAAGATTTCATCCTAAAATAAACAAACTCAACATTAGACTTATGCTTCACTACCTAGAAGCAAAAAAAAAATTAAAAGATTTTATTTTTAATTTTTTAATAAATAGTAAGAACTAACACTAACATGCACACACATACACCCCAAAACTTAAAATTTACATTATCCCCAATATAAAATAAGCATAAAGGAAAAAGAGTGAGTAACAACACTACCGTACATGGAGTTGATCAGACTCATGCTGGTCGGACTTTGATTGCGCAAAGTGTATGGGATGTGCTAACACCTGCATAAATACACATGCAAACTAATAAACACACAAATAGCACACAATAAAAATAAAACTAATATTAAGACAATAAAAATTAAACGCATGGGTTAAATCTGTCACGACCCCCTCCCTAGGGCGGGCCCAACCCTAGAAAGAGGTCCGCGATCAACTTCAGCTCGAGCACTCTATATGCCAAATCAACCAATTTAAAACACACAAATAATACATCACAAATTACAAACTCATAAAGTATACACAACCTTTATGGCTTACAACACAAGACTCGATCAAAAATGCAAATGACGACTCAAATCTGGTACTACTCCTGCTATTCTCGCGAACTACCTGAAATGTTTGGGGAAGAGGGGAATGAGCTTAAAAAGCTCAGCAAGTAAACACTCATTCTCTCAACATGACCTCACCAACAAAATAGGAATATATATATATATATTATATATATATATATATATATATATAATAATTAATATATGAAAATATCAGTTTAGATATATAATAGCTATCTCAAGCAGAACATACTCACAACAACACATCTCAATCAAACAAGGTTTGCTATCCGGATTCGGTATAATAATGGATTGAAACCATTATGAGAGTCTCTCTCTTACCCCCCAAGGTTTCCCTCCATATAATCTCACAATATGTGCAAGAGGGGGATTGAACCACACGCCTCTGCTAATCTCGTATAATCTCGCATATCCGACCATTATCCTACTAAATCCGGTAGCATAACAATAAACTCACACAACATCCAATGCAACACATCTCATCTCATATCATTCATCAACTCATCTCAAAATCGCATAGTACTCAATACTTCAATTCATAGTACAAATATACAATTTATATCTGAAATTAGTATTCACCATTTATGTTCTCATGCTATCGATTACTCAGTAAATTTTCCAACGAGCATATATAAATATATGTGGGTATATATATCTATATTATCATACAATATATGAAAATAACATATATATTATAATGTCATCACAACAATCATCCCACAACAATACAAACATCCATCAAACATGGTTGCTAATCCGGGCTCAGTATAATAGTGGATTGAAACCAATGAGAGAGTACCTCATCACAACTCTCATGGCTTCCCACCATATCAAACCAGTGGAAGTGTACCTCATCACAACTCCCAAGGTTTACCATCAAATCAAAAACCAATGGGAGAGTATCTCATCACAACTCCCAAGGTTTTCCATAATCTCATACCACCTGATGTATCATCACATCTTATCTCCGACCACTATCATACAAAACCCGGCTGCATAACACAACAACACACATCATCCAATACAATCACATCTCACATCCAATCCATCAATCTCATCTCAATAATCACGATTTCATGTTTATCATGCTTTCAATATCTCAATATTATATCTCAACAAAATATATTTAATATAAATATATATAATTATAATATACCATTATATTTATATATATACTGACTCTCACAACAACCAACAATCATCAAACAATATGTTAAGAGAATCACCACAGAGTGTACTTACCTCTATCCATGCAAAAGCTATGAATAAATCTATATCCTCGCCAAGAATCTGAAAAATGTAAAAGTACGATCATGTCCCTCAATATATCCAAAATTATGATTTTACCCCTAAACTTTCTAAATTTACAATTATGTCCAAAACTTTCCAATTCTATCATTTACACCCCCAAAATGATAATAATCACATACCGAGCTCCAACGATCTCCAAACCTCTCAAAGAAAGATCCACTGGTCAACAAACATCTCAAGGATCAGAGCGATGGCTTCAGAACTTGCTGATACGCTTAACGAGGTAAGCGGCCCCACAACGAAGATCGGGCCCCACAACTAAAAAGCGGCCCCACCACCAGAAACTTTCAACGGTGTATATATATACCAAAATGCTCGTATAATCGAGAGCAACAATCTGATATGTTCGGATCGTCGATCCAACGGTCGGATCTCAACTTCCAATACAAATCCCGAATTACCGGTAGATATAAAACGGAAAACAACCCAAACGATGTCGGATCGGGAAGTGACCACCGGCGTTGGAAAGATCTCGGCCTGAAAATTGCTCACTCGCCGGAGGTGGCCGTCAGAAGAGATCGGAGGTGGCCGGAAAATGCAGAATTAACGGCGACGAATCGCTCCCTTCAGGCGGCGCGTGGCGGCGCTTCCGGGGGCCGTTGGACTCGATCTCGGTGGCGCTGGAAAGCTTACGGTGGCAGATTTCTGGCGGTCCGGCGCGTGGTGGCGGATGATCGACGGAAGAGTGGCGGCGGCGGTTCAAAGATTTGGCAAAATGAGAGAAAAATGAAATTTTTTTTTTTTTTTTACACGTTGTATTACAATCTACTCACCTTACAAAAATTTCGTCCTCGAAATTTCTCATTCCTCAAATAATACTGGATATTTTTCCTTCATATCTTTTTTCCAATTCCCAAGTTACCTCTCGAATATGATGATTTGTCCACAAGACCTTTACATGGGGAATTTGTCTGGATCTCAACTATTGGACCTTCCGTTCTACAATCTTCAAAGGCTTTTCTTCATAAGTCATATTCTCACTCAGCTCGACTGGTTGGTTCTCTAGGATGTGAGTAGGATCAGGTACGTACTTTTTCAGTATCGATCCATGAAATACATTGTGAATCCTTTCCAACTCCGATGGTAATGTCAGACGATAAGCCATATTGCCCACTCTCTCCAATATCTCGTAAGGACCAATAAAGCGGGGTGTTAACTTTCCTTTACGGCCAAATCTCAAAATTCCCTTCCAAGGAGAGGCTTTCAAAAAGACTTTATCCCCCACTTGGAACTCAAAGTCTTTCCTTCTATGGTCAGCATAACTCTTCTGTCGACTCTGCACCTCTAAAACCTAGATCGAATCAGTCTGATTCTCTCTGACGTCATATCTACCAAGTCTGAGTCATGAATCTGTCTATCTCTAACCTCGCCCCAACAAATAGGGGTTCTGCACCTCCTCCCATACAATGCCTCAAATGGAGCCATACCGATACTTGCCTGAAAGCTGTTGTTGTATGCAAACTCTATCAAATGAAGATGATCATCCCATCCTCCAGTAAAGGTCAAAACACACGATCTCAGTAGATCCTCCAATGCCTGAATAGTCCGCTCTGTCTGCCCGTCAGTCTAAAGATGAAATGAGACGTTCGTAGAAATCTTTGATCCGATAGTCTTCCAGAAACTCTCCCGAAAATGAGAAGTAAATCCGACAACTCTATCCGATACAATCGATAAGGGTACACCATATAACCGCACAATCTACTCCACATACAGTTCTGCTAGTCTCTCTGGTCCCCACGTAACTCGAATCGGTAGGAAATGAGCAAACTTAGACAATCGATCCACTATTACACAAATTGCATCATAACCAAACTGTGTCCTCGATAGTCGTACCACAAAATCCATCACGATATTTTCCCATGGCCACTCAGGTCTAGTTGAAGACTGGAGTAATCCAATCGGTTGTTGATGCTCTCTTATAACCTACTAACAAACTAAACACCGAGATATAAACACTTAAATCTCTCTCTTCATTCACAACCTCCAATAAGTCTTCTTTAGATTTATAAACATCGTAGTGCTCTCAAATTTCACATAACAATGATTATCGTGTGCCTCATCCAATATCTCATACTTAAGCGTTCCAGTAGGTGGTATTACAACCCTATTACCAAATAGTTATATATCCTCTAAACTCAATCTGAAAGTAGTAATCTCATTCTTCCCAATCTCTGCTTTCCAATTTTTTTTTAATAGGTTAAACCGTTTGTGCTATAATAATTCTTTCTAACGGTGTGGGTCGAACCTTCATATTGACCAGAATACTCCCACTATTGAACAATCCAAAAGTCAAACATATCAATGTCATCTCCTCGAACATTCTCCGTCTAACGTTAAAAAAAAAAATTAACTCACATACTTCCTACTCGGTGTATCAGTAACTTCATTGACCTTTCAAGAATGATAATCAATAGTACAATCATAGTCACTTAGAAACTCTATCCAACATGTCTATCTCTAAAAATTCAGATGTTTCTTAGTGGAAAAATATTTCAAACTCTAACAATCATTATACATCTCACACTCACAATCATATGAATAATGCCTCCAATTATTATTATCCTAACCTGTACCGCAACTTACAAGTCAGCTATCCTGTCTCCAAAAGAGAAGGGCTCCACCAATGGGTCATACTCAAACAACATCTGTAAAGAGCTTTTGGAAGTTTACGCATAATCCAACATCTTAAGATTCCCACTACTAAAAAGAGGATTTCCAGGTCCCACATATTTCCGCTTTACATCTTGTTACCGCGACAATAATTATCATTTCCAATCATGCATGAATACTGTGAAAGTATCTGATCATGGAGAATTATAGATATATTTTCCTATAAAGAGATGCATGAGTTCTTAAGGAATTACTCAAATTTCTTTCATGGCATCCTCCTCTGCCAATCCTAACCCATACAAAACCCGGCTGCATAACACAACAACACACATCATCCAATACAATCACATCTCACATCCAATCCATCAATTTCATCTCAATAATCACGATTTCATGTTATCATGCTTTCAATATCTCAATATTATATCTCAACAAAATATATTTAAATAAATATATATAATTATAATATACCATTATATTTATATATATACTGACTCTCACAACAACCAACAATCATCAAACAATATGTTAAGAGAATCACCACAGAGTGTACTTACATCTATCCATGCAAAAGCTCTGAATAAATCTATATCCTCGCCAAGAATCTGAAAAATGTAAAAGTACGATCATGTCCCTCAATATATCCAAAATTATGATTTTACCCCTAAACTTTCTAAATTTACAATTATGTCCAAAACTTTCCAATTCTATCATTTACACCCCCAAAATGATAATAATCACATACCGAGCTCCAACGATCTCCAAACCTCTCAAAGAAAGATCCACTGGTCAACAAACATCTCAAGGATCAGAGCGATGGCTTCGGAACTTGCTGATACGCTTAACGAGGTAAGCGGGCCCCACAACGAAGATCGGGCCCCACAACTAAAAAGCGGGCCCCACCACCAGAAACTTTCAACGGTGTATATATATACCAAAATGCTCGTATAATCGAGAGCAACAATCTGATATGTTCGGATCGTCGATCCAACGGTCGGATCTCAACTTCCAATACAAATCCCGAATTGCCGGTAGATATAAAACGGAAAACAACCCAAACGATGTCGGATCGGAAGTGACCACCGGCGTTGGAAAGATCTCGGCCTGAAAATTGCTCACTCGCCGGAGGTGGCCGTCAGAAGAGATCGGAGGTGGCCGGAAAATACAGAATTAACGGCGACGAATCGCTCCCTTCAGGCGGCGCGTCCGGGGGCCGTTGGACTCGATCTCGGTGGCGCTGGAAAGCTTACGGCGGCAGCTTTCTGGCGGTCCGGCCCGTGGTGGCGGATGATCGACGGAAGAGTGGCGGCGGCGGTTTAAAGATTTGGCAAAAGGAGAGAAAAATGAAATTATTTTTTTATTTTTTTTTATTTTTTTTTTACACGTGGTATTACAACCAACCTGCTAGCGCTACGTTTAACGTCATCAGCCAAACGATCTCTGAAGATCTTCATTCAATGAGGCTTCAATATGGCTTTGGATGTCCTAGATAGGACAGTGCCATGTGCATTTCCGTTCAACACATCTTCCAAAAATGAGGTGGAAAATATAATTATTTTCCATTCAGTGCCCATGCCACATTCTTTAACCTTTAAGCTCTAAGAGGTCTTAAAAGAAATGATAGACTATCATAAGAGGTCTCATATGATGATTAAGTTTGAATGATTGTGTCATTTTGTCAAGCTTATGAGCTATATCATTGAGGTTAGCTTTCCTATAGTGAAATGTGTCTTATTGTGTCATGAGATTTCCAATAGGCTCACATAGCTGCTTTTGTCGAACTCATTGTTCCACCACTTCCTCATAGATGTATTTTCGAATTTTTTCGTTTAACTCTTCATCGGACATCTGCATGATGCAAGTTTCAAGATTATTAGTTTGAGAGTGCGGATTTGATGTATCTTGAATGATATCATTTAATATGTCTATTCTGACGCCATCATCTTGCTTTGTTGGTGTGGAGGTTATGAATGGCTTGTATATTTGTGCTTCCTAATGGCAGACTGAGATGACATTACCAAATTCTTTCCCTTCTCTCATGAGATTGTCTTCTGTGTTACTTGGGAAAGCTCATTGTGGCTTTTGGCTCGGGTTGCCAAATTCCATGTTCAGGAGTGTCGTCTAACACTGTGCCATTACTTTAAATCTAGTAATATTCTTCTCGGTTTCCTCGTTCACATTGGTTATCTGTAAAAGTAAGTCATTCAATGATGGTTTTGATTCTTGAGGGAATTCTTGAGCTTGCGATGGGTACAAGAGATATAATGGTTAAGTGAGATATGCAGGATCTTCATTGTTATGCCATGTAAAATTCTGCTGGTTTTTTCACCCTAGATTGTAGTTGAACGTACAATGATCACTAAGGTGGTTACCCTCACATATCCCACATCTCATCATTTTATTTTGAAAGGCTTGAGCATACATCGCATTATTTCTCTCTGACATTCATTAATAGTTGTTGGCCAAGACAACATGCCTTAGAAAAATCGGATTGTATCTCACAGACATTGGGGAGTATAAAAAAGGAGGGGAGTTTAACTAAGTAAGTACAATGTTGTCATAATATTAATAACAAAAAATAAAATAAGTCATCGGAAACGACGTCAAAAACTTGATCGTGATTTTATAAATCTAGCACGCAAGCACACTGTAGACACTGCATTTTTGCATAGAAGTCCGATGATGAGCCTCGTATAGAGGCACTACCCGATAAGTTACGGAAGTCGCGGGAAACGGACGTCGGAAGGGAAAATTTAAAAATAAATACATCATCAATTTAATTCGTTTGTTTGGCCTCGGACTCACTCGATTAATCCCTGTTTTAAATTTTAGCCTCGGCCCAAAACCCTCGCAACCCATCCAAAGCCCATTTCGCCCAAAGCCCAATCCAAAAATAATTAAAACATTTAAAATAAATGTCACAAATTAAATCAAATCCAATTAAATCCCCTTCCTAAATTAAATCAAATCACCTTCCTAAATTAAATAAATCACCTCCCAAATTAAATAAATTCTCCCACCAAAAATACAAATATCCTTTCTTTAAATAAATTAATTAAATACACACATAATTACTTGATTTGTTTCCTTTTGAAATCCCAATTGCATAACCCTAACCCTAATGCACCACTATAAAAGATACCATAAAACAAACCCTAATCTCCCTCTTACTTTTAACACATCCACGGTAACACACAAAGAAAACACAAAAGAAAAACCATAACAACCTCTCGCCCATATCTCTCTAAAAACCACAATGAAACCCTAACAGCCATGTTGACACTTCAGCCTCCATCATCTGCTCTCCAAAACTCATCTCTATCCCCTCTCTTCTTCTGCAAAACTCACGCTCCATCTCTCTCATCCACGACAATTAACCAGAAAACCCTAAACTTCATTCACAGGAAACCCAAGCACACTATTATAAAAAGAGACCTAACCCAAACCCTATGGACTTCTTGGCTCTCCATCTCTCAGCCTCTCCCTCTCAAAACTAAATAACAAAAAACCCTAACAAACCTCTCTCACCTCTCTCCATCCACTCTCGGCATCCCCTCTCCCTCTCATTCATCACTCACGCCCAGACCACAAATAAGCTTCATAGCCCCACACACAGATCACTCACTCTAGCCAAAAACAGCCCATTCATCCCTAAACATACACATAGCAATCCCTAACCGATAAAGCCAAGGCAAACTTCTTCACGTCTCTCTCTCTCTCACTCATCACAACTCCTTCACGTCCCTCTTTCATGCAGCAAGCCACTCATGGCACTAAAACTCACACGAGCCACTCACTTACACATAGACGAGACTCACGTACAACCCTTCACCAATCTCTCACTCACGGCACTATTTGAGGCCCTTCACGCCACTCATTCACTCCCAAAGACACACGTCAAAAACCCTATATTAATAAACACACACACGGCAACAACCCTTCACAAAAAACGCAACCCTCCATCACGCCATCAAGAAGCACTCATTTACTTATACCTTACTCACTCATTCGGCAGCCACACGCACCCCTCAATCCTCAACCAAAAACAGCCACAAATACCCTTAAACAACCACTAAAAAATAGCCTAAAACAGTGGCCAAATAACCCCATAACCAGTCCAGAACTCACGCCAAAACAGTCCATAAATCGGTCCAAAACAGTCCCAAAAATAACCTAAAACAGTGAGCAAATATGATGACCAAACATCAGCTAAAACAGTGAAGAAAGATAGAGAAAATAGCAGTGAAAACAGCGAAACATCGAAGAAAATAGCGAAGCAGTAAACCAGAAAAATAACGGAGCATTAACCCTTCCGGCGACGATATAATGCACAAATGAGAAGCGACTTAAAAGGTAAGACCTGAGGGCACCCTTTGTTATATTTTATTTTGTCGTCATGGAAACAGCATACTTGGTTGGACGTGGAATACGTCCAACCGGGCATGCAGAGTCCTACATTGAAAACGGCCAAATTATTTGGTCACATATATTTTATTCCGCATTTATTTCGTATTATTAGTCTTTTATTATTTCGCATTTAATTTATGTTTATTGTTGTTTCATTGTTCCGTATTTATTTTGTGTTATTTATATTTCTTCATTGTTTCGCATGTTTGTCTCTTCGGTTATTTATGGTTATATGCATTATCATGTTTCATGTATGTCAATATTGGGTTAGTAATTGAGTGTTGTCTCTCGTGGTATATCGGATGGAAACCCAGACGTAAATTCCGTAGCCGAATCTGAATGGATGATAGTTCGATCTGTACTTGGGATACAACTCCATGTACCGCTAAGGGAAACACTTATGCATGTGTTTTTGTGATTATAGATGTCTTTTTTGTGATCTCGTTCGAACGCGTTTCCGAACGTTACTCGAACGCATGCATTCGGCCTTACCCCGTTCGAACATGTTTCCAAACGCTACTCGAATGCACATGCATTATGTCCTATCATACATGAAATCTCGTCCTGTTCGAACGCGTTTATGAACGCTACTCGAACGCATACTTTCGGTCTTATCCCGTTCGAACGCGTTTCTGAATGCTACTCGAACGCATGCATCATGTTTACCGTTTGAACGCGTTTACGAACGCTACTCGAACGCGCACACACTGGACAGATTCTTTCCTCATGTTTCATGCATATTTACCTCTTTGGTTATTTCTTTCTGCATCATGTGCTTAAATATCTCTTCTTTAATGTAGTATGCTTCCATTGTTTTTATTAATGTTCATGGGTATGCAAACTTGTGTTTTGATTAAATTATCTTGCATGTGCTGCATAAGACTTGGTTATAATATTGCATAAATCTTTTCATTACAATTGGCATAAGTAATGGACCGTTCCGAACTCAACTGGTTTAAGGTCTTCCCTTGCGAGGGGTGAGTGCGACCTTAAATCATTTCTCAGTTCACACTGGGTGGCGACTCCATTTTTATTTTTCCGGTTTAGTTCCCCGCGGGCTTCTCCGTACTCCCAATCGGGCCGCGAGTCCGGGGCGTCGCCGATTTCTGTGTCCTACACGCACGCATCGCTCAAGTAATACAATGACTATTAATCGGTTATCGTACTCACAATGTATTAATATTTATTTTATTAATACCAATACTAACGTACTTAACTATTGAGAATAAAATTCGATTTAATGATTTTAATTGAAGGATTAAATATATAACAAATAATAATTTTAGAGTTTAAATTTTATGCGTTAGAAGAACCTAAGATTGTAATTTCACTTAAGCATGCAAACAATAGGCTCATGCATTTTTCATTCAAATGAGTTGTTATTAATTATTAACCTAGAATACTAAATTATTCACAAGCATTTTTCAATGGTCACTTAAATATATTTAGAATAAATAATTAACTATATGTCTATGTTAATTAAGTTAAACTGAATTCATTAAGGTATATGTCTATCATACAAGGAAATTTATTCAATTGAACTAGATCATGCGCTATTATTCCAACGGTAATCCAAATTTCTTATGTCGAGTTCCTAAGGATTTACCAATACTATTCTATTATTGGCCAAACAAATAAAATAATTATTCAAAGTATATAGAATAATAAATAATAAATAACAAACCCACTGGAATAAAAATATGCAATTAAATTAATTAAACATGCTCATGATCCATCATAACCTTAGATTTAATGAATTAGTTATTCATAATAATCAATAAAAACATGATAATCATTATAGATACAAAACAAGTACTTATAAAGTTTAAACTATAAAGAAAATGGAAGAAATAACTTTCATTGTAATATTTGCCTTCAAACTCCAACACTAGTTGAAACACTCGTCATTGTCTTGCTCTAGGCATTCTTCTATGCTCTAGAGGCTCTAAAATATGTTATGAGGTTTTTCTTTAGGTTTTGGGATGAACTTGTACTTATATAGGAGGTTCAGGGGGTGTTTCATACTTAAAACTCTGATACATAGAGAACTAGGGCTAGATTGGCAATGTCGCGATGCGCGAAACGCGTCGCGACTTCATGCTCTTCAATTGTCTCGCGTCGCGACTTGCGCATCAAATTGGTCTCAGTCATAATTTTCAATTTGCGAGTGTCTCCACGAACTTTGCATGTCGGGACGCGCATTTTGTACTCTGAAATAAACCCTGATTTGCACTGTATTTTTCCATTTTCATCTCTAGTTGAATCCATTGAGTCGTGATTTTATTTTTACTTGTAAAAACGCACCCAAAATACATCAATTCTCACATAAAGCTCGATATCACCCACAAAATATTAAATAAAATGGCGAGAAATATGTGTGTATTAATCGCTCAGCATGTGTCATAAAATTATAAAAGATGTTGACCATGCATGTTATCAGTCGAGGAACCACAAGCGACGAGTGGAACAGTAGCTCTCGTTCAATCTAAAAATTTATTAGAATTTGTTATATATATAAATTAATGAAAATGTTGATTTGTTAATGAGAATTTAGATTTATCCTCGAGAAAATGAATAATATCTATTATTTTTTATGAAATCAAAATTTGGCCCCAATAAATCAAAGTTATAATTATATTATTGTATGTCATATATTTGACTATTTTCTTTTAATATATTAAAAATAAAATGAATTATAGAGAATCGCCTTTAAGATTCCAGCAAAGAAAAATCATAAAATAATATTGGAAGAAATAAATGCAAGACAAAACTATTGAAAACGAAAGTAAGGAAGCTCTGGTTGATCATTGCGAACAGAAGAAAGAATGGAACTACGTGGATTATTCCACCATTCAATAGCAAGGAGCGAAAGGTTGTGCTTAACTAAACAATCAGCAACACTATTATCGCCAATGGTGGTCGTTTTTCTGAAGATGAGAGCTTGGAGATTCTTGACGTTTTTGGGTGATTCAGGAAAAATCGGAGCTCGGATAGGTGAGTGACCACCACCAGGGGACTCAGCTCGATGGCGCGCATCTATTAGTGGAGATGGTGTGGCGGTACGCCGGTACATAGGATGCTTGTTGTCGCGCGTGAAGCCCATCTGTCATTGTGAGTTGGGCAGTTTGTGGTCTTCTACGTCTCTGACGTGTTGGTTCGACCCGTTCGTGCGGTAACAAACCCGAACTATAATTTTATGTAATTATCATGCTTTTACATGTTTAATTTATCGATTTCTGGATGATTTGAATTGTATTTAGATTTGAGTTTTGAGTTTTAAATTATTATTTTAGGATTGTGGTTTGATCGTGTAGTGTGGATGAGTGGTCGTTGTAGGCCCCAGATAGACATTTGTGGTGTTGAATTGTAAATAGAAAGTCTTTTTTAAACAGAACCATGACGATTTTCCGTTAGGATTGTGCAAGAGTTTGATTTGGTGTATTTTACATCTCATATTTAAGATATCATTTTTGGGTGATATTTGGGCGATCACCGATCAGCGAGATCCGTATACCTCGTAGAACATGTCGGTGGGCTTGAATGAAGTTTTGTAACTATTAGACCAACATAATAGTCTGAGAGCGTTGAACCTCGCTGTGAGATCGGTTTTATATTTCGAGCGTGAGGTTGAGGCAAAGATTTGATCCTCATTTTGATTGTGGTTTTAGATTTTACACACACATCATTATCTTATGTCTCTGAAAATAATGTGAAAAATATTTGAATATTAGTCATGTTATATATACACACACACGTGCATTGGGAGCACGACGTGACCATTATGAGTTTTATTGTTTTGTTTTTATAAATATATGCATGGTACTATAAATGTAAATTAGATAGGACTTGGATCAGTAAAAATATTAAAATTGGATATATTAAAGATTGGAATATGTGGAGCCCAGTTACGGCGCACATCTTGGATATTGTATTACCTTGTTGCGGCATTTACTTGTGTGTAGTCATGTTTTGGCCTACCTTATAGACCTCAGTTGACCCGTTGCCGGAACTGTTATGTGGCCCTGAGTGGCACTATTTGGACGGTGATGACGCTTCCCTGTGTGAGAGTCTTGAACATGCGTAGGGTTTGTTTATTATTGTCTCGTTGTGGCATTTGATCATGATGAGTCTTCTGTGGCATATGATCATGTTTTTTATGTGGTCGTCTTATGGCATATTATTTGTTTACAACTCCAATGTTTAGAGTCTGGTTACGCAACCCCGTGTGGCATTTCATTCACTTGTTTTAATTTAAATGATTAATATTGTCGATGATGTATATTTTATTTATATTGATAAAATATATAAATTATAATTATTTCTTAACTCGCATCTTCGATATTGTTTTATTAGGTATGTGTGTGTGTGTGTATATATATATATATATCTTATTAATAATATAGGGTTTGGTAAAACCAATTAAGGTGAATGCATTAATCCCTACTGAGTACGTGGTTTCGCTCACCCCTCAACTTAACATTTCAGATTATACCTTGGATCTCGGAGAGCGAAGAGTAGGTTTGATTCCTCAAGAATGTTCAAATCGTGTTTAGTAGTTTCTTTCTCTTCTTCAGTATTGGAGTATTCCTATAGGTAATTGACTTGAATCTGAGATTATTTGACTCTGTAGTTGTTTAGGTGATGCATTGCATAATCAGACTATTATTTGAATTTTAATTATTTATTTCATGATAGGTGTTCACATTTATCTGTGGGAGTGTTTTGAATATTTTTCATATGATTTTATATTTTCTTTTGTTTTAAAGTCCATGGGGAATGTTTTGAAATTTTTACATTTTGGTCCCTTTGACTAAGTCATGTTTTGACTCTTTGATCGATTTTGTGTGACTTTTGATTGTTTGACTGGTCTTGTTACAATTGTGCTTTATTTATTTACCTTTTTATCATTGGTCTCGGTTTTAGGTGATACCAATGAAGATAGGCACACCAAGATGGGAAAAAAGAATAAAACCTTCTACGAAACCCTGCAGCTGGAGGATGGATTTCTTGCGGGATGAAGCCAAACCACCCAAATTATGTACCTTGTATTTAAGTTTATGTCGAGTTTTACGCATATTAATTTGAAGAATTATAATATTTATTTATATTAATTGTTGACTTGTGGAGTTGGATGTGAAAGGTTGATATTGATGGAAAGTGTAGGCCACGGACGAGCATTTTTGTGGTATTGTGATGTAAATGGATAGTCTGTATTTTAAATGGAACCATGTCAAATTTCCGCTAGAATTGTGCAAGATATTTAATTTGCACATTTTACATCTCAGGTTTTTATATGCTATTTATGAGTTGCCATTTAGCGATCACCGGTCAGCGGGACTCATATGCCTCATAAGACATGTTGGGTGGGCCTGGTGAGAGTTTTGCAGCATTATAACCAACATAATTGATTGGGCGCGTTGAACACTACTGTGAGATCGGTTTCACATTTCGATAGTCGGGTTGAAATAGGGATTCTGTTTCACACTTGATTGTGGTTTTAATTATTTATTTATTTATATCACTATATTGTGCATATAAAAATGATATAAAATATATTTTAATATTATCCAATATCCATGTTATCATGAAATGTCGGGTGGCGCGCGGGACGGTACAGCGTGACCATCATGATTTAATAAATATGTTTTATTTTTATAATTGTCTGCATTGTAGTAAAAATTAAAATGGAATGGACCTGGATTGGTAATATAATTAAAATTGGATATATGTAAAATTGGTATATGTGGAGTCCCTTTGTGGCGGACATCTTGGATATTATATTTGTTGGGGTTTTGGGCGATGGGCGCAGCGGAAGCGTGGTTCAGGAGAAATCGTAATTTAAATTTTTTTCAAATTACCGAATAAATTATTCAATATCTAATATGAATAATTTATTCATATTTCACCTAAACTTATTTATTCAATATAAAATATCAACATAAATAAGGTTGAAACATCGCGAAACTTTTACGAAAACCGTTTTTCCGCAAAATGACACAAAACGTGTTTTTGACCGAACCGATCATCCGACACTTATGGGGACTGCCCAGGTCATCCCCAATAGTGTCAGGGAAGTTCATGGGCTGCCCAAATAGTGACGAACTCACTGTTTGGACAGCTGTCACCCGGTAACGCCGTTTTTGGCCGTTTTCGCTTATTTCAACTCGGAAACACTTTCCGGCAATTGTTCCAACTCCCAAAACACATCCATTACATTCATATGACATCAAATTCATCACAAAATTTCCAGTTTTACAGAATCTGATCCAGAAACCAAAAATTCCAATTTTCATGCTTTAAATCCAATTTTTTAAGATTAATCTAATTAATCATAACACCAACCAAAGTCACCACACATGAAGAACCCAAGAACAATTATAGGTGACACAAGAGTGTTCATAACACTGTAGAATAGCAACTCATCATCAAATGATAAAATTGGATATAAATTACACTAATTTCATCCAATATACTTCACACATGCTTCACCTCCTTCCAAATCATCCACCATAACCAAAAGCCCCAAATTTTACAAGAAATTAAATCCTAGAACCATTCTAAGAAATCAAGAAATAAGAAACAAATTTCAAAGCTTTAGGGATTTTGAAGATTACCTCTAAAACTCCAAAGTTCCTTAAGCAATTTCTTGATTTTTCCTTCACTTTTGTGCTTGAATCATCAAGCATCCATGAAACCCATTTTTCATGTTCTCTATTTGGTATTCTCGGCAATGGAAATGAACAAGAGAGAGAAAATAAAAATTTTCAATTAAAAGGAGTGTTGACCGACTTTCGAAGGTCAAAATGGTAATTTGTCCAATAAAAATATAATTAATTAAAGTAAACTTTTAAGTGACAAATCAAATTTTCACACATTTACTTTAATAAAGTCATGCCATGTGAACCAATCATAATTGGACAAATTCCATAACATTTATGGAAAATATTTATTAATTAATCTTTCAAATATTTAACAATTAAATATCAAAATAATTAATTAATGTAATTATTATTATATGTGTATTTTTATTTACAATAAATAATAAATATATATATATGGCATGTGTCAAAATCTCATTTGACGAATAATTAATGTGTATATAATCGTATTATGTATCAAATATAAATACACAATAATTATTATCGGACAAAATTCCCTAATGCAAGTGTTATCGTTTAACCGATTAAAAGATCCAAATTAACTCATTTAACCCGGTGAAGTATTATGAATAATTTCTATTATTCATATCGAGTTGCCCAAGTGCTCAACGAGTACACTTCATATTTTGGGACTCTCTAAGTTTTAGTTTATCCGTCACGAAATCCAATTTCGTGTCCATAATCCACCCACTCATGGATTATGACGACCACAGATAATCTCGCTAAACTATGCAAGCCGAGGTCATTGCATACATATAATACATCTGTCACAGGCTATCCATATTATACCTGGGATATAGATGAGAACGTCAAATATGTTCGGTATAATATAGTCGACTTTCAATTTACGATCTCGAAATAACATTCGGAACTAATTTTTGAAGTTATACCACGACTATGGATTTACTAGATCGTAAACACGTGTGGATGCCTATTCCCTGTACATAGGACTGACGAATCCTATCTTGATACGCACTGGATATCATGAGTATTAGTCCACACCCAACGAACAGGCAGATGTATGATCTAAATAGATCGGTGATGTGACTGTCATTAAAGTGTGGAGGATAACTCATATATCCCACTATGGTATCTCAAGTAAAATGACCACTATGCTCGCTCAACTCGAGAATGTTCATATTGACGTTGGTGTACCATCTATTAGGAAACCTTCAGTGAGTTGTTCAGTGTCTTATCAAATAAACACCTACATGTCTATATGAGTCTCCCGAGACTCATGGTTCATTGGGATAAACCATCAGACCAAGTCACGATATACGACATGTACTGGTCTCAGCGGACTTTACTAACCGACCCGTGTTAGTAAATCTTGACCATGAACTTTATTTAAGGATATACAACTAATAATGTGCTGACCAATGTCAATTACAAACTACGTTGTAACTGCGTACTATACTGTAAATCATATGGTCTTTGTCTAATATACATGTATCACTAAACCAGATTTAGTTTCGATCTAATCGTAATGAGATATCTAATCGCAATTAGATCGAATAAGCGTATAAAAGACAATGGTGCTACCAATAATTAAGTAATATTATGGAAAAATGGAATTGCTCATATTTATGAATCGGACATAAATACGATCCAGAAATGCACTCTGAGCACCGACCCTAACAATAATGTCATGTTACGACATTTGCTTGTGTGGAGCCCCATTGTGGCTCACCTTATAGACCCTAGTCGACCCATTGTGGCAATTAGTACTCGGCCCCAAGTGACGTTATTTGGACGGTGATGACGCATCACTGGGTGTAAGTCCCGACCTGCGCAGGGTTTGTGTATTGTGGCACATGTTTATTGTGGCCCCGTTGTGGCACACGTTTACGCGGCCTCATGTGACATTTCACTCACATGTTTTTATTTAAATGAATTATTAATATTGATGATACCTATTTTAATTACACTTGTGTATATGTGTAAATTATAAATTTTCTCATTACCTTCGCATCATCAATATTTGTTTTTTTTTACACACATATATCTATATATCTTATTAACCATGCATGATTTTTATAAAACCAATTAAAGTGAGTTATTTAATCCATACTGAACACGTGTTTTGCTATCATATGGTTCATGCGGAAAGGATAAGGCTCACCCATTAATATTAATCATCGAGGAATTACTTGGGATGACTTGGAGAGTGAGGAGTGTGGTTGATATCTCGAGAATTTTGGATTGTGTTTAGTGAATTCTCTTTAAAAAGTCGGTGTTGGTACATTTTTAGAGGTACTTGACTTGTATTTAAATTATCAGACTATGAATTTATTTGAGTGATGCATTACATAATCATTATTGTTTGAGTTTTGATTATTTATTTACAATATGTGTTCAAAATTTAATTTTGCAAGCGTTTTAAATATTTTTCTACATGATTTTATATTTTATGTTTGTTTTAAAGTCATCATGACGTGTTTTAAAGTCATTATTCAAAGTAAAATAAGATTGATGCAAAACTTAGTGAGTTTACATCAATGATATCCAACATATATCTAACATTTTGCTAAATATATATGAACAAGTTGTGAGAATAATTGATGTTTATCAAGAAACTAACAAAAATATAAGTCTTATAAATTCACTTTGTGCAAACTCAATAAGTGATACTTGTCAAAGTAGGGACACAAATCAAGTTTTCTGAAAGATATATACACGCATATATTAGGTTTAGATTTTTATTTTTATTTTTATCTGAGCTTAGAGTCCATATAAAGTCCACATGAATCTTATATGAGCCTTAGACTAAACACGTCATTTATTATTGTGAATCATGATTAGGATGTAATAATTTTGTTTAGTTACATGGACGGATCGTGGAACCTTGGTTTTCTTAGTGTAATTTAGGGGTGCTCACGGATCGGGTCGGTTGAGTTTTTTTAATTTTCTTAAACCCGATCGGGTCGGAAGACCCAAAACCCGAAATTTGAAAGTATAACCAGCGCGAGTTGGGTTACTGCGAGTCGGATCAGATTAATACATAATATATATTTTTATGATACAATTTTGATATGATTTGTAGTTAAATCAAATTGTGATAAATTAACTATTGAGGAAAATGGAAAAATCATCATAATCATATCGAGTTTGGTCAATCCCAATTTTTTACATTGAACCTACTGACCTGAAATTACTTTTTTATTTTTTTAAACCTGACTGGATCGGTCAGGTTATGTCGGGACGGATCGCCGATTGACCCGACCCTATAAACACCTCTAGTGTAATTTAGGGGAAAATATTAACCTCAATATGTTGTTATTTTGATATAATATATTAATTCAATAATTAATTGTACGATTCAGATTTAAGATAATTTCACCATCTCAATTAAAAATGAAACTAATCCTCAGTCATTTTGATGGGTATTACATCCTATCAATAGTTCAAAGGATGTCAAAACCGTTAGAGGTATACATTATTTTATTTTAGTTATATTATGCCAATTGACGTGACGTCTTGAATTAACGAAAACATGACATTATCTACGTCAATTTTTTTCTTTTCATTCAACCGATCATATAATAATATATTAATTTATACAAAAAATTGTAACGAAATTTTATTTAATGACATTTGAAATCGCTATCTTCTTAAATATTTTACATCATTATATAATTTATAAGAGCTTTATGTACAAGCAAATCGACATTATAAATATATATATATATATATATATATATATATATTTTAAACGTTGGGATTCTCTTCGTCAAATCATCTGATTCAAATTTAAGCGGGGCATGTAAAATCTCCGGCTACCCCAGGTTATTATAAATAAAAATACAATATATGGATTCGAACTCATGACCTGATAATCAAATCCTAACATTTTTGCCACCAAACAACATTCATTAGTGGCAATCAATACTTAATATCATAACTCTATGCACAAAAAAAAAATTAAAATTTGATGTTTTTATAAATTAATATAATTTTAAATGATAATAATTTCAGTAGAAACTTTCTAAAATTATTTGATTAAATTGAATGGGACATTAATTAAATATTGTGTCATAATGTGAGAGGGAGATGGACTTATGAGTCATAGCCATCATTATGGAATTTGGACCCATAACTTTATATATGATCCACCAAAATCAATAATGAAAATGAAAGGCTAATGGGGTTAAAAGCTTGTCTTTGCCACTAATGGAACCGGCTAATAAGTGAACGTGGTCCCAATTTTGATACATAATTATCAATTACTTGTACAAGGTAAAATCAAAATGCAATCATCATCCAAACTTGAAGAAGTGGCTCGATTAATCGTGAATATTATTAATGAAGGTCGATATTTTGTAGACCATACTTTCATCTTCATTCAAACTTTTTAAAAAATAACACTTCAACAAAAATCATGGTGAAATTATAATTTATTTACCTCACCCAATTCATCACCTAAAAATAATTAGTTAGACTTTCGGATAATTAATCTATAAAATTTTCGAACTTCAAATACGAGTAATGTTACTTGTTACACCAAACTTTCGATTCCAAATGATACAATGGTCATGCCTACTGCAATATTAATTTTTTTATAAAGTATTTAACTATAGCTCTACCTTGTTATATTATAAAATCTTCTAGTAGCTGCTGATAATTATTATTATTGCCAGATCATTTGCAGAGAATTTATTCATAATTTATTTAATAATTTGGACGCAGACCTGAACCTTTTTTTTTATATATAAAATTTTATTTGAATGCAATTTAAAGAAGCTTCTATCTTCTTCAACGTCATCCATCATGTCACTCTTCAACATTTTCATATGGATTATAATCCGGAGAAGCAACAAAGGATAAGCTGCACAACGCCTCTTTAAAAATGATAATATTAATAATTATTGTTTTCTCTATTCTTTCTTATTGATTTTACTATAAGAGAATAAATCAGATTCAGGTCCGGACGTTCGGAAGAGCCGGATGCGTGTTTTTTTTTTTTTTTTTTCAATAAAGCAACGTTACTTTATTTTTTGACTCATAAAATAATGTTATTTTATTGAAGAAAACATGCGTCTAAATTGTCCGGACCTTAAAATCTTCAATAAATATATATAGAAAAACATGCGTCATATTTGTGTATTGGTTCATCAAATTTTATTTCATATTTTTGTAAGATTATTTTAACAGGAAAGATCCAAGAATTCAATAATTACTAGTAGATTTTATATTTATAGATTTTTATTTTATTTATTGAGCGCAAAGATATTATAAATGCATAGTCGGTTTCTATTTTAGGTGTGTGTATGAAATTTTCATACGGATTGTTGTGAATTTTTTTTTATATGACAAAGTATTGATATTATGTGATGCATTCGTACAAAAAACATGTCGGATGTTCATAACTGATCCAAGTCGTATAAATGTATTCATATAAAAATATATCATAAATATAATTTATATAATATATATATAATATATATATATATTACTGAAAATATGAACGACAAAAAAATAAATAAATAAATAAAGGGTAAAGCAATTGAAATTGAGTGGCAAGGGAAGGCACAAGTGGCAGAAGATTTAGACTGAATAAGAAAGAGGCATGTGCAACAATATTTCATAATCTCTTCCCATGTGTAGCAAATAAATAACTTCACCTACCATTAAGTTGCTTTAAATAACTCCCATTATTTCACAAAAGTTGAGCCTTTATGAGTCCCTTAACCCTCCTCCTAATTTATCACACACTTTCACTCATTATATAGCTTGAATTGTAACTTGTTACCATTTTTCCTTTCTTTCGAGAAATAAATAAAAATTAGTGGCAATTGTGTTCTCAATACCTAAAGCCCATGGTAAAACTTACTTTCGGGCTTGGATCAACACAACGCTCCATAAAGCCCATTATTTTATACTACACATATTTTGCTAATTGGGGAAGCCAGAAGGACAATAAACATTTAGTCGACTACCCACTTTAGTTTGGGCCATTTTAGTTTTTGGGTTTGTAAAATCATTGGAGGAAGATTTTAGACCCCATCTCGACTCTCAAAATTGAAAGCAAATCTATGTCTATGAGATAATACCACACAAACTCCAAAGTGAAAATAAAAAAACTAACTGTGGTGTAACAAAAATAACAGAAGCAAAGTTTCCATCAACATGTTGGTAATATGATTTTTGTTAGTGTTCAAATGGTTACGTAGAATGCTAAATCATTTCAATCAATGATGTTATCTACTCCAAATTGCATTATCTGCTTCTGGTGCATCGAATCAATCCCACATGTAAATAATTACTATCTACACAAATATGGATTCCGAAATAAGTGCTTTACGTATTCTTCTCAGTTCTCATTAATACATCGCTACTGGGTATTTTTTTTTGGGTGTTTAAAAAGGATTTATGAGAAATTCCAAGCTTTTAAGACAGCATTTTTTTTTTTTATTTCCGAATATAACAACTATTGCAATGGGGGTTCAAAATCGGGCATAATTTTTTAATAAAATTAAATATAAATTAAATTTGATTTAAATTAATTTTAATTTAGAAAAAAATAAAAGAGTTTGAAAAACAAATTAATTTACCTACATATCATCTGAAATATTGAGGAATAAAAACTTATGTAATTTGTCTTACTTTTTTTTACACTTATGGTTTAATCAATGATTCCGATTCCATTTTTAATGAAACCAGCCAGAAATAAACAAGATATTTTTGATTTCAGGTTCCGATTTGGAACCAAATGGTGGCCGGCCGGCCTTAACTTCTACTGATTTTTGCCACAATTCGATTCAATTTTGATTTTACTAGCCTACCTTCCAAGTCCATTTTGATTAAAATCACACAAATTTTTAACAATTTTTTTTCCTCACAATATCTTGATTTTTGACCAAGTGGGTGGCTTATAATTTTATTTTAACATCTAGAAAGTTCAAAATTGGTGGGTCAATCAGCAACATCGTTACATCAACGACAAAATTTAAAAGAATATATTCAAATGAGAAGGTGAGATAAAAAATATCCTGAAGAAACCTCTCTATTTATTTTATTTAATTAATTTCTATTCCTTGCTACTATTGTATATGTTATTGATAATAGTTAATTTTATGTACATGGCTTTTTTTGAAGGAAAAAAGAAATTTAATTTTCACGCGTGGAGCCTCAGCCGACACGGCTTTAAGATTTGATTCTTATATTCTTTAAACTTGGCTTGTTTCTGTATCTATTTGGTGGTTGTTGAATTTGATCATATATACTTTAATAAAAGTATTTAATGTATAATGATTTTTTTTTCTTTAAGAAAAAAAATCTGAAACTAAAACGAGTAATATTGAGACCATTTTTAGATGTTAAAAATAATATTGACCATAAATTAACGATAATATGGACGTGTCAATTATATCAAAGAGATATTATTGAATTTATCTACGATAAATTCAATTCATGAAAGGATTTTAATATAATTTTAATCACACATAAAGTTTTGAGAAGAGTATCTTATTAGTTCGATGAAGTAGAAAACAAATAAATAATTATTTTCTTAACATTATCATTCTTTTTCATGTTATTTAAATGAGAAAAACTTATATACGACTATCTCTATAGGACCATACAATCAATATATGATAAATATTATGTTGTGATTCTCTGATCACTGAAAAGTATTTATGAGGAAAAACCGAACTCTATTACTATAAGAACAAAATTTACAAAGTGTTTAAACTTTACAAAAAAAACCCAACACTCTACACTTTCTAAGCTTTATTGCCTTTAAGCTTAATATTTTGGGATGATTTGAGCTCTCAAATAAGCTATCTATTTATAGTGAAACTCAAGCTCACTATTACAACCACTCACCTAAATAATTGCAAGGATCTAGAGCAACATTCTTTGAGATAGTGATTAGATCTTTTTTGTTAAGGTAGACAATCATTTTATCACTCATGTGACCGAGTCTCTGGTGCCACATATTTTAAGAAGCCTCATGTTCAACTACATTGAGACTTTATGCACATATATTCACGTGATTTTTGTATAAAGTGCCACAAATATGTCATCGGGCGACGACCATGACACATTTTATCATTTTTCACGTGTCATTGCTAAAGTGGCTAGCATAACCCTGTTTGTCAATGGATACTCCCGATAGTAGATTGAGCCAAAGTTCTGAAACATGTCTCATCTCCTTCAGGGTTATTGTATATATTGCATTTGTTCGCATCTGAATATCACCAATTCCCGCTATTTGAGAGGAACTGATATTTCTCATATTCATTGTTATAAAGTCTCATGTTTTGTATATTGTGAATAAATCTATGTGAATGATGATGTGGTAGGATGATGCAGTGTCTGATGGAGTTGGTGTTAGGGTTGGTGCTCGGAGTGCCAATCCGGATCGTATTTATGTCTGATTCATAAATATGAGCAATTCATTTTTCCGTAATATTATTTATTTAATGGTAGCATCTCTTGTCTTTTTATACACATATTCGATCTAATTACGATTAGATATATAATTACGATTAGATTGAAACTAAATCTGGTTTAGTGATACGTGTATATTAGACAAAGACCCTAGGATTTACAATGTAATGCGCAGTTACAACGTAGTTTGTAATTGCCATTGGGAAGCGCACTATAAGATGTATATCCTTAAATAAAGTTTATGGTCAAGATTTACTAACACGGGTCGGTTAGTAAAATCCGCTGAGACCGGTACATGTCGTATATCGTGACTTGGTCCGATGGTTTATCCCAATGAACCATGAGTCTCAGGAGACTCGTATAGACAAGTAGATGTTTATTTGATAAACACTGAACGTCTCATTGAAGATTTCCTAATAGATGGTACACCAACGTCAATAGAATCTTCTCGAGTTGAGCGAGCATAGTGGTCATTCGACTTGAGATACCACTGTGGATATATGAGTTATCCTCTACATTTTGATGGCAGTCACGTCATCGATCTATTTAGATCAGACCTCCACATTTTCGTTGGGTGTGGACTGATGCTTATGATATCATGTGCGTATCAAGATAGAATTTGCCAGTCCTATATACATGGCATATGCATCCTACACGTGTTTGCGATCTAGTAAATCAATGGTCGTGGTATAACTTCAGAAATCAGTTCTGAGTGTTATTTAGAGATCGTAATTTGAAAGTCGACTATATTATACCGAAAGAATTTGACGTTATTATCTATATCCCTGATATAATATGGATAGCTTGTGACGGAGAGATTATACGTATGCAATGACCTCGACTTGCATAGTTTAGCGAGATTATCCTTGGTCGTCATAATTCATGAGTTGGTGAATTATGGACACGAAATTGGATTTCGTGACGGATAAACCTAAACTTAGAGAGTCTCATAATATGAAGTGTACTTGTTGAGCACTTGGGCAACACGTTATGAATAATACAAATTATTCATAATACTTCATCGGATTAAATGAGTTAATTCGAATCGTTTAATCGGTTAAACGATAACACATGCATTATGGGATTTTGGTCATTTAATAATTAATATGTATGTGTATTTGATACAAAATTCGATTTGATAATTAATTGTCAAATGAGACTTTGACACATGCCATAAATATATATATTTGTTATTAATGTAAATAAATATATATATATATATAAAATAACTATATTAATTAATTATTTAGATATTTAATTGTTAAATATTTGAATAGTTCAATAATATCCATATTTCATAAATGTTATGAAATATGTTTAATTATTATTGGAACACATGACATGATTTAATTAAACTTTAGATGTGCAAATATGTTTTGTTAACTTAAAGTTTGATTTATTTAATTGGATTAAATGTGGCAAATGACCAAAAAGCCCATTCAAAGTCGGTCACTCTCCTTTTTAATCTAGCAAATTTTGTTTTCTTCCTCATTCTATCACCATGGCCGAAACTTTAAGAAGAAATAGCCCTAAGATTTGTTTGATCAAATCATGAAGAAAATGAAGGAAAATTCAAGAAAAAGCTTAGGAAATCAAGAGATTAAAGGTAATCTTCTACAACCCTGAGCTTGAAATTAGTTTCTCATTTTCTTGAATTTTTAGAATAGTTCTAGGGTTCATTTGTTTGTTAAAATTGGGGCTTTTGGCTTTGGTGGATGGATATGGAAGTGATGATGCATGTGTGAAGTGTTTTGGGTGCTATTATTGTAATATGTATTCAATTTTTTCATTTGATGATATGTTGTCATTCTAGAGTGTTATGACCACTCTTGTAATGCCTATAATTTTTCTTGGGTGGTTCATTTGTGGTGACTTTGATTGGTGTTAAGATTAATTTGATTAATGTTGGAAAATTGGATTTTAAGCATGAAAATTTGATATATTTAGCTTCTAGATCAGATCTAAAAATATTGTTCATTTGGTGATGAAAAATATGTCTTATGAATGTATTGGATGTATTTTGGGTGTTGGAACAATTTCCGAAAATTGTTTCGGATTTGAAATAAGCGAAAACGGAGAAAAACGGCATTACCGGGTGACGGCTGCCCAAAAATAGAATTTGTCACTGTTCGGGCAGCCTATTAACTGCCCTAAAACTATTGGGGTTGATCTGGACAACCCTCATGTGTATTGGGTGGTCGATTCGGTCAAAAACGCGTTTTATGCCAATTTGCAGAAAACTGTTTTCGTAAAAGTTTTGCGACGTTTCATGTATATTTTTGTCGCTATTTGATATCGAATAAATGTGTTTAGGTGAAATATGAATGAATTATTTATATTGGATATAGAATAATTTGTTCGGTAATTTAAAATTTTTAAAATTACGATTTCGCCCGAACAGCGCTTCCGCCGCGCCATTTGCCTAAAACCGCAACAGTTGGTGCTTGGAGTGTCAATCCGAATTGTACATTTTATTATTTATTAATAAAATAACTACAATTTTCATTTCATACCTTATTAATGGTATTGTCATTATGCGTATTAGATTGATGTATAAATATGCTAAGAATGACATCAACCTTAAAATAGTTTTGACACTATGTGTAAATTATTCTTAAAGTAAATATTCATAGTCGTTGGTTTTAGAATACAGTCGAATTCCTATAACCTAGAAGACTAGCACATGTCATATATTGGAATTGGAGTTCCAATGGTTTAACCTGATATATCATGAGTTTTGGAAACTCGTATAGCTATGTGGGTATTCGTTGAAGCGAATACTGAATGACTCTCATGTGATTCCTAATAGTTGGAAGTACACACCACCGTCAATATGAATCTCCTCGAGTTGAGTATCATATGTAATCTTTTGACAATAGAATAACATTGATTTTGTGTGATATCATCCACACTTTGATGCCATGTGTGTCAGAAACTTTTCATGGTCTGACCTCTAGATGTTCGTTGAGTGTGGATCGATACACTCAGTAATAAGGTGCGAAGCAAGATAGGATCCATCGGCCCGTATGTGTATAATAATGGGTTTAGGTATCCATGAGTAAAGTCACGATTCTTAAAGCTTTGGCCAAAGTCGATCACCTATGGTGGATCGCATCAGTTATGAAGAATTGTGGACATGTCGAAATGAGATGTACGTCTCAGAAACTTGACGATATATTCTATGTTTCCTAAGCACAACTATGATAGCCTACTACAGAGGGATTGTTAGACATATGTGATGACCTCGACTTGTATAGTTCATAAAGGACGTTCGTGTTCTTCGCGAATTTGGAGGTGGCCGAATTGCGTACATATTAGCTAGGCTTATAAGACGAACGTGTCTGAACTTAGAAAGTCCCAATATGAAGTGTACTTGTTGAGCACTTGGGTAGCCGATTAATTTTGATAAAAAATAATATTTGATATTATAATTATCAACTAAGATAATCAAGTGTTATTTGATAATATTGATTATTTACTTTGACCTAATTGGATTAATTCAATAATTACACAAGGGTTTAATTGTAAAATCATATTTATCTCTACCATTTGAGGATATTATGGTAATTATAAGTATGTAATAATATGTGATTTTGACTTGATTTAATTGGATTAAATTAGGGGTGGCAAAACGAATAAACGAATCGAATTCGTGACGAATTCTAAACGAATCGAATTGTAATACACTAAATTAGAATTCGATTCGTTTATTAAATGAATCCTGATATTAGGATTCAGATTTGATTCGTTTAATAAATGAATATTAGTATTCGATTCGTTTAGATAAATCAAATGAATCAAATCGAATTTATTATTCATTTACTATTCACATCCGATTAGTTTATTATTCGCATCTGATTCATTTAATAATCGAATATTCAGATTCGTTTAATAATCGAATATTCGTATTCGATTCGTTTAATCAAAATAAAATACAAAGTCTAAGCATCTAAATTTCATTATTATAGTCTTAAAATCCTTACAACAAGCTCCAAATTTCAAATCAATTGCATAATAACACTTAAAATCTTCAAAACACATTTTGACAAAAATCTCAAATACAAACTTCTTTATCATTATCATCTGGGATGAAAATCCTGCAAATAAAATAAAATTATATTATTGAAATTCAGTAAGTATGAAAATCTAAGCAGTAAGTATGAAATCTAAACTCAGATATTAGGTAAGCAATGTAATACACATACATGTCGGAAAATTGGAATTGATAATTTAAAAAACTGCATCTAATTTCATGTCTTCGTCTGATGCGGCCACTACACTGAGATTTAAATAACAACGGGAAGGGAAGGCTCGTACAAAACATATATTTATCCAAAGCACTGTTCAATTGAAGAAAAGAAATTCCATAGGCATGGTTGTTCAAGTAGAAGAAAACCCAATACATGAGGGATATACACTTAAGGTGGCCATAGAAAGTCGATCTGTCAATGTGCACCGAGTCTAAACCGGGGACTACCACCAAACCATACAACCATAGAAGTCAATGAACTGATGGGATATAGATATCCCAACACCAAAAGGCATGAATCTAAGAAATGAGTAAAGATCATGTTTTTCAGTCTTGGAAGCCTAGAAATGAATAGCTGCCTAGTAATTTGTTTATCTAAAGTAGAAAAATGGGAAGGGGAAGAGAAGGTATAGAGATAAAGATGACAGATGAAACCACCACAGAGAAATGAAAGAACCCGTGTCTCCAGTTAGCAAAAGTCCACAATAAACAAACCACCCAGTGAATTCCCGTCAACAGAAAGGAAGAAATCAATATACGAAATGACTTACCAGGTACTAGATTACCACGAGTTTCGAACTCAGTTGAGATTTGAGGTTTGATTGAGTAGAGAATTTAGGTTTGATTGGGAGAGATCAAGAGAGGCGGCATGCATTTAGGATTTAGGTTCACATTTTAGGTTTTAGTTTTTACTTTATATACTTAGGTTAAACTTACGAAATGACTAAACTGTCATTCGTGTTAAATAATTATAATCAATAAAAAGGATAAAATTTTAATATAATTAAACGGATACTAAACGAATCGGATTCGAATTCGATTCGTTTATGATTCGTTTAATAAACGAATTCTAAACGAATAAACGAATTGATGAGCTCAAATTCAGATTCGATTCGTTTATTAAACGAATCGAATCGAATTGACCCATTTATTAAACGAATCCATTTTTCCAAACCAATATTCGCTTTAAAGCGAATCGAATCCTGACCCAAATTGCCACCTTAGATTAAATCAAGATGGCAAACATTTAACTAATTCATTTCCTAATCCTTGGCTTGATTTAATCGGATTAAATTAAAGTAACAGATAATAGAGATTAGTCACACCTAATTATACATATTTGGACAAATTAGATTAAGTCAACTTAAAAGTTGATTACAACTTTTATTAATTTAAAATTACATAAGTTTTTCTATAAATAACAAGCTTTAGAAATGTTTTAATTACAAGTACAAGTACAAGCAAATTCTTGGAGAAATTAGCCCAAGTTAGAGAAGTGTTTAGAGAAGCTTGTGAGGTCTCTACAATATTTCATCTAGGAGAAATAAAGATTGGATCTTGAAGTGAAGCTTGCTAGCATTGGAAATCAAGATTAAGCTTGCTAGCATTGGAAATCAAGATTGGATGTTGAAGTTGAGCATGCACACCTTGGAGGTTCTCCAACCATTTCAACAAAGAAGAAGTAGATTGGATCTTGTATCAAGCTTACTAGGTAAGTTTGAACTTCTCTTAAGTTATGAATTATGTATTAGATGCATGATCACATAGTTTAATGTTGAAATAAGGCTAATAAATTATGTTAGGATGCTTTGGAAGTATAAACACGATATGTTTGTAATTGGGTCAAAATATTTATGTTAGACATAAACATAAATTAGAGTTTGGAACTCTAGATTAAAGCTTAGAGTTATAACTACCATTCTAGAATCACTTGACCACATTTGGGTGACTTAGAATTGTTCACGAGACATTTCTTATTGTGATTCTAATTTGGTTTGTGTATTAGATTCAAAATTTACGCAAGTGCGTATTTAGAATAAATTTATGTTTTTGTAAAAATATTTAATATTTTGAAAAACTTAATTTTTATTCTATAACATGTGTTGATGTTAGTTTTGAAATTAATTTTTTTTTTGAGTGTTTTTGAAGTGTTTATGGAATACAGGAAGTAATTAGGGTAAAATACTCTAATTCATTTAGCTCACTTTCCAGTTAACTTAATGAAAGAAACGAAATGAAAAAAAATATCCTTGTGCGCGTGAGTGCACAGTGCGTGTGTGCACTGTAGCGCGCACAGTATGCGCTACACGCGCTGATTTTATTTTGCTTCGTTCTGGTGTTTCCGGACTCCGATTCAGCCCCGGTTTTTTCATATACACTCGTAATGAAATATAGTATTTTATTAAATTATTTAAAATTACACTCATACTTGATATCCACGGGTTAGACTCATTTCCGCTACGCGGGGCACCGATTCGACCCTAGGGGTTCCACAACTGCCCCAACAGTATCTACCACCCACTCAACATATTGAGTTGTAGTGTAAATACATGTTTCTTCTTGGATGGAGTAGATACCTATATCTCCCGAGGCAAATACTAGTGTCTCTGTATCGTTGTTCTTCAGTTGAGAATTATCTTGACCCTGCTCTCGTTGTAGCTTTCAACAATTATTCTTTAAGTGACATTCTATGTCACAATGGTAGCACTTATAAGTAGGCTTTCTTTCGTATGTGGATTTACCTTTACTTTTGCTTCTACCTATCCCTCTATCTTGATTTTTATCTTGTTGTATTCCTCGATTCCCCATGACAAAGGCTTGTGTCTGATATGTACATGTAGGGGTTTTATAGGGAATACCCGGTAACGCAGCGGAACGCAGAAAATCAAAATTTTCCGATTTCAATAATTTTTCTTGGATTAATTAAATAAAAATATTTATTTAATTACCCAATATTTAAAAACTGAAATTTAACCCAAGAAATCATATTTCTTGAAAATTACCGTTTGACTCTTACATTTTGTTTATTTTAGTCCTCAAATTGTCAAATACAATTTTGGATGATTTCAAATCAGTTCTAAAATGATTTCCAAGATGTCTAACACATCAAAATATAAATTGTAATAAAATCCCCAAAAAAATGCCAATATTATCGAGATCCCCACATGGATTCCAAATTTTATAATTTAGTCCAATCTTGTTCAAAATAAATCAAGATCAAATCCAATCAATCCCAAATTTTATATGCATCATATACACACCATAAAACATCACATACATGAAAATCCCAAAAATTGGAATAGCTTAAGAATCCTAATTTCATAAATTACTCTTATTGATAGAGAGAATTTGAATAGTTCGGCAAGGGCATGGAGAGAATTTCTCTTTGTAGAAGGATCATATTTTCTGAAGTATTGGACAGTCCTCGGGAAGGGCAATCCAGACCCAGTTCCCCGGTCAAGCCGACCAGAGGACACAGTGCGATGCAAATCTCGAAGACTGACCACATCAGCCCGGTAGCTCGCTTCAGCTCTGTCTTTCTTCCGGGATTGGGGTGAATGGCTCGGATATTCCGGATCATGTCGGCAGTATCTTTTATTGTTCGGAAGACCATCTGGCCGATCTCTAGAAGACCGACATATAACCAGGATAGTTTGGACTTTTCCTTCCGAAATCTACTTTCATATTAAGGATCTTACATGATGTCATCATTAATAATAAAGTGTGACAGTGTACTTTTACGGCGTGATATGACAGGAAATCAGAGAGTAAGCTTTACTTTTGGCGACGATAGTTTTGGGGCAGAGAACCCATCAGCCGGGAATCATGTGAAAAACGTCATGAGATCATGGGAACAATGTTGTAATCTCTGAGTATATAAAGAGAAGTTAGATTTGTTTGTATAGGATGGTCATTTTTGGATAGAAAAACTTGTAACAAAGAAAACACTACTTGTAAAAACACAAGAGAACAACAGGTCGGTCGAGCTCGGTAGGGGTGAGCAACGGTTCCGGGTATACCCGGAACCGGTTAGAACCGGACCGGTTTTCCGGGTTTGGAACCGGAACCGATTGTAATCGGGTAGGTTCCGGTTCCAAAAATGAAGGAATCGATTTTATCCGGGTAGGTTCCGGTTCCAAAATGATCGGAATCGGAACCGGACCATGGAACCAGAACCGATTTTATCACTCATCACTGGGGGTCAAAGTGAAGTTGCCGCGTCTGCTGCTCGGTCAACTCATCTGCAGCACCCATCTTTGACAACCTCAAAATCCAATCCTTCATCTTCATCTTCCCCTCAAAATCGGGCGGCAAAATAGTCAGCTTATTGAGTGAACCCACTAGATCTGATAACAGGGGATGCACCTGATCAACCGCCACCATATTCAATTTTAAAGAGTCCATTGCAGTTATAAAGTTCTGCACACATTCTGCCACAATGGCAGCTGAGGTAGAAGTTAAGGCAGCATCACCCGCTCTATGCTCCACAGTAGCAGGCACCCCTGAAATGACCAAGCGATTCAGAGCAGCCCGGTAATCAATTAAAATAGGGTAATTCGGAACCGGACCGGAACCAGATTGGAAGCGAATAATAGGGTACCCTGTTTAATTGGGTAGGTTCCGGTTCCACTTAGTGCGGAACCAAATTTTTCCGGGTAGGTTCCGGTTCCATGCGGAACCGGAACCGAAACCGGTTTTGCTCACCCCTAGAGCTCGGTTTAGTAATAAAGCAACCCCCACTTTGTGTTCGTGGACGTAGGTTGGACTTACGCTCCGCCGAACCACGTTAAAACTCTCATTGTCGATTTTGTGTGTTCATTTTGCTTTTTTACCACATTTGCTTTTGGTCCCCCATAACCAAACAAATTCAAGGTTGAATGAGGATTGTCTCGGGGGGGTTATCTCGAAACTGCCCCTGGGACGAAAATCACTCGCCAATAGTTGGTGATGTCTATGGGGAAAGAACAAGAAGCAACTTGCATAGTAAGACGATGGTAGAAGGCGAAAACCATGGATCGTTGGGGAGTTCAGCAGCAGAGTGTTTAGAGAAAATGAAACTGGGTGAAAGTGAGAGAGAACGAGGGAAAGTTGGTCAGAATGGAAAGAGGAAAGAGTTTGTAAGGGGAATGAAGGTTGGCGATAGTGGTGAAGATGAGGGAAGAACGCATAAAGAGTTAGAACAACAGCAGCTCCCCCTATTGAGTTGTAAAATGGAATGTAAAAAAGATGGGCAACGATCACTCATTATGACTGAGTTGTAGAATTAAATGTAACGTCAAAAATGGGTGACGTTTACCGGCCATAGCTAAACAAGCTCCTCCGAGAGAAGGTGTTACGCTTGTTCGGCCTGCCAGGTCATCAGTTCCATGAGAGAGGTAGTGCTCAATGATCGGCCAGGGAACTAGTGGGCCAAGGGCACGAGGTCGTCATCTATCAGGGCATCTCCATTCAGTGCAATGGCCTTCCCGAATGAGAGAAAAGAAGAAAAAAATCATGGGGCCACCAAAGACTATGGGAATGGTTCTTGACCGAGCTCCGAAATTGTCCAGAGATGCTAATGGAGCGCTCGACACGAAGGGACCCTGTTAGCATGGTCCAGAATTTCGAAATCAAGTTCAGACCATAAGGATCTGGAGAAGCTCGGACTAGAAGCTGCGTCGGATTCCAAGACAAGAACCATAAATGATTGTAAAAGTCTCTCTTAAAATAACCCGCAAAGAGTTGTATGAAGGGCATCATGTCCCTTGAATATGAATAAAACTCTCTCTTTTGAATTAAGAAACTTGTCTATTTACTTGTTTATTAATCGAATGCAAAAGTTATTTTCAAATATTCTTGGGATGTGCTCGATGCGAAAGGGTGCTCGGTAATTAGGAAGAGCATCAAGCCCGTGGCACGCCAATCACAAGTGTCATTATCAAACCTCCGGGTGGAAGTGTCCCGACCTAACTCATTTCACCTTTGAGGATCCAGAACGCATCAAGGGATGAAATGTATGAGGGAAAAACGCGAACCCCTCGCGGCACGCCAATCCCGGGTGTCATTATCAAACCCCCGAGGCTGAAGCGTTACTACCTCATGACGTACATTTTTTAGGAGTAGCTCAGGTAAACCGGACCCATTGAGGTTTCTTCCCTTGTGAGTTGGCTGATGACTCCCGTTAAGAACCATCTTGGGGCAAGGCATGAGGACGGCTGAAAAGCCTCATGACCATTGTTACCTTGGGCAAACCGGACCCATGAAGGTTTTTTCCCCTACGCGTCGGCTGATGGGACCCTTTTAAGAAACACTCAGGGAATGCGCACACGATGTATCATCTTCCCCTGTGGGGTATCTGTCTGACCACCCCGGATAGGGAGAAACATGACACGGGGAAGTTTCTGCCCTCGTAGCGCTTGCAGGCTCCAGAGCCGCCCAGTATGAGGAGGTTTATGCCCTCAGCGTCTCGGCCGCTCACCGATCCGTAGCCCGGCTAGCTGGGACGCTGAATTGTAAGGTTCAGAATTATGTTTTATGAGGCATTATGCAGGACGCTGCCTTGGGGCCCCCGAGTTATTATCTTTTTGGGTCTGTGTGGAGTATGTGCTAAGCCACCTTCATTGTGCTAACCTTGTCTTGTTCCACTTTTTGTTTTTGCTGATGCCTGGTAAGGGGACGCCTGCACCGGGATCCGCAGAGCTTCAGAGGTTGAAATTCTTCCCCTATGATTAATTCTTCTATGTTCCACCAGCTCGGGGCTGGATTCGTTTCACCGACTGTTATGTTCCACCAGCTCGGGGCTGGATTCATTTCGCCGAGACTGTTATATTCCATCAGATCAGGTCTGGATTTGTTCCGTCGAGACTGTTATGTTCCACCAGCTCGGGGCTAGATTTGTTCCGCCGACTGTTATGTTCCTGTGGGAACACATGAACTGGGCGACGCATGCTGTCCCCGGCTCGCGGCCTAGTCGGGAGTACGGAGTAGCCCGCGGGGGACTAAACCGGAGAATAATGGAGTCGCCGCCCGGTGTGAACTGGGAAAATGAGATTTAAGGCCGCACTCACCCCTCGCAAGGGAAGACCTCAAACCGTTGGGTTCGGAATGGTCCCTTACTTATGTCACTTATAATGAAAGGATTTATATAATAATTTAATCAAGCTTAAGTAACACTTATTTCTAGGAGTATCATGCTTCTAAATTTACATATATTTCACATCTAAGATTGCATGCTTGAAAGTACATCAAAGTAATAACGAACATACAACTTCATTGGCATATTGTATTCACGAAAACACCAGCACACATTAACCACACAAGCACACATGTGAGCACTTTTCCAAGTGGTACGTGGAATTGTATCCCAAGTACAGACCGCACTACCGTCCATTTGGAATCGGCTACGGAATTTACGTCTGGGTTTCCATCCGATATACCACAAGAAATAGCACTCAAATGCTACCATGACATAGATATATGAATTGTGGTATGTTAAGCCAATACGAAGGTGAATGATGCAACCAATGGGATAAACATGCTATGACGTGGTGCAAAAGAAGATAACTAATATGAATACAAACACACATGTGATGAAAATGACTCGATTCAGTGTACTCGCGTTCGTGCAGCGTTCGTAAACGCGTTCGAACGATAAACAGAAGGTTCACGTTCGTATAGCGTTTGATAACGCGTTCGAACGGTAAACAGAAGGTTCGCGTTCGTATAGCGTTTGATAACGCGTTCGAACGGGAAACAAGAGGTTCGCGTTCGTATAGTATTTGATAACGCGTTCGAACGAGATTGCAGCAGTGACCTCCAAAATACAGTAAACGACATGACACATGCATGAACAGATGAATATATGACTTCTCGTACATAACAACATATTAGGGGTGTGGCAAATCATTGTAGCAAAGGTAGCTTTCAAGCATTTTCACCCCTCAAAGTGGAGGATCCTTTATCTCACTTGATATGCCCATGCGCAATGCAATATGATGTATGAATTTTTGAAAAGACGTTATGAGGCGAATAACTAAATAAAAGAGGCGCGGCAAAGTACTGCCGTAAAGGTGGCCTTTTAGGCTCTTTGTCTCTCAAAGAGAGGACCTTTAGACCAACATACTAAGCCCATGCGCAATGTGATATGATGCATGGTCATGTAAGAAGACGTCATACTAAACAACAAAATAAAGGGGCGCAGCGAAGTACTGCCGTAAAGGTGGCCTTTTGGGGCTCTTTGTCTCTCCAAGAGAGGACCTTTAGACCAACATACTAAGCCCATGCGTGTCACATCACAATACATGAAATAAAGACAATAAAAGTGTAGGACTTCGTATGCCCGATTGAACGTACATTCAACTCAAACAAACTTCGTCCGGCGCGGCGAAGTAGTGTCACAAAGGTGGCCTTTTAGGCTCTTTGTCTCTCAAAGAGATGACTTTTGGACTAACTCACTAAGCCCATGCGCTCGATCGCATCATACATACAAAAGTAAAGACAATCATATCAAACTTAGTATGCCCGATTGAACATATCTTGCATTCAACCGAACATACATCAACCGGCGCGTCAAAGCATCATGGTAAAGGGTTTTAACCCCTTCAAATAGGGGACCTTTCATCGCACTTACTAAGCCCATGTGCTCGATTGAATCATGCATAAACAAGTAACATGCAGGATCTAAATGACGAAAAATAAATAAATCAAGGCAACATAAAACAAAAGAAAGTGCCGTTTACTCAAGCGGTACGTGGAGTTGTATCCCGAGTAAAGATCATACTACCGTCCATTCGGAATCGACTATGAAATTTACGTCCGGGTTTCCATCCTATATACCACAAGAGGCGGCACATTTTCCATTCATCCAATGCCCACAACACACATCATATTCATAAAAATTATGCAAATACAGTTAAAGTAAACAATAAAAACCGAATAGAAGTAGGTGTGAAAAGTACCCTCAGGTCTAACCTTTTAAGTCGTCTCTCGGACTCGCGTTTCACGAAGATCAGAAGGGGTAAAGCTCCGTAACTTTTCTGGTTCACTGTTTTGCCTTTTCCCTCGCTGTTGAGCCTCTCAAGCTACTGTTTTGACTCCGTTTTACTGCTGTTTCCTTGCGGTTTCGCTGCCGTTTCCTCTGTATTTTCTGCTTACTGTTTCAGGTCTTGAAAGCTACTGTTTTGGGTGTTTTAGGGGCTGTTTGTGGTGGTTAATTAAGGGATAATGGGCTGCTATTTTTTAAGGGTTTAGGAACCAGTTTTGTCACTGTTTCAGGCAATTTTAGACTGTTTATTCGTTCAGGTTTTGTGTGTGCAGGGGGGCTGTATTGGCGTGAATATGCAATGCAGTTTTGGCGTGAATATGCAATGCAGTTTTGAAGGGGTTTATTTGCGTAGGTTGGCTAAGTTTGTGAGGGTCCAGTGCATGATGAAGGAGTGAGTGGTCTTGGCTGTTTTCGTGAGTGATGAGGTGTTGATGAGTTGTGGCTTATGTGACTTTGGTTCACGTGTGCATGGTGAAAGTGATTGGCCTATGGTTGCATGAAGGTGCTGCGTGGGGTGAATAAGGGCTGGGCGCTGAAGGTAAAGAGGCAGTTTGGGCGAGAGCTTCAGGGCAGTTTTTAGGGTGCTGCGTGGGCTATTTGATGAGCAGGGTGTGTCTTTTTGAGTGGAGGGTTTGCGTTGATGAGTTGTGGCTGCTTGTTTGGCTTTAGCGCGTGAGGCTAGTCAATGACGTGTGGCGTGAGTGGGGACTGAGGACGTGTGGCGTGCTTGTCTTGAATGCTAGGTTTGTGGACAGTTTTTGGGTGTGGCTGATGAGGGTTTATTATTTTGTTGTTTTTGTGAGGGCTGGTGATTTGCGTGAAGTTGCTAATTTGGTCGAAGGGTTTATGTGTTACGGCTGTTTTGGCCGTGAGTGGACTGGTTGTGGTCTATGTGTGTCTTGGTTTGTATTTTTTGTGGTGTTGCCGTGTGAGAGAGAGCAGCATGAAAGCTTTGTGAGGGGTTGTTTATATAGAGAAGGGTTAGGGTTACTCCTTGTCTCACAAGGAATAGGATTTGGCATTAAGAGCAAGGATTTGATTTGGTATCCAACAAGGAAAAGATTAGATTGAGGGGGGACAAATTTGGTTCAAATTAGGAAGGTTGAATATTTAATTTGTGTTGGTTTAGGAATACAATATTTTTTAATTGGTTATGATTTATTTAATTAGGCATAACATCTTTTTAATTTAGGTATATAACATATTTGATTTGTTTAAATTAGGCATGATTATATTTTGTGTTTTATTTAATTTGGTAAATGATTTAATTATTATTTTATTTAATTATATTATCTAATTAATATTTAACTTAATATTTGATTTAATTTGGGTGTGTATTAAGTGGGCTTGGGCTAGGCTAGGGTGCATGTGGGCTAAATGGGCTCGGGTCATGAGGCTAACAGCAAAACCAGAAATACCGATACCGTTCGAACGCCAATTCGAACGCGACACGAACGCCCGCAATCTGCCTGACATTCGAACGCGTTTAAGAACGCAGCACGAACAGAAACAATGAACATGTGACGACTTTGATAGCATACTCATCCTGAATTTCCCCTTCCGACGTCCGTTTCCCACGACTTCCGTGACTTAAAAGGTATTGCCTCCAACTGAGACTTATCATCAGGTTTCACATGCAAAAATGCAATGCCCACAGTTCCACCAGCTCGGGACTGGATTCGTTCCGCCGAGACTGTTATGTTCCACCATCTCAGGGCTGGATTCGTTCCGCCGAGACTGTTATTGTAGGCACTGCATTTTTGCATATAAGTCCCTATGATGAGTCTCATTTGGAGGCATTACCTTTTAAGTCACGGAAGTCACGAGAAACGGACGTCGGAAGGGGAAATTCAGAATAAACAAGGTTCACTGTTTTCGTTCGTGCTGCGTTCGTTAATTCGTTCAAACGTCAAACAGATTGCGGGCGTTCGTGCCGCGTTTGAGGAGGCGTTCGAACGGTGTCGGTAATTCTGGTTTTGGTGCTAGCCTCACACCCAAGCCCAATTAACCCACCAAAGCCCATAAAACACATCACATTTAATAAAACACATTTAAAACACATGGTGAAATCAAAACAAATCTAAAAATCACATACCAAATTAAAATAAACATTAAAATCAATCAAATATTTTAATTCCTTAATTAAGATATTCACCCACCAATTACACAAGATTCCTTCCTAACTAAACAAAATCATATACTAAATTAGAAAGATGTCATGCCTAATTAAAATCAATTATAACAAATTAAAGATATGACTTCCTAATCTAAACCAAATTTGTCCCCCCTCAATCTAATCATTTCCTTGTTGAATACCAAATCAAATCCTTCTTTTAATGCCAAAATCCCTTCCTTGTGAGACAAGGAGTAGCCCTAGCCATTCTCTATATAAACAACCCCTAACCAAGACATGCGTTCTCCTAGCTCATTCATACAAGAAAAGCCTCCCCTAGCTCATACACATAATATACACACAACTCACACAAATCACAAGACACAAAAGAAAATAACCTCAAGCCTTCACGTTAAAAGCACCTTCACAAACCGATCAGCCCTACACGTCCATAAGCCTCACAAATCTGCCCATGCCACACAGCCCTTCAACGCCATAAACACAACACAATTAACAAACTGCCTCACATTCACCCCTTCAACACACTGCCCCCACTTCGTCAGCCACACAAGAGCCCTAAAACACACATAAAACAGCCCCCGAACCACACCATAACACCACCGAAAATCACACCCAAAACAGTAGCCAAAACACCCCAAAAATAGTAACTAAGATACACCAGAAAAGCGGCAGCAAATCGGAGTCAGAAGCAGCAGCAAAAGACGGAGAACGACGACCCAAAACAGTAAGACAACGAACAAGAGCAGTGAACCAGTGAACCGAAAGAGTTACGGACTATCCACCCTTCCGACGACCGTACACCATACTACCGAGAGACGACATAAAAGGTTAGACCTGAGGGCACCTTGTATTTATTATCTTTCATTTGTCTTTTACTTATTCTAATATATTTTTTATTGCATGAGAGTCGTTTTGTTGAAGCATGATGTGAATTCCGGATAAACGGAATGCATGTTCTATTTTGTGGTATATCGGATGGAAACCCAGACTTAAATTCTGTAGCCGAATCCGAATAGACGGTAGTACGGTCTGCACTCATGATACAACTCCACGTACCACTTGAGAGATACATATATTCTGTTTCATCCAAAGTTGTATTTGAGCATGATGTAGTTATTACGTTATTTATTTATTTAGCCTGATTAGGCCTAGTGCGTTATTTATTCTTAAGCATGATTTAGCCCTTAGTATGTTAATTTTTATGCATGATTTAGATATCCATGTGATTAGATATGTCGTTGTTGTGATCCTGTTTGAATGCGGTACCTAAAACCATATGAATATATGCAATCTGCCAGTTCCCGTTCGAACTCGTCATCGAACGCAACTCGAATGCGAACCTTCTGTTTACCGTTCGAACTCGTTATCAAACGCTACTCGAACGCGCATGCATTTTGTATCATCAGGTCTGGTCCCGTTCGAACGCGTTATCAAACGCTACACGAACGCGAACTTTCTGTTTACCGTTCGAACGCGTTTACGAACGCTACACGAACGTGCACACACTGAACTGAGTCTGTCTCATCATATTCCATGCACAATTGCCTCTTGGGTGATATCCTTTGCATTATGTAGCCAATCATATTACTTGTATTCCTGCATTTATCCATTCGATGTATTCATAAGATAGTACTCAAGCATGATTAAGTTGTTCTTAGTTTTCCATATCATATGATTGAAATATGTTCATAAGATTGCCATGTGATGTTGCATGTTGTGATGAACTTGTTGATGTATGCATGTGAATTTAGAAGCATGATACTCTTGGAAATAAGTGTTACTTAGACTTGATAAATTATTACATAAATCCTTTCATTACAAGTGACATAAGTAAGGGACCATTCCGAACCCAACGGTTTGAGGTCTTCCCTTGCGAGGGGTGAGTGCGGCCTTAAATCTCATTTTCCCGGTTCACACCGGGTGGAGACTCCATTATTCTCCGGTTTAGTCCCCCGTGGCTACTCCGTACTCCCGACCGGGCCGCGAGCCCGGGACAGCATGCGTCGCCCCAGATCCTGTGTCCTCACAGTTATGTTCCACCAACTCGGGGATGGATTCGTTCCACCGATGCTCTATGTTCCACTTGCTCGGGACTGGATTCGTTCTGCCGACTGTTATATTCCACTAGCTCGGGGCTGGATTTGTTCCACCGAGATTGTTATGTTCCACCAGCTCGGGGCCGGATTCGTTCCGCTGAGACTTTTTGCTCCACCAGCTCGTGGCTGAATTTATTCCGCCGAGACTGTTATATTCCATAATCTCGGGGCTGGATTCGTTCCGCCGAGACTCTTACGTTCCACCAGCTCGGGGCTGGATTCGTTACGCCGATGCTATTTTGTTCCACCAGCTCGGGGCTGGATTCGTTCCGTTAAGACTGTTATGCTTCATTAACTCGGAGCTGGATTTGTTCCTCCGAGACTCTTATGTTCCACCAGCTCGGGGCTGAATTCGTCCCCCCGGGGCTATCTTGTTCAACTACCTAGGGGTCGGGTTCCGTCCCACCGAGAGGCTTATCATCGGCTTGGGGCCGGAAGATCTCCCTCATGGATAGGCATCAGAATCCTCATGGACCGAGCAAATGAAGACTCCTCAGCTGACCATCAATCGGTTAATTTTCACGCTTCCGACTTTGTTATGTTCCACCAGCTCGGGGCTGGATTCGTTCCGCTGAGACTGTTATGCTCCACCAGCTCGGGGCTGAATTCATGCCGCCGAGGATGTTATATTCCATAATCTCGGGGCTGGATTCGTTCTGCCGAGACTCTTACGTTCCACCAGCTCGGGGCTGGATTCGTTACGCCGATGTTATTTTGTTCCACCAGCTCAGGGCTGGATTCGTTCCGTCGAGACTGTTATGCTTCACCAACTCGGAGCTGGATTCGTTCCGCCGAGACTCTTATGTTCCACCAGCTCGGGGCTGGATTCGTCCCCTCGGGGCTATCTTGTTCAACTACCTCGGGGTCGGGTTACGTCCCACCGAGATGCTTATCATCGGCTTGGGGCTGGAAGATCTCCGCCATGGATAGACATCAGAATCCTCATGGACCGAGCAAATGAAGACGCCTCAGCTGACCATCAATCGGTTAATTATCACGCTTCCGACTTTGTAGTTCCCAGTACCAACTCGCTACACTCGTTGGAATCGAGAACTAGATGACAAATGTTGATGGAGATTTCTTTGACTAAAGAATTTGAATAGTTCGGCAAGGGCATGGAGGAAATTTCCCTTTGTAGAAGGATCATATTTTCTGAAGTATTAGACAGTCCTCGGGAAGGGCAATCCAGACCCAGTTCCCTGGTTAGGCAGAGCAGAGGACACAGTGTGATGCAAATCTCGAAGACGGACCACATTAGAACCGAGACCGACCACTTCAGCTCGGTAGCTCGCTTCAGCTCTGTCTTTCTTCCTGGATTGGGGTGAATGGCTCGGATATTCCGGATCAAGTCGGTAGTATCTTTTATTATTCGGAAGACTATATGGCCGATCTCTAGAAGACCGGCATATAACCAGGATAGTTTGGACTTTTCCTTCCGAAATCTACTTTCATATTAAGGATCTTACATGCTGTCATCATTAATAATAAAGTGTGACAGTGTACTTTTACGACATGATATGACAGGAAATCAGAGGGTAGGCTTTACTTTCGACGACGACAGTTTTGGGGCAGAGAACCCATTAGCCGGGAATCATGTGAAAAACGTCATGAGATCATGGCAACAGTGTTGTAATCTCTGAGTATATGAAGAGAAGTTAGATTTGTTTATAGGGGATGATCATTTTTGGATAGAAAAACTTGTAACAAATAAAACACTACTTGTAAAAACACAAGAGAACAACCAGCTCAGTTTCCCTTTAGACCTATCCTTAAACAGGTCGGTCGAGCTCAGTTTAGTAATAAAGCAACCCCCCACTTTGTGCCCGTGGACGTAGGCTGGACTTGCTCCGCCGAACCACGTTAAAACTCTCATTGTCGATTTTGTGTGTTCATTTGCTTTTTTACCACATTTGCTTTTGGTCCCCCCATAACCAAATAAATTCAAGGTTGAAGGAGGATTGTCTCAGAAGGGTTATCTCGAAACTGCCACTGGGACGAAAATCACCCGTCAACAACTCTAATTGATCAATTTACACTAAATTGAATAAATTCAACACTTCAATCAATTATTTAACACACCAAACAAGTCTCACCACTTGAAATAACACAAGAATAATTCTAGGTCATAAATGGGTAGCCTTAAAACTCTATAATGACAACTTAATTACTAATTAATCAAAAGAAAGCTTAATAACTAATTATAAGCTCACTTTGTTTAATCACACAAGCTAACATCTTTCAAACAAGTTCCAACCAATTTTTTTAACATACTTAAAGAGTAGAGAAAATTCTAAGAAACACATGTTGAAGCCTAGAAACATAGAAACAATTTTCATGTTGAAGAAAGTTGGAAAATAGTTATAAAATCCAAATTTTCCTTAAGTTTTTTCCTTTGTTCTTCAAGTTTCTCTCAAACTTTTTTTTTTTGGTAATATATTTGGTAACTTGAACTTATGAAAAAAAATGAAAACAAACCCTTTTGTATTTTCTTACCTTGGCCGAAACTAGGCAAGTAAAAAATATCTAGATATTTTTATAATTTTTATTTCAATTAATAAATGGTAAATGACATAATTGACTTTTGGTAAATGATCATTAAAATATTTAATGAATTCACCAAGTGTTGCCAATCATTTAAGACCATTTACAAACTTTAATCATGACTAAATATATTTTCAATTTAATTAATTTAACTATTTAACATTTAAATAATTAAATAATTAAATAGAAATATCTTAAATATATGTATTATATTTAGGGGTGAGCACCGGTTCCGGGTCTACCCGGAACCGGTTGGAAACGGACAAGAAATCCGGGTTTGGAACCGGAACCGGTTGTAACCGGTCCGGTTCCGGTTTCAGAATAACCGAAACTGGAACTGGATCATAGAATCGGAATCGAAACCGTATTTGAGAACCGGATTGGATACCCGATTTTGACCCCGATTTTAAAAAAAAAAAAGATAAATTTTTGTTCATGTTGTTGCAGATTTTTATTCTTCACAACACTTCAAATATTTAACATTTATCATAAAATATATAAAAATAATAATTAAATAACTGACCTGAATGGGCAAAGCATCCATATGAGCTCTTAAAGCAACAAAAGGAGGAGAGCTAGATCCAATAGTGGCAACAACACATGTCTTAGCTTGTGTAGGCACTGCATTTTTACGCATAAGTCCCTATGATGAGTCTCATTTTGGAGACACTACCTTTTAAGTCACGGAGGTCACGGAAAACGGACATCGGAAGGGGAATTCAGAATAAACAAGGTTCATTGTTTTCGTTGGTGCTACGTTCGTGTATACGTTCGAACGTCAAACAGATTGCGGGCGTTCGTGCTGCGTTCGATGATGCGTTCGAACGGTGTCGGTAATTCTGGTTTTGCTGCTAGCCTCACATTAAGCCTAATTCGCCCAAACCTTGGCCCACACGTCCAAGCCCACTTAAAACACATATTTAACACATGGTGAAATCAAAACAAATCTAAAAATCACATACCAAATTAAATAAAATACTTACACAAATTAAAGAAATTGCATGCCTAATTAAAATCAATCAACAAACTAAATGCCTAATCTAAACCAATCAAATATAATCATACCAAGTTAAAATCAATCAACCAATATATTATTCCCAAACATAAAATATTGTATGCCTAATCAACATAAACTAAATATTCAACCTCCCTAATCCAACACCAAATCATATCCCTGTTTAAATACACAAATCCATTTCCTTGTCAAGCCTAACCCTTTGCCTATAAAAAGAACCATTCACCAACCTTCTCAAAGCTAGCTAGCTCATTCACATAAGAAACACCCAAGCTCATAGACACAATTCTCCCTCACTCTCAATAACAAAAAGATCACAAACCAAAGAACCCCCATCGCCTTGACCAAAACACATCCCAAACAGCCCTAAACACACACATAAAACAGCCCCTGAACCACACCATAACACCACCGAAAATAACACCCAAAACAGTAGCCAAAACATCCCAAAAATAGTAACTAAAATACAGCAGCGAAACAGTAGCAGCGGCAGCGAATCAGAGTCAAAACAGCAGCAAAAGACGGAAGACGACGACCCAAAACAGTAAGACAACGAACGAGAGCAGTGAACCAGTGAACCGGAAGAGTTGCGGAGTTTTACCCCTTCCGATCTTCGTGAAACGCGAGTCCGAGAGACGACTTAAAAGGTTAGACCTGAGGGCACTTTTTCATTAGTTTATATTCGTTTCTTTTATTATTGAATTGTATTCACATGAGAGTCGTTTATGGATGCGTGTTGTGGGTATTGGATGAATAGAAGAGTGTTGTCTCTTGTGGTATATAGGATGGAAACCCAGACGTAAATTCCGTAGCCGAATCCGAATGGACGGTAGTGCGGTCTGTACTTGGGACACAACTCCACGTACCACTTGAGTAAACGGCACATTCTCTTGTTTTGTGTTGCTTTGGTTTATTTAATTCTTGTCATTTAAATTATGCATGTTGTTTATTCCCGTATGATACGATCGAGTGCATGGGCTTAGTAAGTGCGATGAAAGGTTCCCTAATTGGAGGGTTAAAATCCTTCACCACGATGCTCTGCCGCACCGATTGATGTGTGTTCGGTTGAATGCGAAATACGTTCAATCGGACATACTTAGTTTGATATGATTGTCTTTATTTTCGTATGCATGATTCAACCGAGTGCATGAGCTTAGTAAGTGCGATGTGAGATCCCCTATGGGGGGGCTAAAGCCCTTTACCACGAGGCTTTGCCGCGCCGGTTGATGTGTGTTCGGTTGGATACAAGATACGTTCAATCGGGCACACTATGTTTAGTATTATTGCTTTTCATTCTATGTATGCATGATTCAGTTGAGCGCATGGGCTTAGTATGTTGGTCTAAAGGTCCTCTCTTTGAGAGATCAAGAGCCCCAAAAGGCCACCTTTACGGCAGTACTTCGCCGCGCCCCTTTATTTTATCGTTTATGTATTGCGTCCCATTTCATGCATCAGATCTGTTCCCGTTCGAACGCGTTTACGAACGCAACTCGAACGCGCATGTATTTTGCCTTGTCATGCATCAGGTCTTATTTCTGTTCGAACGCGTTCACGAACGCCATACGAACGTGAGCATTCTGTTTCATTTCCGTTCGAACGCGTTCACAAATGCCACACGAACGAGAGCATTCTGTTTCATTTCCATTCGAACGCGTTATCAAACGCCATACGAACGCGAACATTCTGTTTACCATTCGAACGCGTTTACGAACGCTACACGAACGCACACACACTTTCTTAGTTTCATAATGTATCAGGTCTGGTTTCGTTCGAACGCGTTCTCGGACGCTACACGAACGCGAACCTTCTGTTTACCGTTCGAACGCGTTTACGAACGCTACACGAACGCGCACACACTGAACTGAGTCTGTCTTATCATATTCATGAATAATTGCCTCTTGATTGATCTTTCTTGTGTTATATAGCCAACCGTATTATTTGTATTCCTGCATTTATCCATTCCATGTGTTCTTGGGATTGTATTCAAGCATGATTAGGCTGTTAGCAGGTTATTTGGTTAATAGGTTCATGAGATAGTACTCAAGCATGATTAGGTTGTTCTTAGTTTTCCATATCATAGGATTGAAATATGTTCATGAGATTGCCAGGTGATGTTGCATGTTGTGATGAACTTGTTGATGTATGTACATGAATCTAGAAGCATGATATTTTTGGAAATAAATGTTACTTAAGCTTAATTAAATTATTACATAAATCCTTTCATTACAAGTGACATGAGTAAGGGACCATTCCGAACCCAACGGTTTGAGGTCTTCCCTTGCGAGGGGTGAGTGCGGCCTTAAATCTTTGTTCCGGTTCACACCGGGTGGCGACTCCATATTATTTAGTATTTCCCAACTAGTGCCGCGAGCCTAGAAACGGCGTCGCCCAGGTCCTGTTGTCTACAACTTGGTTTTTATTACAAGTGTTTTGCAATGGCTTTATATGTGAGTTATGTATGTGCAATTGAAGAACCGAGATACCAGTTCTCTTTCTGTATTTCCATCAGCTCATAAGTCAAGTTGTATATGATTCTTTTTGGGATTTGTACAAAAACCAAACTTGGACTCATTTCTGTTTCTTTGTGTATATTTTACAGGTCTATGCAATGGATCTCTTACAGGTTAGTTTCCTTGTCAGAATGTGAACTTTAAAAGAAGGGTGTTATTGATTTTTGTTTCTTTGTCTGTCATGTAGTCATGTGTGCATGAGACAATGAACTATTACTCTCTTCTTGCGGTAATGCAACACTTGATTTTATTAGAGTATGAACTATTACACTCTCCTTGCAGTAATGCATCACTTGATTTTATTAGAGCATTTTCTTGAGATAGAAATTATTATGCTTAAATGCACCTTGTAAAGTCTGTTTTTCTTCTATGTTTCCATATAGATTACTTTCAAATTTGGGAAGAGCTATGTGAACATGTGAAGAAGCAAGGGAGAAAGCTGAAGCAGCACTAGCAGCACAAAAGAAACTGACAGCGACATGGGAGCATAGGGCTCGCCAGAAAGGTTGGAGAGAAGAGGTTACAAAAATAGGGTAATTCGGAATCGGACCGGAACCGAATTGGAACTGAATAATTGGGTACCCTATTTAATTGGGTAGGTTCATGTTTCACTTAGTTAGGAACCGATTTTTTTCGGGTAGGTTCCGGTTCCATGCGGAACTGGAACCGAAACCGATTTTGCTCACCCCTAATTATATTTACATTAAATTATCAAAATACATATATTAATGATATATGTCAAAAATCATAATTTGACATTTAATTAACGTGTATTTAATAAAATAAAATATTAAATACAAATACACATTAATTTGGAAATTACCATTAGGTCATTGTGTATGTATTTTTCGTTTAACCGTTAAACGACTTATAAATAATCAGTATTATTCATAAAAGTTGTCTTAGTACTCTACGAGTATATTTCATTAATGAGACTCTCTAGGTTCAGACATATCAGTCACGAAATCTAATTTTGTGTCCATAATCTACTCACCCGTAAATTATGACGAACACAGATAAGCTCTATGAACCATACAAGTTGAGGTAATGACATATGTATAATCCCTCCGTCATAGATATCCGGATTATTCCAGAGATATAGATATAAACGTCAAATCTCTATAGATATAATCACTTCGACGTTTCCATTAGCAATCCTTTAATAATACTTAAAACTAATTTCTACAGTGTACCACAGGCCCATGAATTTAACAGATTGTTAATTCCATATTGAATACCTATGCTCTATACACAGAACTGACAGATCATTTCTTGATACACACATGATATTCTGAGCATCAGTCCACACCCAACGAATAAGTGAAGGTCTGATCTAAATAGATCGGTGATGTGACAGTCATCTAAGTGTGAATGATAACTCATATATTCACATTGGTATCCCAAGTCAAAGAATCACTATGCTCACTCAATCCGAGAAGATTCTTATTGACGTTGGTGTATCATCCATTAAGAATCTTTGGTGAGTCGTTCTTTATTTATCCGTTATAAACACCTACATGTCTATACGAGTATCCAAGACTCATGGTTCTTTGAGAAACCATTGGAATATAAGATTCCAATATACGACATGTATCAGTCTTAACAGGTTTACTTTGACCATGAACTTTCTAAAAATGACAACGTCATGATATAACTCAATATCAGTTGCGACGCTTTTGCAACAGTATCATAACTAATCATTATAAGATATGTTACGTCTTTACCATATAAAATGAGATGTTATATAATAGAAACTGTTTATTTTATTCATAATAAAATGTTACATTAGTATTTACAGGGAAATACCTAATAAAATTGGAGCTCTGAGCACCAACCCTAACAATACCCATGTCTTTTCTTCTGGCCTCCTCATTTGAGAGAGCTTCTTTTACCATATGCATAGTAAATTTGCCTCATGGAGCCGAATTCCTGAGAGTAACCACCAATATCTCCCAGCTATCAGAAAGAAAGCTGAGTAGTGAGAGGGCTTGTACTCCATCTCTCAGTTGCATGTCTATTGCACAACTGGTTCATCAAGCTTTGGAACTCATTGGTGTGTTTTGCAACGGAAGTTCCACTATGAGCTGTCTTAGCATGGTACATGTCTTCCATCTTTATCCACATTTCGAAGCATTTATATCTTGTGCTACGTGATGGAAGGCACTATGACTTAGCCTGGTACATGTCTTCCATCTTTATCCACATTTCGTAAGCATTTATATCTTGTGCTACGTGATGGAAGGCACTATGACTTAGCCTGGTACATGTCTTCCATCTTTATCCACATTTCGTAAGCATTTATATCTTGTGCTACGTGATGGAAGGCAACAGAAGTTCCACTACGAGCTGTCTTAGCCTGATACATGTCTTCCATCTTTATCCACATTTCGTAAGCATTTATGTCTTGTGCTACGTGATGGAAGACACTATGACCAATCCACTGTTTACTCTGATCGAGAGTTCTGTTGTTGAGTTTATTTTAGTCATACTCATTCACAGAATCTGGTCCCACTCCTTTCACATTGATTATATCGAACATATATTTACAGTGCAAATAATCTATCATTCGAGGCCTCCAGAAGAAGTAATTGGTTCCTGTCAGCTTTACGTGTCAGCTGACTGGACCGAAATTGATGACGTGGCAGCTGACTGTGCCAGAAAAGCTAGCGTGGCAGATGACGTGTTAGATGACTGGACCAAATTTACTGATGTGGTAGTTGGCTGGACCGGAATGGCTGAAGTGGCAGCTGACTATATCGGAATGCTGACATGGCCGATGACTGGCTGTTGACTGTACCGGATCTGCTGACGTGACTGATGACGTGGTCGTCTTCAACCTTCGGTTGGCGCGTGTGGCGCATGATGCACGTGGAGCGCCCTCTAGTTGGCACGTGCGGTGTCTCTGGATCTCCGTTTGATCGTCAGAAAATACCACTGTGCTCGTCTCGACGTGAAAAAACTGATGGTAAGCTCAAAATTAATTTTTGACAATTTTTCCGAAACCCGAATTTTCCAAACCGAGTTTCGTTCTTCGGTTTTACGACCTCCAACGTATAACCAAAGTTGCCGATACCACTTGTTGTGATTCTATGATTACTGAAGAGTGTGTATGAGGAAAAATTGAAATCTATTACTACAAGAACATAATTTATAAAGTGTTTAAATTTTACAAAAATCTCACTCTCTACACTCTCTAAGTTTTCTTGCATTGAAATTTGATATTTTGGGATGATTTGAGCTCTCTATTTATAGTGAAACTCAAGCTTACTATTACAACCACTCATCTAAAACAAACTTGGAGTTTTACTTCCTAAATCAATAAAGAAGATTTCTCATTTGGATGCTTGCACCACAAATTTCACATGCAAATCTTCCACCAAAAGTTACATTGGATGGTTATTGGAGATGAAATGCAGCTGGATTCTACATGTTGCGTGTATTTTGAGAATGACCAATCAAAATAGAGAATAAAAAATGACTACAACACATGTCATCTATTGATTATATGATCATTTATTGATTTGATGGTCTTATACGATTGTCCCTATAATTATTTTTCTCTATTTAAATTGCGAAATGAATTGTGTAATTAAATTCTGATTTTGATGGTTTTTATTAACAGTGTGCGTTGGAGTTGGAGAGACCCAATTTCAAAAACTAGTTTGATTGCAACATCCTTATCAAATAAAATAAATTGTTTGCTTATGGTGATTGAATATAATTGCCATTTGGTTCAAAGTTTTCAGCTTTAAATACATGGACTTGTTGAAACCACGTGTTTCCCACAATTTTTTTCATTTGAAAACATTCATTTTCTATTTGATAGTGAACATTCTTTGATTCATATTTTATTTGATAAAGATGATTTTCAAACAAAAAAAAATATATGTGTACACACTTCAATATCATGTAGCCATGCTGGGCCTCCAAGCCAATCTGCCTGAAAATGACCATTAATTGTTCTAGACAGAAAGATAAAATTAAGCAGAGAAAAGTCGGCATAGAATAATATGAGACTCGGTCAAAGTAATAATCGTCATTAACTTATTTCCTAAACTTCAATTATATATTTTCTTCCATATTAAGTCTACGAGAACATGACTTGGCAATTTTCCTCCTCCCAATAGGATTCCATCTCATTCAAAATGTGATTTGTAATATATTTTTATATTTTGATTTGAACATGAGATTGGAGGAAACAAAAAAAAAAAAAGACTTAAAATTTTGAGTGAGATATTATGTAATATAATTAAATGTGATGAGAATTTAACAAGACATAACTAGATGTGGGATGAGATGATTTTTTTATTCTGAAAAAAATGATGGGACGAGATGAGATAATTTTCATTTCAATTATATAAATAGGACGAGATTGATAAATTTTATTTTGTCTCATCCAATTACCATCCCCAACGATAATATTTTATCCAGACAGGTTAAAATATTACTTTATATAAAATTATAATAATATTACTAATGCTTAGTTAATACATATGAATATACTTGATAAGAAAAATTTTAGATTTTAACACGTGTGATATTTTTGTGAGAGCACTCACACTTTTACCTTTGGATAGAGGATTAGGTTGGTTTTGGAATCAACTTTCGCCTGGAAAAGGCATGTGAAATATCGACTGCATTGATCATACACGATGCATGATGGTTTTGTATGTAAAATGTGTGTGTTTGGTAAGTGAGAAAGTGAAAAAAAGAGAGAAAGAAAGTAGGATAATGGTGTTAAAAGTTGCTACAAACTTCACTGCCTTTTCAATGGTATTGGTTTGGAGACAGTTTCATTTAAATAATTTGGGTTATTTTTTAATCTAAGTGTGATGTCCTTTTACATATGGATATACGAATGACTTTTAGATATGAGATTTTTCAGTCACACTGTGAACCATAAAGATGATTTAATATGTAATATATATGCATACGAGAATATTAATTCATCCTGCATGTAACAACATTGCTTTTAATACATGCCTGGAGTTAGGCATGCTAAAAAATGAAATGAGATGAGCCCCAATTTATATTCCAACCCCACCTAGAAAACCATTGTCTAGCTAGTTTTTCTTGGTTATTTTCATTTATAGAAAAAAATTCATTTCCTCAGAGAAAATTAATAAGAGAGAGGGTACCTAAAATTGCAGCTTCAATAATCCAATAAGTTAAATCCCATGGCATTAAGGTAAAAGACATCTTGGTACACCAATTATAGTGTCCTAAATTTATATATTGATCAAATTTGTCTTTTTAGAAGGTTTGCACTTAAATAGAATTAGAATTATAATGCCCTATAAAAAAAAAAAAAAAAAAAAGGCTTCTCTATCCTTGCTTTCCCATGCATGACCCAAAAATAATGTTAGAAATAACTAATGTATTGTATTTATAATGTGTTTTTTTCCCTTTCTTTTATAATTTCTTTTAAAATCAAATCCTTTATTTGTGAAATGTAAGAGCAAATAAAAATAGAAAAATCTTATATTTTTTAACTGAATGTGGATGGTAAGATGTGAACTGGAACTTGACCGTATGTGTGTGAGTATATATATATATATATATAAAAGTTTAGGAGATGTGCAAAGCCCAAATTTAATTTTATATTCTCTTACTTACCCAATATTCGAACTCACTTAATAAGTTAAATAAAAAACCTTAAAAATCAGGAAACCACACCGTATTAATTAAATCATATCAATGTATAATTTAATTTAACCTAAAGTCCTCTTATAATTAGATTATTCTAAAGATTTATTCTCCTTTTGGCATGTCTTTTTTTTAAAAAAATAAAAATTTGTTTTTACAATACCTAATTATCAATTTCCTTACATTGATAGGAAATTTCCACCTACCTTTTATCACGTAAGAAATTGGTTTTTGGAAAGTTATAGATTCTTTCTCACCGACTTAAATTTCGACTATCTTTTAAAAAAAAACAAAAATTAAAACGTAAACTTTCAATTTAACCCAATATAAATGATTTTTTTCTTTCATGAACTCAAAAATCTCTCATGAACAAGACCTTTCAACAAAACAAAATCTAATGAGATAAATATAACCGTTTCTCAGAATTTCCAGTGATTTAAGCAACCATAAGATTAGCTCAAATCAAAACTCAGTAGCTGACAAGTTCTTTTCTCTCCTTAATTTTAGCTTTAACAATCAATCTCCTTAATTAGGTCAGATTTCAACTTCTTTAGTTCTTATTTGATTTTAAGTTTATGAATTTTGGCTTCTTTTTATTTTTAAGGAGTTTTTTTTAAACAGGTGAAAAGTCCATTCTTGCATGGAAATTTCAACGTGGGAATCAAAAGTTTCGTGAACTGCTCTGTTTTTGCTTCAGAATGAAATAAAGTGATTGATGGGTTATATTTTTGGCTTTCAGAAATAATTTTTTTTTATTGCCCAAATATGCAACTGGGTTTGTGAATATGACTCTAGTTGATGGATTTGTGTTTCAAAAATTGGTTCTTTTTGGTTGCTCTTTCTGGGTTCATGCCTCAGCTCTGTTTCTTAGTGTGTTTGGTTTCTTCAACAAGTTCTTCTTCAGGTACTTAAAACCTTTGAAATATTTTATTATTATTTTTAAATTCGATGCATAACAAAATTTAAATTTCTGTTCACTGAATAATTAGTTTTTGCAGAGTTCAAAGGGATGAGAATTCTGAGAAGAAAAACTCAACTTGTTTGGCAGTTTCTAGTCCAATGAAGCCAGAAGCTGAATTTGATGAAGCAAAAAGTGGTTCTAATGACTTTAATGATTCTGAGAATGATGATGAAGCTGAGTCTCCAAAGCGTTTTTTGAAGTTCAAGTTTCAGACTTATGAAGAATTTAGTAAAAGCAAGAAGGGTAATTTTGACTTGCTTCCATCTACGAGCACAAGCAAGTATGAGTTCAAGTCTGATAATTATTTAAGCAACTTCATTGAGGAACCAAAAGATGTGAGCTTTACTGTGAAAGAGTTATACGCCGGTTCAAATATTGATTCTTTTGCTAATCAAAACTCTGGAGAAGTTATTGTTCATGAGGAAGAACAAGAGAATTGTAAAAATAATTTATGCAAAGAAGAGGAAGATGAGAATGAGCAAAATGATAATGATGATTTATGGGATGTTGAGTTTCTTTCAGAAAATGACTTTGTAGCTAAAGATTCTGACTCGGATTCGATTGCTTCTAGCAATGAGAACCTGTTTATGAGTCAATTTATTGGTTCTACTAGTGAAGGGTTTTTGTCGGATGGAGATTTTGCAGACGAATTTGATGGTGAAGCCAGTGATGTAATGGAAGAACTTGAAGAATTAGAAGAGTCCAATGCAAATGTTACAAGTAATAAAGAATTTGGTAGCAAATACAATGAAGCAACAAGTAGTATGAATGATTCGAATATGCATTTGGATTCTGAGGATTCAAATGGATTGGAAACTTTATGGGAGCATCAAGATTTGATCGAGCAGCTCAAAATGGAGCTTAAAAAGGTAAGGGCCATAGGGCTGCCCACTATTTTAGAAGAATCCGAGTCTCCGAAAATTATGGAAGATTTGAAGCCTTGGAAGATAGATGAGAAGTTCCAGCATGAAGATACAATGGGCGAGCTTCACAAGTTCTACAAGAGTTATCGGGAACGTATGCGAAAATTCGACATCTTGAATTACCAGAAAATGTACACAATAGGTCAGTTGTTTCCCTTGCTGCAAAATCCTTAAAATATTGCATTTATTTGTTTAATCGGAATGATTGAAGGGTGATAAGTAATGTGTATTACTTTTTGTTGTAAAACTGTTTATAGTATTTAAATTCATGCTTATAGATCTAATTTTAGTCATGTAATTGTAAATTTAGATCTGATTTATTTAGTTAGTTGTAGGTTCATTTCCATGCTACTTAATGTCATCCACCCAACTTTTTTACTTTCAACATTGGCCTCCACCTTATCATTTAATAACTCACTATCTTATTTTAGAATTTTTTTTTTTTTTTTTATTTTACCTAAATCGTGCACTCATGTTTAGTGCTCCATTGAATTTTTTTCAAACTTGTTTTAATGTTAGAAAGCAACTTAAATAAGCTATGCGCATTATTTCATTAGAGTTTGCTGACTTTTTGGGCTATGATTGATTCACTTAGTGGTCACTTACACAAACTTTTTTTGTGTACGTTTATTTGATTGAATCACGCTTAAAATTTGTATTTTAAAAAGTGCGATAAGGACTTTAAAAAAATAGAATCATGAATTTCATGTTCAATCTCCAGGATTTCTCCAGTCAAAGGACCCACTTAAATCAATTTCAAGCCTCAAATTTTCACCTCCAGGAGTGTCCTCTCTTCTTTCGCATAATCTACTGCTAAGCAAGCGAAAAAAGTCCGAATCAGACCCGATGAAGCAGTTCATAGGAGAGTTGCACAGTGATTTAGAAGTGGTATATGTTGGACAATTGTGTCTATCTTGGGAAATTCTTCACTGGCAATATGAAAAATCTCTAGAGCTATGGGAATCCGACCCCTATGGCATACACCGGTACAATGAAGTTGCTGGTGAATTCCAACAGTTTCAAGTCCTGATGCAAAGATTCATCGAAAACGAAGTATTTGAAGGACCCAGAGTTGAGAATTACATCAAGAACCGTTGTGTTCTTCGTAATCTTCTTCAGGTTCCGGTCATAAGAGGTGTGGTATACAGTACACACAAATTAACCTAACTCAATAGGTGCACATTTCTTGATATAGCAGCATTACAAGCATTTGACTAACACAAAGCTTTTTGTTTCTCTTGCAGAGGACAGTAAAAAGGATAAGAAAGCAAGAATGAAAAGGAAAGATGATTATGCAATCACAAGTGACATGATAGTTGAAATCATGGAAGAATCAATAAGAATATTTTGGAGATTCGTTCGTGCTGATAAAGATGCTAGTATCGTAACTCAAAAGAGTCGAAAAGGAACTCAAATCGAACCACTAGCTGCTTTAGATTTAGAGCTTTTAGCAGAAGTTAGAACTAGTCTTCAAAAGGTACATGATTTTCATTTAACCAAAGTAGTAAATTATATAATATGTTATATTTATTTTGTGTTTGGAAGTGCAGAAGGAGAAAAAGCTCAAGGAAATATTGAGAAGTGGAAGCTGCATATTGAGGAAATTTCAGAAGCAACAGGAGAATTCAGATCAAGTGCTTTACTTCTTCTCTCAAGTTGATATGAAATTAGTAGCAAGAGTTTTGAATATGACAAAATTAACTACGGATCAGCTGATATGGTGTCGAAATAAATTGGATAAGATTAATTTTGTTGGCCGAAAAATACATGTTGAACCAACATTTTTTCTTTTTCCTTGTTAATAATGGTCCTTGTAAATTTTTGTTTTAAATAAAGTAGAGATGTTGATAAAGTTTTATTAATTTTCAGCTCTATATTTTTGCAGCTTTCATGTATTTCTGGTACTTTATTTTAGTTTGCAATAATTAAGAAGAAAAAATAATAATAATAAAAAAAAGGGTAACACTAAATGTCAAGAATGGGATTCGAACCCATGCCCTTTCGGACCAGTACCTGAAACTGGCGCCTTAGACCAACTCGGCCATCTTGACTTAGTATGTTCCGGGTTTCCAATAATTTTATTTATTCACTTTTAATATGTGTTTCAGCCATTTCAACCATCACGCAAGGAGGATTAAGATTACATATATAATAATAAATGAATCACATGTAAGGTATGTGCCTATTATATTTCAGTTAGAAAAAAGAATAGATCAATTTAATAATATTTTAAATAAATCGTCTTCTCAAAATTTATTAAAAATCATTCTAAAAAAATATTCGAAATATCTTTTTATTAATGCAAATTTTAACGAAGTTTAACAAGTATTTGAACTCAATTAAAGTGAATAAACAAATTATAAATGTCAGTGCTAAATAGGTTGGTAGAAAATCGGGATTTCAAAGCATTCGGTTCGAGATTTGAAAATAATTATTGTTCTAATTTTAAAAATTTAACATGTTTAAAAATAATTTTTTTATTTCAAACCGTATTCGAGAAGGAATTAGTACGAGACTTTAATTGTCATTTCTAGTGATAAACTTAGTTAATTTAACTAGTAAAATTGTAATATTAATTTTTTAAAAAAAAAAACGCAAAACTAATACAATTAAAAAAATTAAGTAAAGTAAATGTTAGAATTTGTCCTCAATAATTTACACAATTTTATGCAATTATCAATTTGTTTTAAATCCAAAATTACATAAAGTTGATACCAATTGGACCAAATCCTCCAATCAGAAAGCCCATGAACAAAGTCCAAATAATAATACTCCACATAAGAACTACTTTCCCGAAATAGCAAAATACAGTTAAAATCAATCCCAACCGCTCTCAAAACAAATAAAATTTACAGCCGTTAGATCTAGGGTTCCTTACATCAAAACCCACCACGTACATATATCTCTTTCTTCTTCCTCCACCTCTATTTCCGAAAAAAGGCAAAATAATTCAGAAAAATAAAAATAAAAAACTAAACCCATTAGAAGAAAGACACTAAAATGGTTCAACGATTGACATATCGCAAACGGCACAGCTATGCCACCAAATCAAACCAGCACCGGGTCGTTAAAACACCTGGTAATGTTTGTTAAAAATCCTAGTTTTACTGTTGTTATTATTATTTTTTAAAAAAAAAATTTGTTACTTTGTATTATGGGTATTTTTTTTTTCACTTAGTAAGTAATAAAAATGTTTTTTTCTTGGGCGTGTTTTCAAGGTGGGAAATTGGTGTACCAGAGCACCAAGAAGAGAGCTAGTGGGCCTAAGTGTCCTGTTACAGGAAAGAGAATTCAAGGGGTAAGTTTCTTATATGATCGATGAATTTTAATGTCTTTAAATCTTTAATTTTTTTTTTTTTTTTTGAAGCAATGTACAATTTTAATTTTTACTTTTTTGTGATTATGAAATGATGATGATTTGCAGTATTTAATTTTTAGAAAATGTGTAATTTTTGTTTAGCTTAGTTGATCGAAAGCATTATGCAAAATTTCAGATTGTTAATTGCAGAAAGAAATTTTTGTACATGGGCACCTAGCTGGCCATTTTTTTTAACAATCTGCTATTCTGTTAATTGACAATAAACTAAATGTCCATACTTGTGCTCATCATCAAGCATCTGATATCCATATTTGATACGTAGGAATGTGTAATTTAAGGGTCTCTTGAGGGTAACTTTGTGTTGTGTAGTTTTGGGGCAATTTCTGTGTTTAAATATTGTGACATGTTTTTTTGTTTAAAGAAGAAACAAATGTGTGTATTAATTGCTGCAGTCAGCATTTTAAGCCTATATTTTATGAGACACTTCTCGCAATGAAATGTTTTGAGGATCTTGTGTGTGTGTATAGATGGAGTGGCAGGCCTCTTCATTATTGGGAGTTTTAATTGAGAATGATTTATGCATTCATTTGCTGGCTATGACATATTCCTTTAGCTTCGTGCTTTCTAAAAAAAATCTTGTAATAGCTATGTTGATTCTTCAAATAAGGTTTTTGGAATTGTTGAGACAAAAATCACTGAAGGTGAGAATTGTAAATTGCTTTGGGATGCAAAGTGTTGGAAATTTAACAGTTATATCCAAGTGTTTGAATATAGGTGGTGAATTTCAATTCAAATTTTTATAATTTTGAAGAAAACCTGCATGACTTGGTATTAATTAGCGTTTCTAGAGATTTTTTTTCACTTCTTTTGCCACCATTAGCAGGGTGGCCCAAGTATGTGAAGAGTGGAAGTTGTTAGTTTTAGTTTTTTTTTGTTTGCTTTTGATTGAACATAGCTATTGAATGGTTTGCAGATTCCTCACTTGAGGCCTGCTGAGTACAAGAGATCTAGATTGTCAAGGAACCGCAGGACTGTTAATCGTGCTTATGGTGGTGTATTGTCTGGCGCGGCTGTTAGGGAGAGGTATTGCTGAGAATGCTTAATGAGCAATATTTTTGTTTCCTATTTATTTGTTTAATGTGTTTTGAGGCAGATTTAATGGACTTCCTTTTGTTGAATGTTTTATAGGATTATTCGAGCATTCTTGGTGGAAGAACAAAAGATTGTGAAGAAGGTTTTGAAGATACAGAAAGCAAAGGAAAAGCAAGCCTCAAAGAGCTAGAAAATGGGAGAGCAAAATGCAACCCTTTTGAGCTGTAAAAGTTCGCGTGAGAGAGAAGTTTTGGTGTGATTATGATCAATTATATGTGTTACTGGAAGTTGAATGTTTTTATCATTTAGTTTGTTTGATATTTGATTACATGGTTTACTCGGTACATTTCGAAGAGAAATCAATAACCAGTTCTTGATTTATGATATTCTATTTCTTATTCTAATGACAGAAGTAACTTTGCCTTGTGGTTTTTCCTGTATTACTTTGAAATGGTTAATTTTTTAGATCCTCTTTTAAAAAAATATGATGATATTCCCTCCCCTCACTGAGACTAGGGTGCTCGTGTAAATTTCAGCACAAAACTTAGATGCTTATGAACAGAAAGATTTTAATTTCCATGGGCACTAGGTCTTGCTCCGTAGCTTTCCATTGTCATCGTCTGTGATAAGTTCATAGTTTTTCCAAAATGCCAATGTTTCGAATCTGGTCCAATCGTTAATAATTTTTTTTTTCAAGTTTATTGCATAACCAGCACTGGAGTTTCATTCAACACCAGAAGTTTCAATATTATTATTATTATTATTATTTTTTATCATTAATAGTACTAGGCATTGGAGTCATTCTGAATATCTCATCACTCAAGTCAAATAGGAGGGTGATAAACTCATTCTCATTACATGCCCACCAATAACAAGCTCCATTGAAGGATAGACCCTCGAAACCCTCAGGATGACAATTCTGAATTTCCAAGTGGTGTGTGATTTCCATTCCTGTCTTCCAAGATAAGCTCATCACTTTTCCATAATACCAATGGATTCAATCCTGAATAATTTTTTCCAAGTTCTGTCGAGACCAAATTCCTCCATGACCCATAGTTCAAAGGAGTTTCAAATTACGTAGGTGTCAGGTGTCAAGCACAACCAATGCAAGAGATTCATTCAACTCCATAAGCCTCCAAGATGCTTTGCGATAATTCAAGTAAGAATCGGGCACTAGTATCTTTCCGAAGACCTCGTCAGTCATGTCAAAAGAAAGGATGAAATATTTGATCTCAGCAAAATCACCCCATGCCATCCAATAAAAAGCTCCATTGAAGTACAAGCATCCAAAACTCTGAAGAAATAAAACATATCTCAGTGATGATGATTTCTCTCCAGGAATTTGAACTCAATGTGTACACCTCGACCTTGGCAGAATAATCATAGCCAGACCCAGGATGACCCAAAAACAAAGGAATCTGAAACTTTGTAATAAATGGATTTGGGATCATAACCAAAGCCAACATTAAGTGGCAACCAATTTACTTTAATCTAGCAATGGTAAGGATGGATAGAGGATTCGTGAAGTTGTCTGAATTCCCTCATAGCTGGGTTAGCTAAAACGACTGAACCAGGAGGCAGAGCGAGACAAATAATGCCACGACAATGACCCAAAGAGTTGATTAAATATTCTTTTCGTATTGAAAGGAATTTCAACAATTTTCCCAACAACAGAAGAACATGATTCTCACCAAAAGAGAGGAAGGACATCATATTTTCTTCAACACCAGAATCAGCAAGGAGCTTGCAGTTGAGAAGAACACAAGTGTTCTTTTTACGTAATATCTGGTTGTGGAGTTGCTTGACTACAAATCTTGGCTTTGATATGATTGAGTACCATGATTTTTTTAAACACTTGAACTCCATCAGTGAGTCCCTGGGCAGGAATGTAAGAGCTGCTGCCACCAATTCTTCGTGGACATCGTTAAATCTTACCATTGACTTCTGTTTTTTTTTTTTTTTGGAAATGTTGGAAATATCATCGCCAAATCACCCGACTTGTATTTAAACGGAACAGGTAAAATCTCTAGCTACTTGGATAAATAAATCTTAAACCTTATGTCATCATATCACACCCATTGGGGATAACTTCTACTCTTTCTATTAGATAATAAGCAAATGCGGGAACCTTGCACAGTGTAAATTCTTGCCAAAATTCATGGTATTTTTCTCAAAATGTAGTAATTAAATACATATAGCAGTGACAAAAAGCAATCATAAATGACTTTGCCTTAAGCATGAAGACTTAACAGCTGTTCTTTTGACTGGATGGTTAGAGAGATATTCTAATACTTCAAACTTCAAAGCACACAAAACTATCAAAAGATACAAATTCTATCTAGAGCAATAATAGAGGCATAGATTACTTTGTTAATTCTTCTATGTCAAGCTTATTTCCTGCTTTGATTGAAACCAGACTGCTCTTGTAAATTACAGCAGCAAATGGCGCAAGATACCTCTTAACTGGAACAACTTTCATTTCCTGGGTACCAAGGTTGTAGCAGCACACAGTTCCATCCCCATCTTCGATAATGAGCTCATCATTTTTCCAAAATACCAATGGATCCTGAATTCTTGGATATGCTCCAATCTTGAGATGTTTTCTCCAAGTTCCACCAACACTTATTTCATCCATTACCCACATCTCCATGTAATATTCATTAGCTTCGACTTTAGGCAAAACAAACGCAAGAGATTCATTGAACACCGTAAGCCATATAATTGTTTTAACAAAATCCGGCACTTGTATTTTTTGGAAGACCTCATTACTCATGTCGAACGAGAGTATGAAGTAATTTAACTTTCCATCAACATTATCCAATGCCAACCAGTTACAAAATCCATTGATGTATCGACACTCATAACGTCGAATATAAATTAAATTAATTCCTGAAAAGCCTGTGTTGTTGAGTATTCTCCAAGAATCAGTACTCAAGTTGTACACCTCAACTCTGGTATAAGCATGGTTGGTAGCTCCAGCTACAAGTCGAATGACCTTGTAATCATTGGATTTGGGATCATATCCAAAGCCAACAAAAAGCAATTGGCGCAAAAAATACTTATAGGGTTCAGGGAGTTTCCGGAATTCTCTGATAGCTAGGTTGGCTAAAATAACTGTACCAGATGGAGCAACAAGACATATAATGCCATGGCAATGACCTGACAATTGATAGATCTTCATATTAAAAGGAAACTTAATAATATTCATCTTTACAATAGAAACATCATTTTCTTTGTCAAAAGAGACCAAGGTTAAGACTTTTGCTTCCTTTCCTCTGCCATTGACAAGCCTGGACTTGAGAAGAACACAACTGTCATTGTTATGTATCACAGTGCGGAGTTGCTTGGCTATGAATTTGGGGGTTTTAATGAGAGAACGCCATGCCTTCTGCACACATTTGGATCTCATCAGTGAGTCTACATCCAGCCATACAAGAATTTCCACCACCAATTCTTCAGGCAAATCTCTAAACCTTGCCATTGTTTAGCAGCCATTGATACATAAGCATAGTATATATATACATGCCAAAAGACTACAATATAGATAAAGTTGTATTTAATTTATCTATCCTTAAAATACATGCATGTTAGATTTTCAATGAATCTTGATAATTATGAATTAAATGACCCTAGACTAAACACATTCAACCAAGAGCCAACAATAATGCTATATACATATCACGCATATATGCTAAATTGGTGGTTTCATAACAACATTAACAGTTGGTTCGGTTATCTTGAAAATGGAATTAATTTCTATGTTTCATCAAATTGACAAGTCCTGAAACCTTTGGGGTTGAAAAAAAGTAGAAACTAGTATTTGGTTTGGTGATTAAGGTTCAAATTCTGAAGCCCTTTTTTTTTTCCAATTATTTCGAATGTATGTACATAAACCGAAGGAGAAACAAGGCTGCTCTTGTAAAGTTACACAAGAAAAATCACTTAGATGCTTCTGACCTGGAAGATCTTTAATTTCTTGAGTACCCAGGTTGTAGCACAACTAATAATCAAGTGTCTTTAATGATAAACTCAGCATTTTTCCAGAACACTAATGGGGCAAAATGATTTTTCAGTGGTCAAAGGAGGCTATATCTAGCAGATCTGAAGGGCGCATTGATGATATTCAAAAATAATTGGAGTGGAATGAATATGTTTAAAACAACAAGGGTTGATTTATAATTAACCCAAACAATCCTTGCGCTGGAATGATTGAGCTTTCTTGACATTTAAACCAAAATAACTCTTGGCTTCTTTGAATGCCTTTGTTTTTCTTGAACCTTTCCTATAGGCAGGTCACAGGTGAACTTAATCAGCTGCTTAAAAGAGTAAATTTACTACAAAGAAGCAAAAAACTCCACAACCAATTTTCATATGCATATTGCAACAAAATAAAGATGTTGCAGATTCTCAAAAGCAATAAAACCTATATTAAAAAAAAAAAAAAAAACTTTTAATTAAAATAAAGGTTTTAAATTGAGGGAGGAAGAGATTAAAACAACAGACAGCCAAAAATCATCCTTGGTTACAAATTTTCAATGTTCGCAATACAAACTACAAGCCACGCATTGGCTGCTTTCTGGCTTCGCTGTTAAATTACCTCTCAAAAAGGGCATCCCCCCCTCGTTAACTTCCATGCCCACTGCTAGGATTGTTCGACATTTGGTTTTGGTGAATGATGAAGATTGTTATGATGATATGGAGAGACATGTGGAGCATTAGGTATGGAAAGGCTCCTAGCTGGTTGTCCACTTCTTGGCATTCTACTGCCATGTTTAGCATTCGGGTTGGGCCCCACGTGCTCAGCTTGCATGGCTTGAAAGTAGGATGAAGCAGACGCCAGGTCCTTAAGGTATGGCAGTGGCTTAAGGGCTTCAACCACCTCGCACATGAGAGGTCTGGCTTTTTGGTCACGGTTAAGGCAACTAGCAGCCAACTGAATTGCTCTCTGAGCACCTTTGATTGAGAAACATCCTTCAAGGCGAGGATCTATTAGTCGATAGAGCCTTCGCCTCTCTCCAAGATGTGGCCTAGCCCACTCCACCAGGTTATGCTCTCCATTGGGTCGATTTTTGTCCATTGATCTTCGGCCTGTCAACATTTCAAGTAAAACCACCCCAAAGCTGTAGACATCACTTTTCGCCGTAAGATGCCCTGGCAAAAGATTAATTGCATTAGTTGTGAACTCATTCACCTGCTCTCATGTCTGAGCGGATGGAAGAGAGGCCCATTGAGGAGAATATTTCACCATGTACAGAAATTGCATGCAAGTCATCACTACTTATCTCATTCACGCACACGATATATTTGAGAAATGGAATCCATTCATCAGTATGCAACTTCTTCACATAAAGTTCCTTAAATTGTTATACACTCTTTGACAAGCAAGAAACTAACTCAAATTTCTTCAAGGGTGGTAGAGGTGAGGGTGAATGCGTGAATCAGGATGTGTTACTGATGGTGGTAATTGTCTCGAAGGTGCACACAACACAATATAATACACAGGACATATACAAAGAAATACCAATGAGTAAATGTAAGCCAGTGAATGAACTAAGATCGTGATTCATGTTCAAGATATGAATATTTAAGAGCTTGCAGTATGTTATAGTCATCACAAGGATGCAGACAAAGCTTGTTCTCAATAAAAGGAAAATAATAAATGAGACACATTGTTTAACCTTGCTCACCTGTCATCACATACTCCGGCGCTGCATAACCATAAGTTCCCATCACTCGAGTAGATACATGAGTCTTATCGCCCTCTGGACCATCTTTGGCTAGTCCAAAATCAGAAAGCTTTGCATTGTATTCCTGGAAGAGCAATTTAGATGAAAAACGTTATAAAGGGGACTAATAAGAAAGGATTAATTGTCTTGTTCCACAGCATGGGTCACGTACCCCATCTAAAAGGATATTAGATGTTTTAAAATCACGGTATATCACTGGCTTCTCAGCTTCCTCGTGAAGAAAGGCAAGGCCCTTTGCAGCACTAAGAGCAATTTTCATTCTGATGGACCAAGGAAGAGGCAAAGACCCTGCAGCATAGAGTAAAATTACTACAAAAATATTCACTAGTATATCATCATTTGGTGAACAAGGTGCCAGTGTCGCTAAAATCAAAAATTTTAAAATAAAGGGCAATTTAGATGCACAACTCTGGGTAACTAATAAATCAGGAAAAAGGGTCTAAAATTTCACATTTTAATGCAGGCCACTTTTTCACTCCATTGCTCCACCTTTTGTCAAATTGTTTTTTTGAACCTTCACTAGTTCACTAATAGAGCTGAGGATTAGGATCATACAGGCTGTACATTTCATAAATGTTTAAGAGAACATTTATGTAATTAATGGGAATAATAAGTTCATGTACATACTTCTAAAGAGGTGATTCTCCAAGCTTCCTCGAGGCATGAACTCATATACAAGTAGCCTTTGGTCATCCTCGATGCAACAACCAATTAACTTAACCAGATTAGGATGGATGAGCTCACCTAGATAATTAACTTCAGCCTGCCATATAATAGAGATCAAAGTCGTCTTTTATTCATAGGGAGATCAAGATAATCAGGCATTAGAACCAGGCCAAATCTCCTTGTGAGATGTACACATTCATCCATGCATGTGTGTGTGTGTGGATGCTGTGTCTGTCGGTGCATGCACATGCAGATAAAGATATTAAGTTAGATGATAATGGTCTCTTACAAGCCATTCTTTATGACCCTGGAGTCCATCATGGTTGAGGGTTTTCACAGCAACAGGTAGCCCTGTGCCAGGTTTCACCGGAGCTATACCATTCACGTTGATCCAACCTTTATATACGCAACCAAAGCCACCCTCACCAAGAAGACACTCAGGTCTAAAATTTCTTGTTGCTGACTTAAGCTCATTAAAGGAGAATTTACGAAGCTGAGGAGAAATTTTCAGTTCCTCGCCTATCATGGGAGTGGATGGCGTAGTACTTTCTGCATTACTAGTAGTTGTAGTAGTTGAAGACGATACTACTGGAACAACTGGTTGACCTCGACTGGAATCATTTGTAGATTTACTTTCCGCTGATCCACGCACAAAATCACATGACCCAAATAATGCAGACCAGTGTTATAAATACAACAGTAAACAGTTAAGAATGCAAGAAAGAATTGGCAGTCTGTTTTTGACATATTATAAAATAAACTACATCACATCCTGTATGATGGATTTAGATCATGTCTGTTGCAACATATTGCCGGCAACAGATGTCTATAAAAGTGCATATTATGAAGGAAAAACTGTGGATTTTGACAATTTACTAATAAACTTCTTATGATGCCCTGTAACCATCAAAGACTTGCAAGCCTAAATGAAGCAATAATGCAAGAAGACTAATGGCATTATATCCTCCGAGAGAAGAAAACAGTTGAAAGCAAATCGGAATGATTTCCAGTTTCTATAATTACCTGGAGAAAACATACAATTTATAACTTTCTCACAAGAGACACCTCTACTCAAATTTTTCACAAACAGCATAAGCCAATAACTTGTCTATATTACTACCACAAACTTGTCATTTCTTGATCCAATCAACCATTTTCCGGATGCAAACATTCAGAAATGGCCAATACTGTTGAGCCATTATATACCTCTGAATCATTTCATCTCAGAAAGATGGGGCTAAAAGATAAAACCTAACAAGAAAGGACCACGTGGTCGAATTTCTAGATGGCCATCAGCCTTATTGATCAGGTAATTAATCGGAAACGACAAAACCAATAATTATCAGTAACTATCTCAATCAACCTAGACTAGAAACCATTAATTGAACTCAATATTCATCAAGTGAGCATAAATGGAATATAATCACAATTAAAAATGATACGACAAAAGAATGATAAATGTTCTAATATGAGATTATCATGCCAGATGTCAATACCATAAAATGGAGGCAAAAACAGAACAGAATCAAATAAATAAGAAACGGAATCAAACAAATTATATGATTCTAAATCCGCTTGACAACAGACATGAACAAATAGGATATGATCATAACCTGATATAATACAGCCAGAGTATCAAACAAAATATAAATAAAGCAAAGAAATTAAAACAATTATATGATGAAACAATTTAATAACTAGTTAGATTATACCATATTGAGTGCCAGTGCTACAACTGGCGACATCCATTTTGGACCTTGAAGACAAGCAGCCACCCATAAACCTAAACTTAATCCAACACCCTGTGTCTCCAGATTCACCATCTTTCTTCTGCTTCTTTCTTTTTGACTTATCAACATTCCAAGCACCCACATTGCAGGCTTCAGGACCTGATCCCATCTTCTTCTAAACTTCAAAAATCAATTTTTTGACCTTTCCTAAGCCTAAAACCACTACCCACAAACCCACCAAACACCCAAATGGCCCCAAACAACATATATAACCAACCCAGACAGAATAAATGAAACAACTTTCGCTAAATTACTGAAAACTTTTTTAAAAACTGAAAAACCTAAATTGGGGGAAAAACCCAAAATCATTTAAACCCCAGATAAGAATAAACGTAACGAGAGTAAATGTGCCACCAATGGGCATTACCCATATCAAAAAAGTGACATGCAAAGTTAAAGAAGCACCATTTTGAGTAGTCTGAAAGAAGTCGCCCAATTCTAGACCCCCAGAAAATTCAAAAAAACAAAAAAAAAAATCCCAGAAACTGACTCACCCACACAGTGTGACAAATGTAGCAAAAATTTGTCAGTTATGTTTCAGCTCACCAAACAAAAACAGACACAAGCCACACCAATACACAAGCCAACTCACCCACAATGCCAAGCAAGGGCGCCCCCACACACACACGATGCTTTAGAGAAACCTATGTAAGAAATTAACAGTGACTCAGTGAGTGAGCGACATATCGAAACGTGCGTTACATGCGTGAAACTTTAAAAAACAAAAACAAAAATAAGTTACAGGAGGGTTAGAGCTTGAATTTCGTGGTACGTTAGTTTGGCTGTTGTGTTACAAAACCGATGTTGTTCTTTTGTCTTTTTATGCCTCGTTTAGGATTGGATTTCTTTATATTATATTATATTTTACATTATATTGATTAATTAATTAAGATTTTGCATTATCCATGTAATTATGGATGATCAAATTGTGTATTGAGAACACAAGCTTTAGAAAAAGGCAACAACATGAGTACATGTACAAACAAATTAGAATTTATGATCTTGGTCTTGGCACGTGTTATGATTTATATAATTAATTTAGCTTAATTAAGATTTGGAGGCCGCAATTGGTCTGCAAGCGATTTGAATTTTTAAACAACGGTCAATTTTTCTTTCCCTATATAAGTAGACCCGGCCAAGGTTCCGGTTCGGAACCGGAACCGAACCGGAACCGAACCGTTGGAACCGGAAGGTTCCGGTTCCAACCGGTTCCGGTTCCGGTTCCGGAACCGAACCGGAACCTGACCGGTTCGGTTAGGGTTCTTACCCTGACCGAACCGGTTGGAACCGCTGGAACCGAACGGTTCCAGCGGTTCCAACGGTTCCAACCGGAACCGTACGGTTCCGGTTGGAACCGGAAGTAAAAAAAAAAAAAAAAAAAAAAAATTTCTTGGAACCGTAAGGTTCCACAAGTAAATCTCAATTTTTTTAATTAATAATAATGACTTAATGAGGTTTAAAATTGCAATACTAAAACATGAATGTCCACATCCTTTTTATAACCAACTCTTGGTTATTGACTTCTTTATATAAGCGATGTGGGACACAATAGCCAAGTAACAAATATCCCACATCGCTTATATAAAGAAAGCACTAGCCAAGAGTTGGCTATAAAAAGGATTATATGTTAAAAGAATTTTATAAAAAAAGATTATATACAAATGATGTGATAGTATGAAAAAACATTACGATTATAGAATTTTTTTTATTTTTTAAAATTTATTATTAAAAAAAAAAAAAAAAAAAAAAAAAAAAACCGAAACGGGAACCGTTAACCGAACCGGAACCGACCGGTTCGGTTCCGGTTCGGTTTACGGTTCCGGTTCCACTTAAGTGTGGAACCGGAACCGAACCGGAATTAACCGGTTCGGTTCCGGTTCCACACTTGTGGAACCGTGAACCGGCCGGTTCGGTTCGGTTCCGAACCGGAACCGAACCGGCGGCCAGGTCTATATATAAGGAGTAAATCTTTGGTGCAACAGTAGTATGGATGACGTGGTACCACCAACCAATTAAAAAATAACATGTTTAATTTTCTTCCTATTTTTTAGTTGTTTTTTGAATTTTTAGCACGCGTGGCAAAGGATGATTGACTTGTTGCATGGATGACGTGGTACCACTGTTGCACCAAAGATTTTCTCCTATATAAGTGATAAATTTTTAGATGGAATGGAACGGTTAAATATGTGTCATAATCTTTTAATTTTTTTTGGATAATCGGGATGTCTGGGTCAGTTTACGCGCACATTCACTAATCTTCGGGGTCTGTGTTACATGTCCTCATAAGTTTCACAGCACATATCATGGTAAGTTATTGGCTTTTTACACTATGGGACATGCCCAAAAAAATATATCTAATGTGATTCGAGTCTTAAATTTGAGAGAGAACAAACTACTCAAATCTAATATATTTACCAGCGATACAACCTCTCGCGATTTCATAATCTTATTTTATCTTACCTAATATTTTTTCCATATAATATTTTACTAGTCACACAAAAGGATTGGTCTTATTTGAAGGTGTTATTTTACCTGTAATCTTAAATCTAATAATAAAACCATAAATTATTTTTGTACAAATTATAATCTACAGTGATGAAAAAAATGTGGTGAATAAATATGTGATATTTTTTTAAAATGTTGAAAATCTTGCTGTAAAATTATCTGATCCAGACTTACATATAATAAATAAAACCCATGATTATCCCAAATTTTTACAAGAAATACAGGATTCGAACCTAGTACCTATAAACCAAGTTCTAATCATTTTGCCATCAAGTTACAACCCTTTGGGCAAATAAATGTGTGTGATAACGAGTGAGATGTAAAAATACTTTAGTTAACGCTAAATATTGTTTGATAAAAAACATCAAATGTTGATGCTGCAGTTGATAAAGCTTGGAGATGTTGTAAATTCCTCAAATTCATTAAATAGGATATGTATATGTATATGTATATGTATATGATTGGGATTTTCAAGGGGTGTATGGGAGGTTGTAATCCTTGGAGGGTTGCAACCCACCCCAAGGGGTGCCCTATTGGCACCCCTCCATGCCTTATAAAAGAAGGCTTTTATTCCAATAAAAAATATACAGAAATAGATATACAAGTGATATCCAGTTTCATAGGCATTGTGTAGTTTTCTTTGTTTTGAGAGAGAGATCCACCATTGGATCCAAGTTCATATACTTGTTAAGGAGTGCTCCTTGAACAAGAAGAATCCAAGTAATCCTGGGAGAACGTTGGCAAAACGAATCCGTAAAGCACATGTGACGGAGCCAATAAGTTCTTAAGGACAGAGATCATCTCGACTTGGAGTATTTAATCAGGTTTTTCTGGTTCTTATGGTTTTAGGGTTTTGCATGTTAGACTAGATCTACTTTCGTTTTCTAGTTTGATTTGGATGTTGGCATGTTATATTACTGTTTAATGACACTAATTTGACCACAATCTTAAGAACTTATTGCATTCTAGTGTTGTTAGACTGTAAATTCGCATGCTAGGGTAGAAAGTTTCTGGAAAAAATACGTATTGTGCATGTAAACCCGTAGGGCGTTCGAACGCTCGACGCACGCGAAGGCATCAATCTGAAAATTTGTAAGAACGTTCGAACGCGTCTTCAAACGCACCTCGAACGCAAGCCTTCTGCCTTAGAACGTTCGAACGCGTCCTAAAAGCAAATCGAACGCAAACTCTCTGGAATCATTCCGTTCGAACGCGTTCACGAACGCTATACGAACGTGAACTCTCTGGAATCATTCCGTTCGAACGCGTTATCAAACGCTACTCGAACGTGAACTCTCTGGAAACACATCGTTCGAACGCGTTATCAAACGCAACACGAACGCACACACACTGGACAGTCTCGTTCGAACGTATATACGAACGTGACACTAACGATTTTTGTCCTGGAAGTATCATAAATTGCAAACTTTAAATAATATTAACTTGGCTAGTCATATACTGTAAACACATTAATCTTGGTAGTATAGATTCAAGTTATTATTAAGTTGTTCAATTATCACAAGCATACACATAGTGATAAAGTTGAAATTGATTGGTTATTGCATAATTGGTTGAGAATTTAAGTGTAATTTACACAAGTAATTCCATCCAATCTTGATTGATACATATCTGCACTTATCGTATATTGTTTTGTGACATTGAAAAAGTGAAATACTGAGTTTGAATTGCTAAGAGGTTCTATTGAGAAAGTAGTTAAAGGATATTCCTTTATTTACTTTTCATAAGAAATCTTGGTTGGAAATTCAAGGACTTGTGTTTATTGGTACTACTGTCCAATAGAACAACAAGTGGATATTTGGTATATCACTTGAGACAAGATCATTTGTTGGTCGTTGTACAATTTGTCTTTTGTAGACTTATTGAACCCTGTTTGTTTCCAGTTACATATGGTTAGCGGAAACATCACAGTACCGGTCTCTCATGGAGAAAAACCGGAGAAGTTTGGTGGGGCAAACTTCAAACAGTGGCAGAGCAAAATGCTGTTCTACCTGACAACTCTCCAGTTGGCTAAATTCCTCAAAGATCCTCCGGGTCCTGTGGATGGTGAATCTGAATTGGCCAAGGAAGAGCGAGAACAGACTTGGATGTCTGGAGACTTCTTATGCAAGAACTACATTTTGGGTGGTCTTGACAATACCATGTACAATGTGTACCAAGGCATGACTTCTGCGAAGGTTCTCTGGGAATCTCTCGAGAAGAAGTACAAAACTGAAGATGTCGGACAAAAGAAATTTGTCGTGGGTAGGTTCCTGGAGTACAAGATGGTAGTTTCAAGGACGGTGATGTCTCAGTTGGGTGAACAACAATAGATCATTCATGAAATACTGGATGAATGAATGAAACTCTGTGAGACGTTTCAAGCTGCCACTATAATAGAAAAGTTGCCTCCATCATGGAAGGACTTCAGGAGCTATCTGCAACACAGAAAAAAGCAGATGAGCCTTGAAGACCTTGGAGTTCGATTGAGAATCGAACGGGACAACATGATGTCTGAGAAGGCCAGCTACAAGACTATGGAGTCTAAGGCCAACATCTTTGAGGATGTAAAGGGTAGCAAGAAAAGAAAGAACAGTGAAGCTGATTCTTCCCAAACGAACAAGAAGTTCAATGGGAAGTGCTACAACTGTGAAAAGAGCGGTCATATGACAAAGGACTGCAGAAACAAGATATCTCAGGACAATGGCAGGAAAAATGAGGCCTATGTCGCTGAAGATGAGCAGTTAACTGATGAGATTTCAGAAATGAATCTCTCAGCAGTGGTAACTGAAGCCAACTTGGTTGGGAATCTGAGAGAATGATGGGTAGACACTGGGGCTACTCGTCATATCTGTGCTGATAGCAAGATGTTTTCCTCTTATCAGAAAAGTCGATAGCGGTGATCATCTGACGATGGGAAACTCATCTACCTCTAAAGTGGTTGGACAAGGCACAATAGTTCTGAAAATGATATCTGGAACGGAGCTTACATATAAGATTGTTTGCATGTTCCAGATATTCGGAAGAACTCGGTCTCGGGTTTGTATTTTTTTCTGACAAGTTGTATTGACCAAAAATGATGTCTATGTAGGAAAATGATACCTCGCTGAGGGTCTTTTCAATGACTGTCAATTGTGCTATTAATAAAGCTGAAACTTCTGCTTATATTATTGAGTCACAAAATGTATGGCATGAGAGGTTAGGACATGTTAATTATGATACAATGCGTACATTAAATAACATGAACCTTATACCTAAATTTGCATTGATAACCAACATAAGTGTGAGGCATGTGTTGAAGCAAAAATACATAGAACATCATAGAACGAAGTTCTGAACCCTTGGAACTTGTACACATTGACGTATGACATGAATGTTGTGCAAACAAGAGGCGGTAAAAAGTACTTTGTCACTTTTATCGATGAAAGCACAAGATTCAGTTAAGTGTATTTGCTGAGGAGCATAGCTGAAGCTATTGAGAGCTTATACACTGAGAACGAAGTTGCAAATCAACTTGGCAAGGAAATCAAAAGAATCAAGAGTGATAGAAGTGGTGAATACGTTTCATCATTCGGTGAATATTGTTCTGTGCACGGAATTATTCACGAAACCATTGCTCCGTATTCTCCTCAACAAAATGGGATTGCTGAGTGCAAAGACCGAACGTTGAAGGAAATGATGAATGCCATGTTGACTAGTTCTGGTTTACCTCAGAACTTGTGGGGGAAAACCCTGCTTTCCGCGAACTACGTTCTGAACAAGCTTCCTCACAGAAGATTGGACAAGACACCATATGAGTTGTGGAAGGTTATGTACCTTCCTACAAATATCTGAAAATGTGGGGGTGTCTTGCCAATTGCCAAGGTGATGGCTCCTAAACCTAAGAAGGTGGAATATGACCCAAAACTGTTGATTGTATATTCTTCGGATATGCTTGCAACAGTAGTGCGTATCGATTCTTGGTACACAAGTATGAGATTTCTGACATCAATCCGAATGTGATGATTGAGTCAAGGAATGCAATATTTTTGAAGAGACATTTCCTTGTAAGGAAAGACAAAGAAGAGAGTCTCTCAAAAAGAGCTGTTGATACTGTCAAGGACAGTGATCAGGTTGACCAAGAGTCAGATCCGATTTTCTGACATATTTGTTAGAAAATGAGCCTCGAAGCTATAAAGAAGCAATGTCTTCTTTGGAGGCACCTCTGTGGAAAGAGGCGATTATCAGTGAGATTGATTCAATCCTACAGAACCATACTTGGGAGTTGGTTGATCTTCCTCCAGGTTGTAAGCCACTGGGCTACAATTGGAAAGATGAAAATGGATGGATCAATAGATAAGTACAAGGCGAGGTTTGTCATAAAAGATTATAGACAGAAAGAAGGCCTTGTTTACTTTGACACCTATCCACCAGTGATTCGTATCACATTAGTAGAATGCTTATAGCTATAGCAGCTATATTTGGTCTTGAAATACATCAAAAGGATGTAAAGACGTCATTCTTGAATGGTGAATTGGATGAAGAGACTTACATGGAACAACCAGAAGGGTTTAATGTTCCTGGAAAAGAACAGAAGGTGTGCAAACTTGTAAAATTCTTGTACGGATTAAAACAAGCACCTAGACAATGACATGAGAACATTGACAAAGAGATGTTGTCAAGTGGGTTTAAAACCGATGAGTGTGATAAGTGTATATACACCAAATCAACTCAAAAAAATATGTCATTGTATGTCTCTATGTAGACGATATGCTGATAATTGGTAATAATCATGAGTTGATTCAGTTTACCAAGAAGTGTTAACCATCAAATTTGATATGAAAGATTTGGGAGTAGCTAACCTAACTCTTCCTCTATCAAAGAATAATGGCTTAAGCATATCGCAATTAGAGTATTCAATGATCATCGGAAGTCTGATGTATCTCACGAATTGCACACGAACTGATATCGCTCAAGCTGTGAATAGGCTTAGCAGATATACTAGCAATCCAAGACATAACCACTGGAAAAGCCATAGTAAGTGTTTTTAGGTATAAGAAACTTCAAAATATGGGCTACATTACGAGAGATATCCTGCTGTTCTAGAGGGATACAGCGATGCTGGATATCTGATATAGTGGATTCCAAATCTACGGTTGGATTTGTTTTCACACTTGGTAATGCAGCTGTGTCATGGAAATCCTCGGGGCAAACATATATTGCCTGGTCTACTATGGAATCAGAGTTCATAGCGTTAAACAAAATAGCGGAAGAAGCGGAATGGCTTTGAAACTTCCTGGAGGATATTCCTAGTTGGGCCAAATCGGTGCCAACGATTAGCATACATTGTGAAAGCCAATCGGCTATTGGGAGAGCCCAAAATACAATGTATAATGGTAAGTCTCGACACATACGTCGGAGACATAATACCATAGGTCAACTGCTCTCAAGTAGCATAATATCGATCGATTATGTTGAGTCGAAGGAAAACCTAGCGGATCCACTAACTAAAGGTTTTCCTCGAGAGCAAGTTGAGAAGTCATCGAGGGGAATGGGTTTGAAGCCTATAATCTAAGAATTGTCACTATGGAAACCCAACCTAGCTGACTGGAGATCCCAAGATCTAGGTTCAAAAGGGACAACAGAAACTTTGTGCAATTCAAAACAAGCACTGAAGAGTTTCATACTCTTTCCCATTCCGATAATGACGCTGAGTGCTATCTGTCATTGGTTAGGATAAGCTAAGGCTTTTAATGATCACTATATTAGGAGATGAGTCCTAATGGGGTAAAGACAGATTACCTCTTCATAGTAGATCATCTTTCAAGTAAGAAGTGAGGCCGCTTCCATGGGAACCTTTAAAGGCGGGTTACCCTAAAGTGCTTGAAGAATCCAGGACCGTTGTTCAGGGCCAAAATGAACACAACCGTAGAACGGGAAAATGGTCGAATCAAAACTGTGTGTTGGCAATTGTCTTGGTTTACACCAACGGCAGAACAGTTCAAGACTATGGGTCACTGGTTTGCCTAATAAATCCGATTGTCATTCACTAGGAAAGGTTCAAGGCGAAAGCTACCTATTTCGATGCAGTTTTGGCTCACGGTATCTCTCTCACATGCCTGAATGAATATTTGAAGAATTGTGGGGGATTGTTGTAAATTCCTCAAATTCATTAAATAGGATATGTATATGTATATGTATATGTATATGATTGGGATTTTCAAGGGGTGTATGGGAGGTTGTAATCCTTGGAGGGTTGCAACCCACCCCAAGGGGTGCCCTATTGGCACCCCTCCATGCCTTATAAAAGAAGGCTTTTATTCCAATAAAAAATATACAGAAATAGATATACAAGTGATATCCAGTTTCATAGGCATTGTGTAGTTTTCTTTGTTTTGAGAGAGAGATCCACCATTGGATCCAAGTTCATATACTTGTTAAGGAGTGCTCCTTGAACAAGAAGAATCCAAGTAATCCTGGGAGAACGTTGGCAAAACGAATCCGTAAAGCACATGTGACGGAGCCAATAAGTTCTTAAGGATAGAGATCATCTCGACTTGGAGTATTAATCAGGTTTTTCTGGTTCTTATGGTTTAGGGTTTTGCATGTTAGACTAGATCTACTTTCGTTTTCTAGTTTGATTTGGATGTTGCATGTTATATTTGTTTAATGACACTAATTTGACCACAGGAGATTGGCAGGATAGGAGTTGCTGTTAAAAATTTTAACGGAAAAATTATGGTTGCTGCTGGAAGCAAGACGGATGATGTTGAATTTGCAGAAGAGTGAGGGATGATTTCTTTAGTCATTGAATCAGACTCTAAGAACATGGTAAATTTAGTCAATAGCAGTGAAATTAAGTAGCTCAAAAGAGATTTGTTGGGTAATTATAAAAGATGATTAAGAATAAATAGATGTTTAAAGTTGATTTTAATCCAACAACTTGTAACTTAGCTGCTCATAATTAGTTAGCTAATTAATATGACCGAACATGTTTATATTCCTTAGGCTGCTAAAACTTGAATCTATCGATGGTTGTTGAAGATGATCGTATGTTTGTGAAGTTATTTACTGGATGTCCTTCCATTGAGCAATCTTAAAGGACTGAAGATCACTGAATTGAATGTTCATGTAGTAATTATTGCTGCACTATCTAGATGATGTGATTTCTAAAAATCTAAAACGCCTAAACTTATTTCAGCTTTCTATAACAGATGAGTGCCTTTGCAATGAAATATTTAAAACGTACTTCCATTCCATGCCTTGAACTCCTGAGCATAAGGAGATGTGACCTGTTCTGTTGAGGGGCTACAGCTCTATCTACTCTAATGATCTTGAAGGTATCTCTTCTGCCATAAACAATTTATAGTGCTACCACAAGCCACTTTCCACTTGACATTCTTTTGTGTTAATGATAAGACACCAGGATAGGGACGCCTCGCCGGACAGGAAATAAAACAAAATTGAACTTGCTCGAAGATGGATATCTTCAAGCAATGAAGCTAGTAACTTTGCTTGAAATTTTAACAGACAATTGAAGCAGCCTTTAACTTTTTTCTGTTACAAGCCTGCATCAATGGACTCTTATACAATGATGCATTGATTTTAATTTGAAATGATTTCATATGTGAAATTTAAGACAGATTCTCTTTTTCTTTCAGTCATTGCAATGCCATACACTAACAAACACACAAAATTGAAAAACGAAAAGAGACTCTGCTTTTAGTACCATGTGCCCTTCTGCATTTTGCAGCAAAATGCTTAGAGATTTGAATGCCTTCTTGTTTTTTTTTTTTTTTCCACTTTTTACTTCATCAAAAGTTTGGGTGTGGACTACTACAATGGTGTATTGTTAAAAGAATAGTGAAAAAATTTAGCCATAAATAATTTTTCAGCAAACGTTTACATTTTTAAAAATATGAACTAAGATAATACTATTTGATTGTAAATATATACAATGTTAAATGTAACTAGAATTATATTGTTTTGCTTCAAATATGGAAAGAAAAATCTTTTATATTGAATCCCAAATCGGGTTGCATATTAAATGAATAGGAGGTGACTCTTGAAATATTGTACAATTTGCTTGTTGCAGTGTTTTCTAGTACTATCATTGATAATGTAAACAATAAATGAATAGAACATAACCCATAGGAGAAAAATGTTCAATTTTTTTTCTTGGCTTCCATTGAGTAAATTGGTAGATTCTTTCGTACAATGAAAAAGGAATCCAAGTAGAGATTTTTATTTATTTATTTATTTTTAATGATTTTGATAGTTGACCAATCTCGCAAATCATGTGACCTTCACTAGCCTTTCAACCAAATTATTCATATGCTCACATTGTATGATGGTACCCTTTTGTTCCCATGGTATTCTCGTAATCATGATCACAAACATGCAAGAGGTTTTGGTATTTTTGAATTTGATTATTGGTTATTAAGAACTATAATATTCATTAATTATAATATTAAACAAGTTTTGTGAATCCCTTTGGTCAATGTCAACTTCAGTTGGGATTTTTTTCAACAGAAATGATCCATTTCCACACAATATAATGTTATTGCCTTAGGGTAGGTGATCGATTTTATTTTAGACTAATTATTTGGAAAAAGAATCTTCTTGTATAATCCAAAAATCCAAAAATAAAAATTATGTATTTATATTGATTAGCTTAAATTGAGCATTGCTATTTTCTCTGAAGGACATGCTCAAATATGCCAACAGATTACTCAACAAACAGTGAAGTATTATTTTACCAGTTTGAACATTCCCTTCAGATAAAACAACATTTTCCTTACAAAATTAGTGAGATAAAATCACTCAATTACTTGATTATATATGTTTAACTATCAATACCAGTAAAAAAACTCTATAAGCTTGTTTCATTGAATCCATGCCAAGTGAGTCACAGCACATAATGAATAAGAAAATTGAACAATGACTGAAACAGACAGAGAGAGAAGATATATAGTTGTTGCTTTGATGAATGATAGGGAAATGGTGGCAGTAGGTCACATGCATATCTCACAGATAGGGCAGCACAGTTAGATACTTTCACCTGTCAGGGAAAATAAAATTACAAAATACAAATGTCACCTTCAATGGCCAATTTTTTAACATCTCTTTTTCTCTCAATTTGTTATGCTTTGGCTTCTTTCCTCTTGGAATGTGTGCTTAGAATCTCCCCTTTCCCTCCCTTTTCCCCTCTACTCTTTCATCATTTTTCGTTTTCATTTAACATACCAACTAGATTTTTCTCTCTGATTTATGAAGCCACCCCATATTTTGCTAGCTACCCATTACATCCACTTTCTCCAAAAGCACTCATGATTCTTTAAATAATTCACTCATGATTCTTAAAAAAAATATTTAAGTTAGACTATGTTTGGAAGAGAATCCCATTTTTAATAAATTTATTTAATTTCCCATGCTACTTGCCAGTGCTGGAAAACAACTCACTAGCACATGTATCTTAACCAAAATTCAAAAATTGAAAGGGAAAAAAAAAAAAAGATATACTATATGATCAAATAACCTTGCAAATAATATGTCACACAATTCACCAAAGTAAGGGAAGGAAATTGTATTATTCAGAGCCAAGCCATCCTCCATACCGATAATATTGAACCAAATATGTTCAGTTCTATACACCAATCTACTTCAAATACTTGAATTGAAACTGATGATCATCATAGTAAGGAAGAAATCTAATTAATTTTTTCCTTTTAATTAATCTCAATAGGCATACCCGAATCGCGTAATGGATGTGTATTAATCTCTTTTTCTTTTCTTTTTTGAGAAGAGGACTTGGTGTTCATCACTGGAAATTTTGCTGCTCTGGCCATTGCCAAAAACCGGCTGCTTGTTGTTCTTCAATGCTATTGAACATGTTGCAGAAGCTTTCAGCTTGATGAACTTGAACCATTTGATGGTCAATTTTGAGACACTGGAGGTCTGGTCTTGACGAGCCTTGAAGAAGTTGAGTCATGCTTGCAGCTGCAGGCCTAATTGATGTGGGAAAGAGCTGCTTGCTTGTTAAATGAGATGATGATACAGTGCTTGTTATTACTGGTGTCCTTGAGATGTCTAAGTTGATATCTGAACTGTTGTCACTTCCATTGCTCCATGAACCCTCATTTTCTTTCTTCAAATGAATCACTTGATCATTTGATGAATCTTTATTCTTCAAACACACTAACTGTTTATCATCACAATTACCAAGCAGTTCAAATCCAATTGTATATATTAAATATTTGCAAGTAAAATTAATTTAATTTATGTTCCTGCAGGGCAGCTCTGGCCTCTGACACACCTTAAAGTTATGATCAACTAATCAAGAAAAATACTAAATTAAGTTAATTATTAATAATCATTATCTTTATGGGATCATGAGCTCAACATATAAGATGTTCTTTTGTGATCTTGGTGCACAAACTAAAATATATATTATCATAAAGTCAAGATCAAGATTATGAAACCAGATCAAACATTGATTTGAATCATATTAATTCAAAAACAAAAATGAAAGCTAGCTATTACCTCTGCATGTAGTTTCTTGTTTTGAGCTTGAAGGGCATCATTGTCATCCTTGAGAGCTTCAAACTGTTTCTTCAAAACTCCATAATCTTTCTCCAATTGCTTGGTCTTCCACCTAGCTCTCCTATTTTGAAACCATATGGCGATTTGTCTTGGCTGCAACCCCAAAGCCCTAGCAAGCTGCATTTTCCTCTCAGGCTCAAGCTTGTTACCCAACTCAAAACTCTTCTCAAGTGCCTTTACTTGCTCAAGATTCAGCCTCTTCTTCTTCTCCCCACCAGCTTGTGATCCATCATCTGACAAATCTTCATCTCCATGCATATGATGATCTTCACACTTGTCATTCACCCCTGAAAACGACATCGATCTCTTCATCATGAATGGTGGACCTATACACATACACAAAAAAACATGAAAAAAAAAACCAACAACAATTAAATACATATATCTAAGCATATATAAGTATGAATGAGCAAAGAAAGAGAGTTGCTTTAAGAGGTTCTGATAGACTTCTGATTGTAACGTATTCAATAAAAAAAAAAAAAAAAAAAAACAAAACAAAACAAAAGAGAGGAAAATGTAAGATACCATGGAAGAATTGAGGTGGGGGGCAAGAAGGGAGAGAGTTGAGGGAAGTTGGAGAAGGGAGATAGTCATTGTCTTCATGGGATTGGAACATGAAACTATGAGGGAAAGCCATGACTGTGACAATGTATATTTGCAAATTAATTAAACAAGTAACATAAGCCAATGGTTACAAAGTTTTTTATATATAGCTTGGAACAAATATATGGGAAGCTAAGAGTGATCAGTTGAGTGAATTATTATTATGGAACTGATCAGTATTATGACATGAAATTCATGGTGACAGGTATAGGGATGATGGTGGGTTTCAGAGACTGTGAGAGAGAGAGAGAGAGAGAGAGAGAGAGAGAGAGATGGGGGATGTGAAATGTTATTCAGAGATGGGAGGTTTTTCTTTTCCTGGACCCAGCTTCCTATCATATGATATGGGGTCTGTCTCTTTCATATACACACATGTTTGGCTCACGATTTGCAAATAAAAATAATTAATTAATAGTTTTTCATTTATTCATGCTTGATCATATCAATATTGGAACTAGCTAGCTAGGGTTATGATCATTAAGATTTATATATCTTCTCTCATTTTACTCATTTTTTTCGAAAACAACCATAATTTTAAATACTAGTTTTGAAACCTTAATTTATCTTCATGTGTTTCTCTCTTGCGTTGGTTGATACATTAGAAATTGATAGTGTATTTTAGACTGAGGTGATATAGTTTTTAATCTCTGACAATTGTAAACATTCACTGCCCAGTAAATGAACCTTTTTTTAAAGTAGATTGTTGGATCAAAATTAAACACAAATACAACAATTACAAATATATATGTGTCTTAAATCCAATTATAGGGTCATTTCTATTTTGTAAAATTTTTTAGTTGCTAGCTGGCATAGTGAAAGTTGGATTAGTGTCAAATAGTCCTATTTTTTATTTTTTATTTTTAAAAGAAAGGATCATATATATATATCTTCCTTATTAGCTATGGCTAGTTGCCATGAAATGAAATGAGTGAGGTCACAAGCCATGTGTAACGTGGAAACCTAGCAACATGAAAATCAAGAATCCAAGGAAAGAAAATATTAGACAATTGCTTGCATTAGATGTCTCTCATACACTCATTATATTTATTAACATTTTATCTATACGTAGTGGACCTTTTGCACTATTATTTTTATTTCTTTTATTAATGAGAGTCTGGCATTGGCTGGAGAATTTTGGTTATTTTCCATCTTTAATTTTTAGTATATATGATATGTATGTCACTTTCTATTAAAAATATTATTCACTTTTGAAATTTGACTAATATATATATATATATATATATATATATTGTGAAGTTAAAATGTTTTTAACATGAGATATAAAAAATCCGTTAATTAAAAGATAAAAATCTTATTACTTTTTATATATTTGAAAGTATATATATGTGTGTGTGTACTCTAAGTTAAAGAACATGTGTAAAATAAATATGATATCAAAGATCTGCAAAAAGATAAATATTTGATTGCTTTTTATATAATTGGAAGTAATATTGATGGATCAAAATGTATAACATCAATGTATAATTTGGAGATTTTTGGTATTAAATATGTGTAATTATTAGATACATATATATTTACTATTGAATAACTTCCATTAAAAATTCTCTCAAAATACATTCTTACACATAAGAATGTGGTGCTTTGAGCCTAGAAGCAAAACCCAAGAAAATAAGACACCTAAGGAGTCTCATAAAAAGTTGCTTTCTCCTGGCCAAAACTATTGGCAATTTAGCTAAACACATGAAAGCAGCTTAATTAATTCTGTAAACCTAGCTAGTTCTATTAATCAATAGATGTAATAGGGTTTTGGAATCCAATACTAACTTAGGCTTATCTCATCAACTTTTCATGGGTATCAAACATAGCCTTGAAAAGGAAAATATGTATGGAAAAATATGTGACATAAAAATCAATCCATTGATAGTGAAATCATTTATAGTTGCTTTCACTTTTTCTAGTGTTAAGTGTATCTAATGGAATTGAAATTGAACTGATACACAATTGTGGTGGAGGTGTTGTGGGTTTTGCTTTTAAATTTTAAAATTTCATTTTCAAAATGGGATTTTAGAGGTATGGGTCCTACATGAACTGGCCTACAACAAGCTCTTCACATGCCGTTAACTGGAAGAGTTTAGGGTACCCCCAAAAGAATAGGTGGATCCTTGTTATTCCTTGTTGCTCACCTCAATATATATATTAAAGAAGAAGGCTTTCTGAATCTTCTTCACATGCCCTACTGTTCCCATGTGCCCTTGCTTCTTCATCTCTCTCTCTCTCTCTCTTTGTATTTCATTGATTCATCACCATCATCAATTATTCATTAATATATCAACCATATAAAAGCTTCTTTTGATCTTCTTTAAAATGCTTCAGCTTCTTCCACCAACGAATATTTTTTTATTGTTTGTGTTTTTGGGACTAGCGCAACACACTTATATACTCATCCATGCAATATATGTCAACCAACCAAAATTTATTTACCAACTGAAATTCAATTTCTTCTCTAAACAGAACCTTTTTTCTCCAATTGGAGGGAAAATAAAGAGTGACATTTAGGGATGGTAAAAATCCTCATGAGATGGGGTTCGGGGTGTGTTAGGATCAGATACGGATATATGTATTAGCATTCATATATACTATTAAATATAACAACAATAAGCATGTGAAAGGAGATTCGTAGATACCCGTACGAGTATGATTTTTCATACACATACATGAATTGAACAAGTCGAATGTTGATATTAACACCCCAATACTATACTCAGTCATTTTCCATCCTGGTACGGTGGTACCCATTTTTTAATTATTATTATTATTTTTTGATGATTTTATCATATTGTTTCTTCTTTGCCTTTGAGTTCATTCTCCAGATAATTCCAATTTAAAAATTATAATAGTTTACTTCCGATTTCCTTATTTTTATGATCCCATTCATTTTTCATTAAGAGTCTAACTATAGTATCCAAGGGTATTGCACTCCACAATCCAGACACGTTAAATAATTAGAAAGTCAACAAAATATGAACATCTAATTGTGTCCACATTATAGTACACGATACACCGACGAGATAACGAATTTTGATTAATTATCAAGACCAAAATCATAATCAAGTTTGATACTATGTTATGATTAATAATGTATATTTAATGACAATTGGGGCTTATTTTATCATTTGATCTATATATAGAACATTAAGATTCATTGGCTTTGGAAGGTTCATTAACAAAGACATTAATCAGGTTAGAACTTGGGGATGAATTTAGAAGAAATAAGTCACAAGAATTTCATAATTTATCATTGTAGACTTATATATTAGTTTTGGACATTTAAAAAATATTTATATATATATGTGTGGCTCATATTATAATATATATATATATATATAATAATAATAATAATAAAATATTGATATCCCATTTACATTTTTAAAATTTGTAAGAGAAATTTCCTAAAATTTATCAAAAATCTCTTAAAATATTAAAAAAAAAAAAAACAGTATAGCCGACTTTCTTATTATTTATAAGAGATCACGGGTTTGAGATTGTTTTTTGGAAACGTTGAAAAGCATGTCGTCAAATCATCCGATCCGGATTTAAGCGGAACAAGTAAAAGCCCGTGTCGCCCCGAGCTCTTACAATTAATGCACCCCCGGATTTAAACTCAGGATCTGAAAATCAAATTTTAAGTCATTTGTTATCAAATCACACCCATTAAAAACGGATTTGGGATTTAAGTAAGGTAAAAGTTAAAAAAAAAAAAAAAATTTGAACCTCTTAGAATTCATCAAAAATTTCCAAATAGTGGTCTCTTATGACTTTTATAAAAAAATTCATTGGGCTTTATAATAAAGTCCAAAGAGCTAAAAATTGAAACGGTCTTTGGATTAGCCTACTTTAAATGGGTTTGTTCCTGAGCTTTAATATTTTTGCATTCCTCAGCTTTACCTTTGGGCCATCAGCTAAATAAACAATAGCTTTACAATAAGATTCCAAGCTTGTCACATCTCTTTTAGTAGGGGTGGTCGTGGTTCGATTTGGTTCGGTTTTTGCTAAAAACTGAACCAAATCATATTTTACGATTCAGTTTTTTTTATCTTTCAAACCAAACCATTAAATAACGGTTTGGTTCGGATTGAAAATTTTTTAAACCAACGGTTTACGGATTGGTTCGGTTCGGTTTACAGATTATTCAACTTAAAAAAAATCCATCCACTTAAGTGAAGACAAAAAAAAAAAACTAGTCTAGCGAACAAATAGTATGAAGTGCTACGGTGTAAGCTGTGACTCCGGATAACACATGCACTTAATAGAGGATTGAAAAATGAGGCACAATTAATTCTTGTATTTTTTAAAAATTACCTCGAATAATGATGCTACCATCATTATAATTAAGAGACAAATCCAACAGCTTACTTTCAAGAATAAACCATAAAACAAAAAATTTAAGAATAAAATTATTAACAAATAAATTTAAGAATAAAAGTATTAACAAAAAAATTAAGAATAAAAGTATTAACATACTAATAAAAAGAAAATATAAAGTAAAATTAAAAGAAAAATGTAAATCTTTTTATAAAAATATATAATTTTTTAATTATAACGGTTCGGTTCGGTTTAATAGGTGCGGTTCGGTTTAGCATCTGAACCGAACCGTAAACCGTTTGGGGTGGGCCAATCCGAACCGCAAACCGAACTGTTAGAGAAAAACCGTAAATTCGATCCGGTTTGATTCGGTTTATGATTTGGTTCAGTTCGGTCGGTTTTTTTGCCCACCCATATCTTCTAGAGGTCAAGAAAGGATGCGTAAAAAAAAAAAAAAGTAATGGCCGGCAAACTCTTAACAAATTATTATATTATAAGATATTTTATTTTTTTTTTTTTTTTTTTTATTTCGTAGATACGTTTCTTAATAACCGGCTAAATAAGAGTGACAATCACGTTGCATGTAGTCGTTAGCATCACAAAACGAAACAATTCAATTTTTGGGCCAACTTCAAATATCAAGATTCAAAGTGCTTAATTTGATTATTAATTAGATTTTCTTTAATTAATTATGCAATCTCATTAGAGATAAATATAAATATTTAAATCAGATTCTATAAAACAAAATTGATATTATACGAGATGTAGGCGATATTAATATTTGTTACCTCCCATTAAATATGCAATAATGACATTCATACAACATTTTATACAACGAAATAGTGGATCTAATTTTAAATATCAATAAGTAGCATACTCTAATTATTTTAATTTTTGAGCCAAACAAACAAAAAATTTAAAATTATAATTAATTTTTTTTTTTTGTGTTCAAAGCTTTCACTACTAGAAAAAATAGATACATGACATTTTTTTTATGCCAGAAAAATTGTGTCACGAAATGTGTCATATTTTTATAACATATTTATGTCATAAATTTATGACACATGTATATCATGAAACTTTATGTCATTAATCTATGACAAATAATTATCATAAATTTATTTTTTGAATTTTCCAAACTTCGCCCCATACGCTAAAGACCTAGGTAGCTCAAGCGTTTATGTTGAAAAAATAATCACTGACCAAAAATTTATGACATGTGTATATCATGAGTTTTGTGTCATTAATCCATGACAGATAATTATCATAAATTTATTTTTTAATTTTCCAAACTTCGTCCTATATGGATTCGAATTGAAACATACTTAATTATCATAAATTTATTTTTTAATTTTCCAAACTTCGTCCTAAACGTTTATGTTGGAAAAATTACCATTGGGCCAAAATAATTTTAGGTAATCAAGAAGCCAATCTTATATTTAAATTAAAATTATAAAAAACCCAAATTTCAATACCCTAAATCCACTTCTTCTTCCATCCCCCAAAAATTCAGGCCCAAAATTCCCTCGACAACGAAATTTGACAGAGACATTGCAAACAGCCGAAATGCATCCAAATTATTTGTTTGCTTAATTTCACAAGCTGGTTAATCTTCATCACGCCCAACAGCTTCGTAAGTAATACATTTCGCCTGTTTAATCTTCATCTTAATTAAGCGTGTTCTTCTGTAAGTAATTAATATCCGTACTCTTCGATTCTCCACTCAGGTACGCTTTAACTTCGATTTTCCAACCTACATTAATTTGTCTAATATTTTGATAAACTTTGGATTTATTTAACATGCAATATCTATTTAGTGGGTTTTTAGATACCTTGTCGTCATGATCCATGTGGATCATCCAAGAGTTCAAATCTTTCTGAACTACCCATTTCAATTAAAATCAACATTTTTTTTATAAATATACATTTTTGACTAAATGAAACTCACATCACACACACATATTAAAGTGATTTGTTACCGAATTCTAATTTAAATTTTGAGCTTTACGTGGAAATTGGGTTGCCTAATCCCTATACAGCCGATTATTATTAATAAGTTAATTACAAGGTTCAAATAAACAGTAGGGCAGTGTCCAAAAACTGTAAAGATAGACAAATCCACGTGCCCTCACATGACTCTAGCTATTTTTTTCATGCACGTGTAATAATAATTTGCTCGACCAATCCCCATGCAATATGCATCGATCAATCCATCAATTTTAATAAATTTGTTCGCGGTTACAAATGCACAACGGATAATTACATGTAGAAAGTTTTCATTGGCTTAATTTTGTTGATGGTGATTTTCGGATCCGAGAAGAGCTGAAGTATGGAAAATGATAGTAAAGAGATTTCACTTATCAAGATGAGACCCAAGATCTTTACAAGGATAATGGTCTGAGCTCGGGGGTACCTGACCCGATCAGTAGATCAAATTAGGCTACATTTGGATATTGATCTGAGGAACATGGGGAACCAGCCGAGACACAGTCACACACACCCGAGGAAGGTGATCACTAGAAGTTATAAGTCAGATGCCCCTGGTCGAGTTCATAAGCTTTCGAACACTTATAAAAAATGTTCAGGAAAGTGAGAGAAGTGAATGTATCTTTACCGACCCGAGTTGTTAGCAGTTGTAAGGAGGGCGTCACTTGTTTTAAGGTACAGACCCGATGAGTCAGAGTAGAGTTTCAACAATATGTTATCTTGCAAATGATATAAGCCCTAGACAGAAGTTTGATCTTCTCAATGGCTGATGGGACAGAGTCGAGCTGCAGGCTTATCCATTGACACACACAATCGCATATGAGTGGTTGTAATACAGGCTGACACATGGGCAGAGCGTGTAACAGATATAAAAAATGGGCAATTTGATGAAGTTCAGATGACAGATAGCAGAGGTGTCAGACGGCTGAGCTATTATATGTAGGGTAATTGAGGAAGAGAGCTTAGGCGATAATGGCTTAATAACGTGACTAATGTCACGAATTGGTATAACAGTAGAATTTGACCTAGTATATAAATGGGTTGAAGATTCATTGTAAAGGGTGAGTCAATTTTATTCTAAGCACTCTTGTAACTTGTAATAGAGAGAAAAGAATCTCGAGTTAGAGAGATAAAAGAGGTCGGTTGACCCGAGATGGTAATAAAAGTGCTTATTCTTTTTGTGTCTGTGGACATAGGTTGAATCCATTCCACCGAACCACGTTAAATCCATTGTTTTGTATATGTATTTTCTCATTTTCCTGCTAAGTTTGCATTTGGTTCCCAACAAGCCAAACAAATTCACAGTTGAGAGAGATTTGTTTGAGGATTGATTTTCCTGAATTACCCCTGGAACGAAAAATAACCGTCAACAAATTTATTGCTTGGAGATTTTACTTGCCATTGCTGGAAAATAAATGGCAAAATAAGTATGGTTGGCTATTTTGAAGCTAAATTTTAAGTGGGATTCACTTATGAAAATGATGAAATTTTGAGCAATTCAGATTCTCTTTCGTAAGTATTTCGGAATGGTATATTGATACGCTCAAAATGATGTTTAAGAAAATGAGAATTTGTCTCACAAAGTACACACATTAAGAAGAACAAATAAAGTAAATTAAAGCTATCTCACATCTAGGGGTGTTCATAGGGTCGGGTCAACCCGCGACCCGACCTGACCCGCGCGGGTTCATAAAAAAATTTACAAAATTTTGACCCGACCCGAAATTTCCGGGTTGGGCAACGGGTTTGATCCATTGACCCGACCCGACCCGACCCTATACAAATTTATAATTTTTCTAAAATTTTTATTATTTTTCTAAAATTATTATTATTATTTTTAAAGTTTTTACTATTATTTCATTTGTTTATTACTTTTTTGTATTAAAACTTTATATATATGATATTTTTTGGGACATAAAATAACTAATATTTATATTTCAAAATAATTAATTCATTAAATTTTTTTTTTTTTAAATGACCCGACGACCCGACCCGACCCGAACCCGATCGGGTTCCACTCCCCCGTGACCCGACCCGCGACCCGACTTTCCCTTGACCCGACCCGATCGGGTCTAACAAAATTTCAAAAAACTCGACCCGACCCGTGAACACCGCTACTCACATCTATTATATAACAAAGTCAAGTAGTGTTTATATATAGATGCTAGTTTAAGGGGTGATAATAACTTATGGATAGAGGCTTTCTCTACACACACACCTGCAAATGGTGCAAATCACGATTCGATTTCAGGGGTCATGCGTACACGAATATGACTCAAATCGAGCTAGGCTCGTGTGAGCCTTGTTTTTGCTAAAATTTCCTTTAAATTTTTCCATGACCTTTCATTTGATGTAACAACAACAGTCATAATGTTGATCCTTGCAGTTGTGGAATTACAATGAGTTTGTTTATTTAAATGATGAGAACCAATGAGATGAACAGATTCATAACACATTCGAGAAAATCCAGTGTCATACACAACCACTGTTTGCTGAGTCAGTTTCATTCCAGACACTGGTTTGGCTGTTTGTTGGTCGTGTTTTGTTTTGGTCCCGCCACTTTTCCAGTCATTATAGTCATTGTTTCAGTTGATGTGTTAGATGTTCTAGTGGTTGTTTTGGTCGTAGTATTTGTTTGCTATATTGCTTATTCTTATCGTATGTGATGTCCTTGCTGTGATAATATTATGATCAAGTTCGAACATTATAGAAGTTCGCTGTAGTAGTTCAGCGGTGCACCGAAACTATTAGTTTTCATTTTATCCTGGGAAACAAACATCGATTTATCTTAAGCACAATGGTGGGCGGTAAATCTATTTTAAGGAGACTGTATTCAACACATGACTCGGATTTCACTGCAATTTATTCTGATTTTGTTATATATTGCTATTTTTTCTCGTTATATTTTATTGTAATACTTTGTGTTTTGATAAGTATTCTAATTTGTTGTACAACAACCATATAAATAATAAATAACTATCGAAGATGAATAATATATATATATTAATGTAATATTATTTGTGTTAATATTACCCTTTAAAAATATGGATATTGTAAAATATGTTTTCCCCTGAGAAGTTTAGAATTATGTTAACTGTTAAGATCAATAAATTCCATGCCATCAAAAGATTTCAAATGAAGCTTTAGAAATTCTGGTTGAAATATCATTGTTTCCAAGACAAACCTCATTTTGATTGAGTGCCCATGATAAGTTTCAATAGTTACCAACTTAATTACTACTTATTAATGTTCCACTTTAACGACTTCCATTAGTTTTTCTCTTTAACACAATTAAACTTTTCATACGATTCAATTGGGCGTTAATTAATGGTGGCCACTATATAAAAGCACCCATTATAAATGTTTAGTATATCATGGTGCTTTAACAACAAGAGGTTGTCTTAATGTAAAAGTTTAAAATTTGAGTAATTTGCTATCAAGTTCAAATCCTACTAGATACATTTCCTTTGGGCTATGCCCCATAGTATAAAAAATCATTAATTTACTTTGATATGTGCTGTCAAATTTTTGAGAACATAAACATAGATCTCAATGATTAATTGAGATGCGCGTAAACTGACGAGGATATATATATATAATGGTGCTTTTTTTACAACCATTTATAAAAATACATTACAGGTAAAGAAATAGTTGGACTTGTGACTACAAATTAAAAATCAGAAGTTTATGATCTACTATTAATTAAATGCTAACATGACATAACTGTTGGGCAACGCTTTGCTCCTTCGGAGTTTTATCAGTCAGTTAGGTGAATATTATTATGGTAGATATGTCGGGCTGAATTTCCATTAAAAAAAAAAATGCATTTGACAAAATAGTCTCTAATAAAGGTGCATCCCTTACAATACATCACATATAGTGAAGGTGGAATAACTTCTAGATCCCTGATCTTTGATAAGTTATCAAATAAGAACATAATTTTAAATGCCGATGGTCAAGAAAGATCAAATGAAAATTAATTTATTTCAAAATAATTTGAAAGATTGTATCAAAGTGGACTTATGGGTGGAGGAGAAATTCATGCAAATGATTCCCGTATTTACCGGCACTTTATTCCTCAATCAACCATATTTGAATAGGACAAAATAACACCAGAATCCATATTATCTTACATTTTCTCAAATAGAGGCATATCTTCTCCCTTTATTTCAAATAGGTCCCTTAATTGTTTTTAAATGACTGAAATACCTTTTTACATTTGGTTTCACACTCTAGACTCTAGAGACAAATTTTTTTTTAAGAAAGAAGAGATAAGAGAAATTACAATAAATGTAAGAGGAAAAATCTTTCCTACAAATATCATTTATATTTTCCTTATAAATAACCTTAAATAATACAAGAACAGTTATATTATAAATTTTTGGCCTAAATTGAATACGATAATTAAAGAGTATATGATAAACATAATTTAGTCATCTTCTTCAAAGGAGAGGATTACGGACCTATATGATAAAACTATGTAAACATTACACTAGTATGAGAAACATTAAAAGAGTTGGGATCTTTAATAATTATCGGAAAAGTGACATCTATCATCTTCTCGACGACGTCGGAGGAAAAACACAGAGATTTTTACAAACACATAAATTGCTATTAGAGGATCCTTCTTTGAAATTTGAATCCATATTTCACATTCAGTCTCCACGCGTTCACGTTTTTGTTTCTCTCTCTAAACATTTTAATTTTTCAAAGAAAGAGAGAGAGAAACTGAAAGAAAAAAGTAATATAAATGTTGGTGGTGGGATCAGTGATAGCTTTATAAATTTGGACTTTCTACTCTTTCTTTGACTTTCTAAATTCCATTCTTTTGTTTTTCCAGAATTTTTTTTGGTTTCCCACAAATCTTTTCACGGGTTTCTTCAAGATCTTGTTGCAAGTTCTGCCGATTTTTCGGTGCCAGTTTCTTGACGGGGGTTGTACATTTTAATATTAATTCTCTGTTCTGAGAGCTTAACTGCATATGGAAACGTAGGAAAAAAATTCATCTTTTCGATCTCATTCCAATGATTTGTTATTTTTCTTTGTAATTTTTTTATATTTGGTTTTTTTTTTTTTAAATTCAAACTCCAATAAAATCTCTGCAAATCCAGCTCATTTTGATAAAAAAATGTTCCATTAATCTATTCATCAAATTCCCATATAAAAAAAAAAAAAAAAAATTTGGTTTAATTATTGTTTATATTTTGGTTATTTTCATATTTGATTGAGTATTTGGTGAAATGGGTTGTGCCAGTTCAAAGCAAAAGCGATTCCGGCACTGCAAGAGCCAGTACTCGCCGGTGTCGAGAAGTTACTCGATGCACGTTCATCACCCTCCTCAAAGCAGAGGCGATAGCTACCATGTTGTGGCACTCAAATCGACCACTCTGGGGTCTCTCAAGCTGGACTTCAAGAATCAAAGCAGCCTTGTTGATATTGATGATGATGATGATGAATGATCAGAAGGTTAGTGATAATCAATGTAATGGTGATGTTTTGGATAAGGTTGATAAGAGCAAAAGCAAAAGTGAAGAATTTTCAATGGGGTTAGTTCAGGCAATGGAGTGGTCTAAAATGATTCATGAAAAGATCCCAAAAATTGTGCCTAAAACCCTGTTAGGACTCCACCTGGTGAGCCTGAAACTATCAATGCTTGGGAATTGATGGAGGGTCTTGATGATGCTAGTCCATTGAGATCACTTAATCATTTTCGAAGTTTTTCTTTTGATGTTTCTAGGAGTCCAAGTCCTTTGGTGGATTCTGATCCTCCATACTCTAAGCTATGTGAAAATGGCAATGGCAATGCTCCACCCAACTCTATGTTGCTGCAAATACCAAATGGTGATGATCATCGTGATAGTGATTCTAATTCCAAGTCTTTAGCTTCGGAATTTGATATGGAAGTTATTAAATCATTTAGGAAATCATTTCAGGAGCTATCACCAAGGCATCCTTTTCACCTCCGGCCAATAGAGAATGACAAATTGCCGGCTGCATTAGATTCCTTGGATACCAAGAAACCAAATGGTGTTTTTTAGACCACAAATTTGGGAAAGAAAAGCTCTTTGTGTACTTCACTAGCCTTAGAGGAGTTCGGAAAACATACGAGGATTGTTGCCATGTGAGAGTGATATTAAAAGGCTTAGGTGTTAGAGTTGATGAAGAGAGATGTGTCAATGCACTCGGGGTTCAAAGACGAGCTAAAAGAGCTTTTGGGAGATGGGTTTAGTGGGGGAGGATTGCCAAGAGTGTTTGTAGGGAAAAAGTACATTGGTGGAGCTGAAGAGATTCGGCGAATGCACGAGGAAGGGCAGCTGGAGAAGGTGGTTGAAGGGTGTGAAATGGTGTATGATGTCAGCGGAGGCATTGGTGGAGCATGTGAAGCCTGTGGAGATGTAAGATTTGTGCCTTGTGAAACATGTTCAGGGAGTTGTAAAATATACTATGAAAGGGAAGAAGAAGAAGAAGAAGAAAATGAAGAACAAGAATGGGAAGGTGATTATGGCTTCCAAAGATGTCCTGATTGCAATGAGAATGGGCTAGTAAGATGCCCAATATGTTGCTATTAGATCACAAGTATGAAATTTTTTCCATTTTTGTGTTTTGTGTTTCTGTTTTACCTTTTTTGAGTTGTTTTCTGTACAGTAATGAGGAGTTTTTGGTATGTTTGAAGGAAACTGCAAGTAGGGAACAGAGATAATAATGTATTTTAGTCATGTGTCTTGTCTTGATGGCTGTATACTTTCATCATATTCAGAAGAAAAAAGAAGCTTGTACACTTTTTTTTTTTTTTTTGCCTTTCCAGGAACATTTACAATACACATAAAGATGCATTAGTGCTTTTTTCTTTTAATCATTCATGTCCAAACTTTTTGTGTGTGTGTGTGTGTGTAATGTGCTCTTTATATTGGGTATGTTTATTATATATTAGTCAAGAAGATAAAACCCAATTAAGAAGTATGCAGATATGAGTTCAATAATTATGGTGGCAGCAAAACACCTACCTGTAATCTCTCTCATTGGAATATACCAACTAATTCCTCGAGCTGTATTAATAATTGTTGTTGAGCTTAAATAATTAATCAAGCAACCAAGTTTGGTGAAAATTGTAAATGGGTCAGCAATGGCTGGTGATATTTAACAAGAGGGGGGACAAAGGTCAATTCTGTTTCTTTGGTCTACAGAAGTGGAAAAAGAATCCTAACAATTGGTTAGTGGCTAACCTTGTTGCATTTTCTAAATTTCAAACGTAAGAGTTTAAGACCATTTCCTTTGAAAGTTATACAGAAGTCCAACAGTGCATTTAAAAATTGAAAAATCTTCAGGAGACGGCAATAGAAAATTCATTATCATTGCCTCACTTGAGTTCTAAGAAAATGCAACATTCCCATCTAGAACCAAAGTGTTTTTTTTATTGTTTTCATTTTCAACCGTGTGTTATATAATAAACTAAAAAGAAAAATGGAAATGATTATTCAATTATATTTTACCAACAATAAGACTATTCTTTCACTAATAATATGTGAGCCTTAAGATTCTTAAAGAATTATTTTATTAAGCTATAGGACGGCGCATAGTCTCTGCAGTACATAAAATACTAAAGAGGATTTGATATTCTAGCTGTGCCAAACTGCCACCCACTAAATGACACTTAAAAAAACTTTGCCTTATAATCAAGTGATTCTCACTTAAATTGGACACAGATAAAGGACAATTAGTCGTCAAAAGATATGCTAAATAATGAACAAAACCCTTACTATCAGGTACATGTGCCGTGAAAGCTGCAGAAAACAGTTTCATTATTTTGAGGGGTAATTGCAACAACTAGGTGTTGCTAAACTTTTGGTACCAGGACCCATCTTAAACTAACAACCACATATTAAATGGATTAGATCAACACTTAATATGGTTGTGTTTGTCTTTAATTTTTTTTTTTGAATCGTTGGAAATTCCGCCACCAAAACATTCATTCCGGGCTTAAGCAGAACAGGTAAAATCTCCGACTGTCTCAGGCTCTTACAAGAAACACATTATCTGGATTCGAACCCAAATTCTCAAGATGAGATCCTGAACCCTACACCACAAAGTCACGTCCCTTGATAACGTGTTTGTCTTGAAGTAAAGCAAATACCAAGAGAGCACCCATGCTACTAGAGTATGCTTTGCTATCATGCTTTAAAAAGTCGAGAGTAAACAATTTGGAAATTAATTTCTTTTTCAATACCATTTCTATTCTTGAGTTTTGTGCACTAAAGATTAGAAAACGATGCATAAAGTTGATTTATAAGGAAGAAAGTTTCAATAACTGAGTGTGTCACTTTTTTCTCAGGATGCAAGTCTCGCAAAGTAAGGCGAAACAATGGGGGTGATGCTGATGGTGCAACTTTTATAGGCATATAATTGCAGAAGAGGGCTTATCTTCCCACCTCCCCTTACACATTTTACTTTTTTTGTCTCCCCTGTAATTCCCTATTTGACCCTTTTCCTTTTACCAAAATTCCATTTTCAACTTTCAAATAAACTATATAAATCTAATTTTATTTATTTATTGATATATACATACATATATATACATATATATATATAACATATTTTTTGATAAATTAAAAAAAAAAAAGATGAGAAGGGCGGGGAATCGCCCTTCTCCTTCCTCTTTTTTTTTTTTTTTAAAAAAAATTTTTCAAAAAATATATTTTATAATTTAATTTTATTTGGTTAAATTAAAAATATTAATATATAAATAGTATTAATATGTAATTTTCAAAAAAAATAAAAAAAATTATATTGTTTAAATTATATTTTTTTATACATAAGTAGTATTAATTAAATTAAAATGAATAAAAAAAAATAAATGAATAGATAAAAAATCTGTAATATTTATTAACAAAAATATATTAATTATTAATAAAATGTTATAACTAGTATATAATTATTTTTAAATTAATATATATAAATATATAAATTTTATAATGTGTAACTTTTCAAAAATTAAAAAAAAAAAAGTCATTACAAATATTGATAAGGATTGTTTAATAAATATTACAAATTTCAGATTTATTATTATTTATTTTGTGTTTATTTATTCATTTAATTTTTGTGATTCTTTTTTAATTTATTTAACACTACTTATACATTATAAAAATGTTTTCATGTATATTAGAAAAATCAAAAAATCCAAAAAATTTATTTTATGAATTAATCTAATCTATGTTTATTTTATGAATTAATTTTATTAACAAAAATCAAAAAATTATAAAATATTTCTCATAGATTTGAAATAATTAAAAAATAATATATAAAATAAAAAAAAAAAGTTCGTCCCCTGGACGATCCTATCGTCCAAAGGGATCTTGGACGATATGATCGTCCAGGCCAAGGGGGTCCCCCCTTGGGGACGATCCTTACTTCCTCTTTTTTTTTTTCGAAAATAAAAAAATTTATATTGTTTAAATTAAATTGTCACGTCCTAGTAACTCAACACAACTTTAAATTAATATATATATATATATATATATAATTTTTTAAAATTATTAAATTTTTTTTTCGAAATTAAAAAAAAAAATTAATATATAATAATTAAAAAAAAAAAAAAGGGAGGGGGGGGGGGGACGATTGTTCCCCTCAAAAGGGGAACAATCGCCCTGGACGATGCTCCAGGCCCAAGGGGGATGATTCCCTTGGGGCCAATTTTTGGTTTTTTTTTTTTTTTTTTTAATAAATTTCGAAAATAATAAAAAAATATATTGTTTAAAATATTTTTTTATACATAAGTAGTTTTAATTAAATTAAAATGAATTAAAAAAATTAAACGAATAGATAAAAAATATGTAATATTTATTAACAAAAATAAAAATAAAAATAAAAAAAAATAATTAACATTTTATTAATTATTAATAAAATATTTAAATTTTATAATGTGTAAATTTAAAAAAAAAAAAAATGAATTGTAAATATTGATAAGGGTTTTTTGTAAATTCCAAAGGAGAGAGGGGGAGGGGAATGTGTCAGTTGTCAGTTGGGGGGGAAGATCAATTTCTTTGCAGAATAAAATGTTGTTGGATAATTAAGATAGATGAAAATAAAGCATATATGGTTGGCAGACATGACACGAAAAAGCTAATCAAGAAAATCAGGAATTAGTTAACAGGTAACTCGAAAACAGTAAAGTTATTGAGCTGGCTCCATTAATATGAAAGTAACAACCATGCAGCCTATAATTTATGAGTGGAAACAGATGAAAAGCAGATTGATGGTGAAATGCAAGTGGTCCATTCCATGCTCACAAGTTAGGATAAATGATCAAACAAAAGTTTGACCGTCGTTGATGAATACAAATTCAAAAGCAGTAGAATTCCATGAGCGTGTATCACAGGACAGCTAATCAGCCGGAGGCAAACACACTCAAAAGGCACGAGTCAAGTCATCACGAGACTCCAGTACCTGAATTAGAATATTAGTACATGATACTATTAATTAACACAGACAAGTTGCAAGGATGAAGAAAAAGAACTAGATGGGCTGTTCATGTCATATCAAGATCAGGTATGTTCCAACCACGGGGATCCTATACAATCTACCAATAGAAGGGAATCCTAGGCAATTCATCAACACCAATGTTTCCTTTCTTCTGAATTAACAATGCAACTTTATGGAATTTTATTATGCCCCAAAGGAATAAGCAATATTTCGTGTATAGATTATAAACTGCTAACTCTGAGATGTATGAACAGCCATGTAAAATATAAAGAAGCAGGTTCAGGTTTGGCTGGTATTTAATAGAGGACTGATTATTAGACTATATATTTGCAATCAAATTTGGGAGAAAAAAATATATGCAAAAACGTGTTTTTATAAACTGCACCATGAGTACCCAAATCAGCAGCAGCAGCTTTAACTGCACGTTCCATAAACTCCAGAAACCCAAAGAGTTCCCTTGGCAAAGTATCTGCTATTGACAACAGCAGTACCCGCTGCAACAGCTGTTCTTCCTGTAAAAGTTGCTGCAGTTACAGCAGTATTTCCAGTGACTGATGCGGCTGATTTGGTGATATCTGATACTATCATATTTCTCATCCACTGATTTTATTGCCTTCACTCTGGCATTGATCTTAACTGTGAGCCAAATTCTAATGCTAAGTTCTGCAACCTTGGCTGCTGCAGCAGCCAAGAGTCCATAGGACTCATCTAGGGCTTTGGCCTTTACTAATGCATCTTTCTCAAAATATACCAGATAACATCCTGAGCAACAGTTACTGCTTCTCCAGGAGTAGGAACAAACCGCCCCATATGAGTGGTCCGCAAAATTATAAACAAGTTAGCTTAACAGAATCAAGAAAGTTAACTAAAATATTAAAAATGTAATGAAATATGCAGGGTACTGTGTTCATACTCAAATAATCACGTGCTAAAGATGATGGATTGCACAGATCAGCAATTTTATCAGCCTAAGAGACTCAATTGAACAGTTCTGATAACTTATCTTAGCAACCAAAGTAAGCAACTTATAATACTTTTATGTGTGAGATGGCAGAACAGATTTCTTTACCTTCCTATCAAATTCCTTAAAACACAAAGCTGGAAGTCTCAAAATCATGTAAAAAAATTTCTTCCAGTCCCAGGTTGAAGAGGTCTATAAAGTTATATAAAGTTGGTCAATGAACCAATTAACCAACTCTCCCTACTGGAGGAAATATTGAAACAGACAGTTGAGCCAGTATTTTCATCAAAGCCCCATGAACAGATCCAAGGGCCAGGTTCATCTGCATACGCCCCCAAGTGTATTATGCGTAATGGTTGATCTACTATTGTAGCTTCCTGAAATATCAATTTTGAATTACATAAAAGATAAAACGAACAGGCACTGGGACAGACACCAGGTTGTGTTATATTAACAGCAAAAAATTTCAAAGATAAGGGCCGCTTTTCTCTCAAGAGAAGTAATCCTGAGCTCATTTTCAATAAAATCTGAGAAAGAAACAACCAGCAGGTTCGAAGATAAGCACAAATATTATCATTTGAGTTACTACATTATGAATTTATTAGAACTGTCCCAAAGATTACACTGCATTCAGATATTAAAAAAAATGTAAATGCAATTGCAGTCTCACTCAGCTGGATATTTGACAGTTCAAGTAAGCTTACACTGGGATTTCATAAGATCACAACTAAAGCCGTCTGCTTTAACAAATCATTTTTTAAAATACAGAATTAAGATACGAATTGGGGAAGAAAGATATCAGAACTACGCAAATAGCCGAAAATTAGGTGCAAATGTGTTACCATATACATGACAACTAACAAGTACTCAACCCTATAACAAGAGTATGCAAATCAACTTGCACTGAGCAAAACAACAGTTTCCAGAGTACAAGAATCGTTAAATGTCACATATGCAGTACCACCATATACACCGGATCTGTTTCTCAATAAAGAAATTAACTCCTTTAATACATGATCCCTTTATTTAGGATTATACATGTGATCAGCATTAAAGAATTTTTTTTATTTTTTATTTTTACCTTGCAAGTATAAATCATCATTTCTAATTCAGAACTATGAGATTTCAGAAAGTCGTGGATGCTGTATGCTCCAAATGCTGTTTGCTGGAGTACAGGACATCACATTGATCAGGAAAGGAAATGATATTTTAGAAGCTTACTGTCACACCCGTCCCCTTAGGTAGAGTAGGGGTGAGACGGAGACTAGAAACTGACAGAGTTTCCCCTGTAATATGGACTAATCCTCCAAATACAAGGAAAAATCTAAACTGAAAATATCATATCATCATAAAACTAGGATCTCCATGATCCAACTCAACATAATATCCATAAAGGAAATACAATAACCTCAGTATCAATTAAAGGCTCAATGCCTATAATCACATAACAAATTCTCCCAAGAAATACATATCTAAAATACAGTCTCAAAACATAACAAGACACTCTACTGTTGGCACAACCTTTTCTCTACTGGCTGGAATGATGACGAAACACAGATGAAAGAACGATCTACTAATCTGCTAAACCTGAAATGTTAAGGAATGGGGGTAAGCTCACGCTTAGTGCAATGGATCACAGCTTAGTGCCGTGGATAATCAAGTAACAAAGTGGATCGAACAAGTCTTTCATAATATAAATAAATACATAAGCTGTAAATCGATATCTCAAACATTTACTTGAAATCGTAAATCTCATTTCTCATAAACTCATTTCTCATAAAACTCAAATCATAAATCTCATTTCTCATAAAACTCATGCTGCTCAAAAATACTCTGTAAAGATAAATCTGTTTATTCATCTATATGCACACCTCATGACAAATATGGCAAAGCTGGCAACATGGGGCTTCCCCACGGCAAAACTGGCATCCGGAGCAAACTGGCAACGTGAGACCTTATCTCACGGCAATAATTGGCAACATGAGACCTTATCTCACGGCAATAATCTGGCACATATAAGTACACGGGGTGCATCATAACATAAAAATCATTTCCAAAATTCATGCTCATATATCTCAAATTATGCAAGTTTCTCATATATCACAAACACATGATTTCAACATAATCAATATTCGATCCATACCTTATAGCAAAATATATAAACTTTCTGAAAAAACAAACTTTAATGCATTACCTTAAAATTCATTTAAGAAAACATACATACTATATACTTTTGAAAACATCAATGTTACAAGTTTATCCACGCACCTGGAGAGCTGACTACTGAGAAAGGAACTATGCAGCAGGACCGTCCCTGCTTACAGTATCACGATCACCTAATAGACAAAAGAATTTACTATAAGGAACATAATCCTAACTAGAATAAATGAAAGAATATGCAAGAAACGTGATTCGGTCGTTCTCGCAATCCTAACGAAATTTAAGATTCGGAGGTCCATTACTACTCGAAATGGTCTGAAATTCGCGGAGGAGACTCGGGAAGTCGGCGCGAAGATTCTGTCCGGCGCGTGGTGGACACTCGCCGATTGGCCAGGCCGCGCGTGGGCCTCACGCGCCGCCACATAGGACGCGCGTGAGCTTCACGCGCCGGTCCGATCGGAAATTTTCCGACGGTCGAGCGTTCCTCTCTCTCCCGGATCTAATGGCGCTGACGGTTTGTCGATCGGAGTTCCGGATCAACGGAAAATCAAGAAAAACCATAAAAAGTTTCTTACCGAGATTTCTACAAAAATTGGGAGTTTCCCGAGATGAAACCACTACCAAAATGATCCTCTCAACGAGATCTACACTTTTCCTTAAGGACTCGGTCGGGTTTGAGCTACGGATTGGCCGGATCGGGACTAAGCTTCTCTTTTCTCCTTTTTCCTCTTTCTTCTCTCTCTCGCGTATCTCTCTCTCACGGCTGCTGTGTGTGTGTGTTAGATTAGGTTTTCATTTTTCTTTTATAGTCACATGGAAAATAACAATTGCCTCCCTAAACTTGCCTCAAATCTCATTATAAATCCAAACTTCCACAAACTTAATAATTTAGTCCTTAAATTTATTTGGGGTGTTACAACTCTCTCCCCTTAAAAGAATTTCGTCCTCGAAATTCACATACCAGATGGTGGAAACAAATGAGGATATTTATTCCTCATGTCATCCTCAAGCTCCCAAGTTGCTTCTGCCTTCGAATGTTTACCCCAAAGGACTTTTACCAATGGAATTGTCCTGTTTCTCAGCTGTCTCAATTCTCTAGTTACAATTCCCACTGGTTCTTCAACATATGTCAAGTCTTCTCTCAATTCAACTGGTTGCTCCTGCAAAATGTGGGAGGGATCTGATCTGTACTTTCTCAACATGGACACGTGGAAAACATTGTGAATCTTTGACAATTCCTGTGGCAATGCTAATCTGTAGGCAACTGGTCCAATTCGCTCCACGATCTCATACGGCCCAATAAACCGAGGACTCAATTTCCCTTTCTTGCCAAATCTCATGACACTCTTCCAAGGAGAAATCTTCAAAAATACCTTATCTCCCACCTGATACTCGATGTCCTTCCTTTTTAGGTCTGCGTAACTCTTCTGTCTATCTTGAGCTGTCTTCAACTTTGATCTGATCACTTCTATCTTATCAACAGTAATCTGAACAATCTCAGGACCTAAGAGTTTCATCTCACCTGCTTCATCCCAACATATAGGAGTTCTACATTTCCTTCCATATAATGCCTCATAAGGTGCCATGCCCAAACTAGCATGGTAACTATTATTGTAAGCAAACTCCATCAAAGATAGATGTTGATCCCAACTACCTTTAAATTCCATAACACAAGCTCTCAACATATCTTCTAAAGTCTGAATAGTTCTCTCTGACTGCCCATCTGTCTGAGGATGAAAAGAAGTACTGAACTTTACTTTAGTACCCAAAGCCTCTTGTAGACTTGGCCAGAATCTAGAAGTAAATCTTGGATCTCTGTCTGATACGATTGACACCGGAGTTCCATGAAGTCTCACTATCTCATCAACATAGAGTTCTGCTAACTTATTCAAAGAATAATCTACTCTGACAGGTAGAAAATGAGCTGATTTAGTCAACCTGTCAACAATCACCCATACTGAATCATGTCCTTTCTTCGTACGAGGCAGTCCTGACACGAAGTCCATAGTGATGTGTTCCCACTTCCACTCAGGAATAGGAAGTGATTGTAAGGTACCTGCAGGATGCTGGTGTTCTGCCTTAATCTGCTGACACGATAAACACTTTGATACAAACTCGGCTATCTCCTTCTTCATGCCTTTCCACCAATAATTCTCCTTGAGAGTTCTATACATTTTAGTGCTGCCTGGATGCATAGAATAAGCAGAACAATGGGCTTCTTCCATGATCTCTCTCTTCAAGCTCTCAACTTCAGGTACACATAATCTATCTTCATACATCAATGTGTTGTCATCTTTAAGCAAGAAATCTGAACGTTCTTTCCTTTTTACTTCATCAATAATCTTCATAAAACTAGCATCCTGAGTCTGAGCTTCCTTGACTCTCTCTACTAAAATAGGCCTGACTTTAAGAGTTGCTAATAGAGATCCTGAATTACCAAATGATAAGTCAACTCTCAAAGATCTGAGTTCCACTAGCAATGGCAACCGTAGAACTTCTATATGAGTTAGAATACTCGATGATTTCCTACTAAGTGCATCTGCTACTACATTAGCCTTCCCCGGATGATAGTCAATAGTACAATCATAATCTTTCAATAACTCAACCCATCGTCTCTGTCTCATATTTAACTCCTTCTGCGTGAGTAAATACTTGAGACTCTTATGATCCGTGAAGATTTCACATTTCTCTCCATACAAATAATGTCTCCAAATCTTCAGTGCGAACACTACTGCAGCTAACTCCAAATCATGAGTAGGATAATTCAATTCATGAGGTCTAAGCTGTCGAGAAGCATAAGATATCACCTTGCCATGCTGCATCAACACACAACCCAAACCTTTCCTCGAGGCATCACTATACACCACAAATTCACCAATGCTTGATGGAAGTGTAAGCACTGGAGCGGTTGTCAAACACCCCTTAAGTTTATCAAAACTTTGCTGACACTCCTCAGTCCACTCAAATTTTGCATTCTTCTTCAAAAGTTTCGTCAATGGTGCTGCAATGATAGAAAATCCCTGAACAAAACGTCGGTAGTAACCTGCTAAACCCAAGAAACTCTGTATCTCAGTCGCATTAGTAGGCGGTTCCCAATTAACCACTGCTTCTATCTTTTTTGGGATCTACTAAAATGCCATCTGCAGAAATGACATGGCCTAAGAATGCAATTCTGTCAAGCCAAAACTCACACTTGTTAAACTTGCATACAACTCCTTCTCCCTCAGAGTCTGTAAAACGATTTTTAGATGTTCTTCATGCTCATCTTTGCTACTAGAATACACTAAGATATCGTCAATAAACACAATGACAAACTTATCCAAATAATGTTTGAATATCCGATTCATCAAGTCCATAAAAGCAGCTGGTGCATTAGTGTAGACATTGCATTTTTGCATGTGAAACCCGATGAGGAGTCTCGTATGGATGCACCACCTTTAAGTCGTAGGAGTCGCGGAAAACGGTTGTCGGAAAGGCAAAGTCAATAATTGACATATTTTGTTTAAGTTCGCTCGGAGTTCGCTTGTTGAAAGTTCATTTTTTTAACGTATCTCTTAACCGAAATCACCCCAAACCATTCTAAAGCCACCTAAGTACCCAAACCCACATCCAAAGCCCATAAAACCAAAATAAATCAAACACCAAGCCCACCCTCCATTAGGCCCACGACCATAACACTAAAATTACCCACCTCCTTACACTATTCCAACATGATTTACCCATATACCAAACTTACTTTAACCATTCCACCTCACTTTAACAAAATATTAAATAAATAACACTTCCTCTCACTCATCAATACCCATACCTCACCCATACTTCACTCATTCAAACCCATACCTCACCCATACCTCACTCATTCAAACCCATACCTCACTCATTCACCACAACCACACCTCACTCATTCAAGCTTACACCTCCACTACACCATTTGCCTATATAAACCATCATTTTCCACCTTGAAACCCCTAACACATACCTAAGGAGATCAAGCACACATCAAGCAAAGACTCAAGCATTTTGAAAGATCAAAACAGCCCTACATCTTCCCTGCACATCACGCCCACACACCCCTCCTCACTGCCCACTGATTCACGCACATTACAACGCCTCAATCAGCCCTCAACCTCACGTAGTTGGCCTCTAATTTCCTCTATAATTCAAGCACACTACAGCCTCTGTCCAGACCTGAAGATTCACGCCATCACAGCCCCCAAACCAGCCCCATTTTCACGCCAAGATAGCCTCAAAACAGACCTGAAACTCACGAACATACTGCCTGAAATTAGCCCCACGAAATTGCACCCAAATCACCCTTATTCCCCCCCCCCTCAAACCAGTGCACAAACTGACCTTATCAACCCTCTGAAGGTCACGCCAAACAGCAGCTCAAGGGGACTCCAAACAGCGAACAAAAGTGCGAAACAGTGAGCAGAACATTGAACCAGCGAACCAGTGAAATTGTAGTGCCTTTGCCCTTCCGACGGCCATATAACGCATCTCCAAGGAACGACATAAAAGGTTAGACCTGAGGGTTTATATTACACAGAATTTTCTCACATTAAATAATGATTTAAAAATGTATTTTATGGCATTTTAACATGAGTAGTTAACTTGGCATGTTGTTGGAATTGGCTCACATGAAATAATGGTTAAAATGTGTTTAATGTGTTTAATTAGTTTAGTATGTTGTATTAAATTTATTTGCATGAGTTAATTTAGAAAGGTATTTTTTTTTTATTTGTTAGCATGAATGATTAGCTTGGCGCGTCATTTAGGATTAATTCACATGAAATAATGATTTAGAATGGTTGTTTGAGCATGTTATTAGTTTACATGGAGTAATGACGTAGGAAGTATGTTTAATTTAAATGGCTATTTAAGCATGTTATTTAGAATTAGTTTACATGAAATATTGACTTAGAATATGTGTTTAATAATGCTAGCATGAATAATTAATTTAACATGTTAATTAATTTAGGTTACATAAATTAATAAGGTAGGATTGCATGTAATTTGTTTTTTCTGTCGCATGAATGTCATTAATTAGTACGTGATGTGGTTTTGAGTGAATGGAATATGTATTCTTTTTGTGGTATATTGGATGGAAACCCTGACATAAATTCCATAGCCGAATCCGAATGGACGGTAGTATGGTTTGCACTCGGGATACAACGCCCCGTACCACTTAAAAGACTCACATGTTTCATTTCACTCAAATTTGTATTTGAAGCATGATTAGATTGTTGTAATGTTGTTTTTACTTTCAAAGCATGTGAACTTAGATTTAGGCATGTATGTTGAGTAGACTTGGTTAAAATTATACAAATCCATTCATTACAAGTGACATAAGTAAGGGACCATTCCGAACCCAACGGTTTGAGGTCTTCCCTTGCGAGGGGTGAGTGCGGCCTTAAATCTTTGTCCCGGTTCACACCGGGTGGCGACTCCATGTTATTTCACACTTCTCAGCTAGGCCGCGAGCCTAGGACGGCGTCGCCCAGTTTCTGTTGTCTACAGTCTGGCGACTCCACTGGGGATAGAGAATCGGCCTCGAAATATTGTCTTGTAATATTTGGATTTGTGTTTTAATTAACCATGACTACTGTGGGTTTAGGGAGTTTAATTAAAGGCATTGTTAGGGCTAGGTGATGTTTGGTGTCTTCCTTCACTCACTACCTTTTTACAAGGAAAAGCTGTGAAGGCACCTAGATAATCATCTTCCTAGGGGATGGTTGGTGTCTTCCTTCACTCACTACTTTTTTTATAAGGAAAAGCTGCGAAGGCATCTAAATAATCATCTCATGTGATAGACTAATTTGGAGGACTCGTTGTTTATTCCTGTCACCAAGCGATAAGAGCCTAAGGGGCTTGGGTATCCACGGTGAGCTTTGCTCCGCCCTCCCTCTGGGGAATCTACAACGGGAAGTCCATTTGACAGTTAGTCACATACCTTAACTTGTTGACATATAAGGTACACTCACTTGGTCGTTTGAACCCTTGAGTGGGGAGTCCTAGTTGTGGGTAATCCTTTGTCAATAAGGGCCTTTGTTTACATTCCTAGAACTTACACATGAACCTTAGTTTTGTGACCAGTAAAAATTACTTATTTATGCTTGTGTTTTGGACCATTATCATTTGGATTCAGTTGGACTTTTTGTCAATAAATGTGAACTTGTTGAGCCATTTAAACAGGGACAAGTTCATGTCTTTTGACAATTAGGCCAAAAGCTTCTAAAATGCTAATGGGCTATTTTGTGTTTAGGCCTCTTATTATTTGAAGTTATTTAGTTATATTATCGCAAAGTGTAAACATGTTGGGCCTTTTCAACTGGGACAAGTTTGCACTGCGCAATAGTGTGACTAAATACTTTGAAATGATAACGGGCCGATTATTGTAAATTCTTTTACGAGCTTATTTATTTCATACATCACGCGCATCTCATGCATGCATGCATCATGTTAACCCTTTGTGCTTAAAAGCCATCATAGATTCCCGTTGGGTTAGGGAGGAAAAAAGATTTTTCAAGGGACCATCAACCAGTATGATCAAGTCAACCAACGAGGAATCCCATTTGGATCGATTGGAGATCAAAGTGACCAAAATTGTTGAGCAACTGCAAGTTTTGACCAATGTTGTGGCTAGTTTGACTGTACCCAGTGTAGCCAGTGACAGAAAGTTGTGCAACCGGAATGGAAAGACCATTGAGGAACCTTCAAAGCCCAAGCCCACTTCCTCTGGGGTTACCCCTGCTAGAGACAGACGATTCTCCAAACTTGGTAGACCTTTGTCAGAGGTGTTTAAGGAGTTGAAAAGGCAAGGACTCATAATTCCCTTAGAGCCCAGACCACTTCCAAACCCTGTGCCACGCTACCTTAACCTGAACCTTTTTGTTGCCTCCACCAGCAAAGAGGTCATGACACCGACAACTGCGCCCCCCGCCTTAGGCATGAAATCCAAGACCTCATAGACTCCCAAAAAATACCCGATCCTGAAAGAGAACAACCCGATACACATAAAAAATCTCCACCCTCTCGCATAATCAACCCCGGCCTACCTGACAGCCATGTCCTTCAAACTCGCAACTACCAAACTTCTCGCAGGGGGATACATGGCAACAATGGTAAAAGTGAAATAAAACAGAGGGAGGATCTTTGGGAAAACCTCTCGGACAGTGACGAAGGTGAATTGGCAGAAGAACTATTGAAACTGGAAAAGTTGTTGGTCGAAGGAAGCAAGAAGACAGGGGAAGACGAAGTTACAAATCACGGGGATGTTTATTTCCCTGATCTTATTCAACTCTGATCCATCATTTATTTTGTCTACTTGTTCGAACCTTTTTCTAAATGATAATAAAGAAGTTCATTTCGCTTACTTGCCTGAGTCTCATTCATTCAACCTGCACAATATGAGTATATTTGACAACCCTGATACCATGATATTCAGTGACACTCAGAACACGGAGAATTCTCAGCGGAGTAAGCAGAAAAAGACAGAAAATCGGGAAAAAGGCAAGGAGATTACCAGATTTGGGAGTTCACCGAATTGGTCGATGAAAACAGATTGAAGCTGCACTTTGCTAAAAAAAAAAGAACTGAGCGGTCACCAAGGGAACGGGCAGAAGACCTAACCCAACGGGATAGGGAATTCATCCATGCATACACGTACCTTGCATCTTTGTTCTGTGTTGTGTTTTTGCAGATTTCAGAAGAAAACCAGCAGAGAGCGACTAGAGAGTGGCGCCGAGGAGCACAATGAAGATCCAAGCCATCACGAAAAGGGAGTATCTCTTCACTTACATATTTACATGCACATGTATTCATATTGTTGTTTTGTATTTGCAGGTTTAAAGAAAAAAGAAGGAAGAAGAAAGAAAGGAGAGAAAGCAGTAAGAATCAGAAAATCGAAAAGCGGCGCGAGCACAAAAGACGACGGTGAAAGCAAAGGCGGAGCAAGTTAAGACAGAGGGATTGGTGTTTGGCATTCACAAGAATGAGAGATAATTCGTTAATGGTGGCAGAAACCTATAACTGTTTGGTCCATTCACGACATGTTGAAGTGGAAGAGATCCACAACTTTTTGACATACCAGGATCTCCTTTGTTATTTTCTGTTATTTTCCTGGAACGAATCCACAACTTTTTGACATCTCACGATTTCTCTTGTTGTTTTTGCAGACATGATTCGATGGCCTTTCTTGACTTCTGATGACTTCTTTTGTGATTTAGCTAACCATCGTTATTGCAATCATTGTTCACCTCTTTTGCAGGTCCTATAAATTCAGCTCGGCATTGCTCTCCTCAACACATTCAAATATACATCCAAGTAAGAGAAAAAAAATGGAAGCTACTTCACAGCAACGATTCAAGAGAATCTGTGTTTTCTGTGGATCCAACCCTGGTAACATACCTAAATTCTTGGAAGCTGCTAAGGAATTGGGGCGAGTCATGGCTGCGAAAAACATGCACTTGGTATATGGCGGTGGCAATCTGGGAATGATGGGAGCTGTTTCAAAAGCCGTTCAAGATGGTGGCGGTAATGTTTTGGGAATCATCCCGAGACCTTTGGCAGATGAACAATTAATCGGGCCAACAAATGGAGACGAGCGCATTGTATCAGGTATGTCTGAACGACTCCATGAAATGATTAATACTGCAGATGCGTTCATTGCATTACCAGGTGGACTTGGCACATTCGAAGAAATATTTACAGTGGCGTCATGGGCACACCTAAACGTTCACCGGAAACCCATCGGGTTGCTTAATATTGAGCACTTCTTCGATTTCCTGTTTGTGTTTCTTGCGGAAGCCAAGAGACATGAATTTGTCACCAAATTTGTGGAAGACATTTTCCTGACGGCAACAAAGGCCGAAGAGTTGATTGACCAGATCCTGGCTTTTGAGCCGAAGCTTGACCCTATCATCTCCAAATTGGACTGGACTGATAGTGATCGTGGCAAGAAGCGCAAATTGGACATTGATCTGAATCGGTAATGTGCCCTGCTGACCAGGTATCACAAGGTCTATTTGAAAGTTTGTGTTTTATTTGAAAAGTTTGTATTTTATTTTAATTGTTGAAAAAATGAGTGTGAAAAAAAAAGAGAAAAAGAGAAAAAAGAGGAAAAGAAAAAAAAACAAAGAAAGAAAAAAAATAAGTGAAAAAAAAAAAAAATTTGATGAGTGAGAGAAGTCTTTGATAGTTAGACATATGTCCAGTGATAACATTGCATGCTGTAGGGAGAAACCCTAGAAACAATAAGTACGAGACGTGCTCTCATCTCGTATTTTGAATGGATTGATCTGAGTTAGACTCACGAGCACCTAATTACGGGATCCTAGCAGTAGAAACCTGAGTAGTTATCGAGGTAACTAGTTGAAGAGATGATGTATTAGTGAATGACCGTTTGCTTAGGTGTCCACACTGGTTTACCGATGCTATGATATATGATATGGTTGGAAATTAAAAAAAAAGTCTCTGAAAAAAAAAAAAAAAAATAGACCACCTATAACCGATAAGCGTGAAGCTACCATGGGCGAGTATTAGGACCACCATGAGGAGAAATGCTACCTTAAAGGGTAGGTGTGTCAGAAAAAGAAAAAAAAAATTTCAAAATGAAAAGAAGAGACAAAAAAAAAAGATGAAAACCATACCATGTTGAGTATGCTGAAGTAATCACAGAATGTGATTAAGACATCCAGGTTGGTTAGACCCACTGGTTCGATTCTCTGAAACGAAATCACCAAGTTGGCTTACTTAAGGACTAAGCTGCGAAAGAGCCCTGACACACACACACTGGGAGTCTAGTTCAGATCACCCATTCAGAAGATTGGATTTGAGTGTATCAAGTACTTTGAAGGTTCTCTGGTTTTGACACACAACATTCGTTGAGGACGAAAATATGTTTAGCTATTAAGATTGTCTCGAGGAGAGCAATATAGTATGTTGAAATAAATCATTTGCATCACTATCTATCTTTGATGGGTATGACACTCTGCGGGTTGAGGCCCACATCATTATCAGTCTTTGCCGGGTACAGCACTCTGCGGGTTGAGACCCACATCACTATCTATCTTTGCTGGGTATGACACTCTGCGGGTTGAGGCCCACATCATTATCAGTCTTTGCCGGATACGGCACTCTGCCATATACCAAACTTACTTATCTCTTAACCCGAAATCACCCCAAACCATTCTAAAGCCACCTAAGTACCCAAACCCACATCCAAAGCCCATAAAACCAAAATAAATCAAACACCAAGCCCACCCTCCATTAGGCCCACGACCATAACACTAAAATTACCCCTCCTTACACTATTCCAACATGATTTACCCATATACCAAACTTACTTTAACCATTCCACCTCACTTTAACAAAATATTAAATAAATAACACTTCACTCATTCAATACCCATACCTCACCCATACTTCACTCATTCAAACCCATACCTCACCCATACCTCACTCATTCAAACCCATACCTCACTCATTCACACCCACACCTCACTCATTCAAGCTTACACCTCCACTACACCATTTGCCTATATAAACCATCATTTTCCACCTTGAAACCCCTAACACATACCTAAGGAGATCAAGCACACATCAAGCAAAGACTCAAGCATTTTGAAAGATCAAAACAGCCCTACATCTTCCCTGCACATCACGCCCACACACCCCTCCTCACTGCCCACTGATTCACGCACATTACAGCCCTCAATCAGCCCTCAACCTCACGTAGTTGGCCTCTAATTTCCTCTATAATTCAAGCACACTACAGCCTCTGTCCAGACCTGAAGATTCACGCCATCACAGCCCCCAAACCAGCCCCATTTTCACGCCAAGATAGCCTCAAAACAGACCTGAAACTCACGAACATACTGCCTGAAATTAGCCCCACGAAATTGCACCCAAATCACCCTTATTCCCCCCTCAAACCAGTGCACAAACTGACCTTATCAACCCTCTGAAGGTCACGCCAAACAGCAGCTCAAGGGGACTCCAAACAGCGAACAAAAGTGCGAAACAGTGAGCAGAACATTGAACCAGCGAACCAGTGAAATTGTAGTGCCTTTGCCCTTCCGACGGCCATATAACGCATCTCCAAGGAACGACATAAAAAGGTTAGACCTGAGGGTTTATATTACAGAATTTTCTCACATTAAATAATGATTTAAAAATGTATTTTATGGCATTTTAACATGAGTAGTTAACTTGGCATGTTGTTGGAATTGGCTCACATGAAATAATGGTTTAAAATGTGTTTAATGTGTTTAATTAGTTTAGTATGTTGTATTAAATTTATTTGCATGAGTTAATGATTTAGGAAATGTATTTTTTATTTGTTTAGCATGAATGATTAGCTTGGCGCGTCATTTAGGATTAATTCACATGAAATAATGATTTAGAATGGTTGTTTGAGCATGTTATTAGTTTACATGGAGTAATGACGTAGGAAGTATGTTAATTTAAATGGCTATTTAAGCATGTTATTTAGAATTAGTTTACATGAAATATTGACTTAGAATATGTGTTTAATAATGCTAGCATGAATAATTAATTTAACATGTTAATTAATTTAGGTTACATAAATTAATAAGGTAGGATTGCATGTAATTTGTTTTTTCTGTCGCATGAATGTCATTAATTAGTACGTGATGTGGTTTTGAGTGAATGGAATATGTATTCTTTTTGTGGTATATTGGATGGAAACCCTGACATAAATTCCATAGCCGAATCCGAATGGACGGTAGTATGGTTTGCACTCGGGATACAACGCCCCGTACCACTTAAAAGACTCACATGTTTCATTTCACTCAAATTTGTATTTGAAGCATGATTAGATTGTTGTAATGTTGTTTTTACTTTCAAAGCATGTGAACTTAGATTTAGGCATGTATGTTGAGTAGACTTGGTTAAAATTATACAAATCCATTCATTACAAGTGACATAAGTAAGGGACCATTCCGAACCCAACGGTTTGAGGTCTTCCCTTGCGAGGGGTGAGTGCGGCCTTAAATCTTTGTCCCGGTTCACACTTGGTGGCGACTCCATGTTATTTCACACTTCTCAGCTAGGCCGCGAGCCTAGGACGGCGTCGCCCAGTTTCTGTTGTCTACAATTAGTTAACCCGAATGGCATTACTAAAAACTCATAATGTCCATATCGAGTTCTAAAAGCCGTCTTAGATATATCTGCTTCCTTCACCTTTAGCTGATGGTACCCGGATCTCAAGTCTATTTTAGAGAATACATTGGCTCCCCGTAATTGATCGAAAAGATCATCAATCCGAGGCAAAGGATATTTGTTACGAATGGTAACCTTATTCAATTTCCGATAATCGATACACAATCTCATGGAACCATCTTTCTTTTTCACGAATAACACTGGTGCACCCCATGGTGAAAAACTAGGCTTTATAAAGCCTTTATCTAACAGTTCTTGCAATTGTATCTTCAACTCCTTCAACTCTACAGGAGCCATCCTGTAAGGAGCAAGGGATATAGGGGCTGTACCAGGAATTACATCGATGTTGAAATCAACTTCTCTATCCGGTGGTAAACCAGGTAGTTCATCTGGAAATACATCAGCAAAATCTCTCACAACCGAAATCTCATGTAACTCTGATGTACCTATTCTGGAATCTACTATGTGAGCTAAATAGGCATCATAACCTTTCCGCAACAACTTGCTGGCTCGTATTGCAGATATCACATAGGAGGGAACAAATCTTCTCTCCCCTCTAAAGGAAAATTTTTGCCCATCCAGACCCTCAAAATCCACAACTTTCTCATGACAATTTACTGTTGCTCGATGAAAAGATAACCAATCCATACCCAAAATGACATCAAAATCATGTATCTCCACACAAATCAAATCTGCTAACAAATCATGTTCACTAACACGAATTACACATCCTTTGTAAACTTACTTAGCAATAAAGGAATATCCGACAGGGGTAGCAACAACTAACTCACAATCTAGTTCACTCCCTTCTCTATCGGCATGCAATGCAAAAGATTTTGAAACAAAGGAATGTGTAGCACCAGGATCAATAAGTATTCGGGCATTTCGACCAAAGATAGACACCATACCTGTGATAACCTCTGGTGCTGCTAAAGCTTCCTGTTGCGTCATAGCAAATACTCTACCTTGGGCTCTAGGTCTGCTAGTCTGACCACTTGGAGCAACTCTACTCTGAGCACCTGAACCTGTGTGAGCTCCAGAAGTCTGACCACGAACCCCACTCTGACTAAAATTGCCTCTGAAATTCTGAGCTGGAGGAACAACTGTCCTCTGAGTCTGTCTACTGCTAACATTAGGACAATCTCTCTTCAAGTGACCCACTTCTCCGCACAAAAAGCAACCTTTGGTACCCAATCTGCACTCTCCAAGATGATTCTTCCCACAAATAGCACATGGTGGAAATCTTCTTTCTTAAGCTTGGCTTTGCTGACCACTAGGAATCCCACTAGGTGGAGCTCTCACTGAACTCTGACTAACTGTAGGTCGACTTTGTTTCTGCGGCTGTCCAGAACTCATCTGATAACTACCACTGGGTCTTGAGTCACCCCATTTCTTACTCTGATTTCCTTCTCCAAAAGATCGATGCTCCCTGTTTCTCTTCCTTAACTGAAAATCTAGCCCAATTTGCCATTCTCTTTCTGCAAACTCTGCTTTTCTAGCAAAATCTGCCATCTCAGTCAAACTGTCCATAGGAAATAATCTGATCCTGGATCTCAATTCTGCATTCAGACCGTTAAGAAAATGATCCATCTTGCCCTATTCATGGTCTTTCAAATGTGGAACAAACTGTACCAACTCATGGAATGCGGTGTCATACTGATCTACTGTGCGGCTACCCTGAGTCAACCTATAAAATTCCCTTCTCTTTTCATCCATAAAAGCAGAATTCATATAATTACTCATGAACTCCCTCTTGAACTTCTCCCAAGTTAACACATTAGTCTCTGAGAATTTACCTCTTACACTCTTCCACCATTTATCAGCTTGCTCTGTCAAAAGTTGATACACATGGTGGCACTTCTGTTCATCAGTTAATCTCATCAACTCAAAAGCCTTCTCAATCCTGTCCAAGAAATTTCCAGCTACAATGGGATCCTTCTTCCCATCAAACTCAACAGCTCCTCTTTCTTTCATTCCTTTAGCAATATTATCTTCATTAACTAAAGGAGTTACCTGAGCTGGACCATGACCCCATGCTGGAGGGTAGTAATACGGATAAGGGTAAGCACCAGGAGGAACATCTACTGGTGGAGGAGCATAATAAGGTGGAGGGTAGTAACCTGGAGGAGGTATAGGATAACCCTGATTTACTGGAGGAGGTGGAGGAGGTGCTGGAAAATTTCCCTGAGGTGCTGCAGGGGCTGGAGGAACATTACTACTAGAAGGATGATGAACTGGGGTACTATCCCCGAAAACCGAGGCTATGGAATCTTCTACAACAGGATTAGGGTTCCCTTCAAAGGTTTCCCCTTCATAAGAATTAACCTCCTCATCAACTGGAGGTGCCCTAGAAGGTTGGCCAACATTTTCTATCCTACGAGTACGAACTCGACCTGCACCTCGAACTCTGAAACGCGGAGGCATCTGAAAACACATGAAAGATGTCAACCGCTAGAAGACATAGAATAACTAATAAAGAGATTGAAGTGTCTACAGAATCTATGAACCCTGGGCTCTGATACCATTAATTGTCACACCCGTCCCCTTAGGTAGAGTATGGGTGAGACGGAGACTAGAAACTGGCAGAGTTTCCCCTGTAATATGGACTAATCCTCCAAATACAAGGAAAAATCTAAACTGAAAATATCATATCATCATAAAACTAGGATCTCCATGATCCAACTCAACATAATATCCATAAAGGAAATACAATAACCTCAGTATCAATTAAAGGCTCAATGCCTATAATCACATAACAAATTCTCCCGGAAATACATATCTAGAAATACAGTCTCAAAACATAACAAGACACTCTACTGTTGGCACAACCTTTTCTCTACTGGCTGGAATGATGACGAAACAGCAGATGAAAGAACGATCTACTAATCTGCTAAACCTGAAATGTTAAGGAATGGGGGGTAAGCTCACGCTTAGTGCAATGGATCACAGCTTAGTGCCGTGGATAATCAAGTAACAAAGTGGATCGAACAAGTCTTTCATAATATAAATAAATACATAAGCTGTAAATCGATATCTCAAACATTTACTTGAAATCGTAAATCTCATTTCTCATAAACTCATTTCAAATAAAACTCAAATCATAAATCTCTTTTTTCATAAAACTCATGCTGCTCAAAAATACTCTGTAAAGATAAATCTGTTTATTCATCTATATGCACAACCTCATGACAAATATGGCAAAGCTGGCAACATGGGGCTTCCCCACGGCAAAACTGGCATCCGGAGCAAACTGGCAACGTGAGACCTTATCTCACGGCAATAATTGGCAACATGAGACCTTATCTCACGGCAATAATCTGGCACATATAAGTACACGGGGTGCATCCTAACATAAAAATCATTTCCAAAATTCATGCTCATATATCTCAAATTATGCAAGTTTCTCATATATCACAAACACATGATTTCAACATAATCAATATTCGATCCATACCTTATAGCAAAATATATAAACTTTCTGAAAACAAACTCATTTAATGCATTACCTTAAAAATTCATTTAAGAAAACATACATACTATATACTTTTGAAAACATCAATGTTACAAGTTTATCCACGCACCTGGAGAGCTGACTACTGAGAAAGGAACTATGCAGCAGGACCGTCCCTGCTTACAGTATCACGATCACCTAATAGACAAAAGAATTTACTATAAGGAACATAATCCTAACTAGAATAAATGAAAGAATATGCAAGAAACGTGATTCGGTCGTTCTCGCAATCCTAACGAAATTTAAGATTCGGAGGTCCATTACTACTCGAAATGGTCTGAAATTCGCGGAGGAGACTCGGGAAGTCGGCGCGAAGATTCTGTCCGGCGCGTGGTGGACACTCGCCGATTGGCCAGGCCGCGCGTGGGCCTCACGCGCCGCCACATAGGACGCGCGTGAGCTTCACGCGCCGGTCCGATCGGAAATTTTCCGACGGTCGAGCGTTCCTCTCTCTCTCCCGGATCTAATGGCGCTGACGGTTTGTCGATCGGAGTTCCGGATCAACGGGAAATCAAGAAAAACCATAAAAAGTTTCTTACCGAGATCTCTACAAAAATTGGGAGTTTCCCGAGATGAAACCACTACCAAAATGATCCTCTCAACGAGATCTACACTTTTCCTTAAGGACTCGGTTGGGTTTGAGCTACGGATTGGCCGGATCGGGACTAAGCTTCTCTTTTCTCCTTTTTCCTCTTTCTTCTCTCTCGCGTATCTCTCTCTCACGGCTGCTGTGTGTGTGTTAGATTAGGTTTTCATTTTTCTTTTATAGTCACATGGAAAATAACAATTACCTCCCTAAACTTGCCTCAAATCTCATTATAAATCCAAACTTCCACAAACTTAATAATTTAGTCCTTAAATTTATTTGGGGTGTTACACTTACTGCAACAATAATTATCTAATTCAAAATCAGAAGTGTTCAACATCTTAAAGCACAATAATGACCTTGAAATTTATCAAAATAAACAATGGATAATCAGTTCAATGAGTTTGAAATGGACAATACATAAATTTTACACACGATCATGGTAAAGCAATCATTATGGAGATTAATTGCAGAAGTAAAATCATATTCAATAACCAAAAACTAAGAATAAAAGCGCTAAATGATTTCAACGTGCTCAAGTTCACCGCAATAAGGAAAAAAACTCAAGAACTTACTTCTGCGTAGCATTAGGAGACGAGCCTACTACTTCAGCTACGTAACCAGCAGGTGACATTGTGTTCGAAACTTCACTAAAGTTGAATACTGGTTAAAAGTAGCTAAGTGGAGAGATGCAGAACAAATTTTCAGCACTTGAGAAATCATCTCACCAACTTCAACAATTAATTTAATAAAATTCAAAAGCAGAAATGTTACAACGTCTTAAAGCACAATAATAAACTTGAAATTTATCAAAATAAACAATGGATAATCAATTCAATGAGTTTGAAATGGACACTATATAATTTTTACACATGACCATGGCCAAGCAATCATTATGGAGATTAATTGGAGAAGTAAAATCATATTCAATAACCAAAAACTAAGAACAAATGTACTACCTGATGATTTCAACATGCCCCAAGTTCACGACAATTCGAAAAAAAATCACGAACATCCTTCTCCATAGCATTAGGAGACAAGCATACAACTTCAGCAACTTAACCCGCAGGAGACAAATACTGGTTAAAAGGACCTCGTTGGAGAGATGCAGAATAAATTTTCAGCACTTGAGAAGTCACCTCACCAACTTCAACAATTAACAGTCATATATTTATAGAATTTGACAGAAAATGCTATTTTTGCAAGGAAGGGCTATGACAACTGAAGTTTCAGCAAGAGATAAATTGTTATCACATTGGTGCTGAATTCAGTGATCTTAAAGTTCATATCCTCTAGTGGTCCTACCTCACATCAAACCCTTTTCGGCATTCAATCAAAGACAAAATTGCTAGAAATTTCAAACATTTAGTCAACAAATTACTGAGTCTCAGGCCTGTTAGCAATTTGATGGTTCATTTCATGATTTTATCTATATATTGTGAGTTTCAATTTCCAGCTGCCCAAATATGATCTTAATTAGCTACATTTATCGATCCTAGAAATTATGTAAATTGTAAACTCCACTTGAGGCTTTCTGAAAATGGAAACAGCATAATTTTATTTCATTAAATTGCAAAAGTATCTATCTTTTAAAGCAAATCTTAGCTTGTACTTTAAGTAACAATCAAGGTCAAACAAGCAAACAGAAAGTAGGTTAAAGTTAAAAGCCAAAAGTGCAGCAACTCGCATGACCTGATTAAATTATTAAACATACTTATATATGGGTCTATTTAGGAGTGTTCTTTTGCAATGTCAAAAGCAATTTCAAATACCCAAAAATACTTTTACAATAAATCCTGAATTGCGTTGTGAAGAATTCAAATACCCAAAATTAACCTAAAACTAAAATACATGAAATTTGCAATTAACCCTTTTAATTATTATTTTGGAAAAAAAAAAAAAAAAAACAAGAAACAATTTTAAGCGCACCTGTTATTAATCAGTGGTTAGAGACGAAGATAAGCTTTTGGTTCCCAAACATACCCTTTTAATCTTTTAACTGTTTTTTAGTTAACAGTCCGTACTTACCCTAACTAATTAACTAACTAACTAACTAACCCTACGCGCGAATAAAGAGCATGGCACGGGAAGCATGATTATGATAATGAACGAGTTAATTATGAAATTTATTGTTTTCTTTTCTTTTTTTTTTTCCAAAAAAGAGAGCGTGTTGGTGTCGTGTTTGTTTAAAAGAGCGTGGATTTTTCTTTACTTTTGCTTTGATTTTAATTGGAACGGTGGCTCGTTCATCGCTGTTTTCTACTTTCTAGTTTCTATTAATAATTTTGGCGGTGAATGTAACTGTATGAGCAGTTAGTTAGCTACAGTTCAGTTTTTTTTTTTTAAATTAAAAATATGATAATTTATTTATTTTTAGTGCAGTTAGTAAAATATTTTAAATCCAGAAAATCGAAAGTCCAAATTTGGAAGTGTGTTAAATTTTTGTGTAAAACTCGTAAAATAAACCAAATAAAGTGTCTAATGTAGGCCCGGGCATTATCGAATTCGGATCGGATCGAACCGAATCCGAATTCGATCCGATCCGATCCGAAATTTGTTGATATATACGATCCGATCGGATCGGATCAGCGAATCGAACTCGATCCGATTCGATCCGATAATTATCGGATCGAATCGGATCGACTCGATTCAATTCGATTCTAATCGGATCGGATCCGTCCGATCCGATCCGATTATTCACTACAGACAGACAGCAGTACAGCACAAGCAAGATCATCTGATTCTAGTTTTGTACACACAACAATGACAATAACATGTTACAACATGACTACAAGATGAAGAAAAATAAAATAGTAGTTACTGCAGACTGCAGTACACACTACACATAACAATACCACAAGATCAAGATGTCAAAATCAACAAAAGTACAAAACTACGAAAGCCAAAAGTTTACACACAACACAACCAACATGACCACAATATCAAATTATCAATCCATAATACTATCCATTATCCAGTATTCCCAGTGTCCTTCCACTTCCAGCACGGCAGCAGCACCACAACAACATCAAGCCTGCAAAAGATGGAAATTAACAAACAATGTTTCTGAAATATAAAATATAAGTATATAACCACTTCATATCGTAAAGGCACCATCATATCATCAAAAGAGGAAATAAATGAACAAATTGTTTATTTGCTACTAACTACTAAGGTCTTACTTCAATACTTCCTTCAGTTAATAAGTTCCCCTATTTTTTAAGCTAGTAAATGTTTATTCAAATAAATAATCAAAGAAAAACATAACTTTGTCAAAATTGTACCTTCAAAGATAATGATCCGGTGATTGTGATTCAGATTGTAACTTGTGTCTTGTGATATTCTTCAAATAAAATAAAATAAAAATTATTCACAGTTAGTAAGTTTGCATTTAATGTAATGGTATTCACTATAAAAAATTAAAAATTAAAAAACTAATTAAGTAATTAATAATTTTGTTTTTACCTTCCTCAAGTTTTTCGTAGTACTCTGCCTCCAATAACATTGCTTCCACTTCATTGGTTTTGTCAATTGTAAGCCTATTCCGTATCCAATTTTGAGTGCATATTAGAGCCTCGACCATAACAGGAGTTAATGAGCTACGAAAACTGTCAAGAACACGACCACTCGTACTAAATGCCGATTCAGATGCCACAGTTGATACCAGCATTGCAAAAATATCACGAGCAATCCTAGCCAAAATTGGATACTTACCGGTATTTGTTTTCCACCACATCAGAACACTAAAGCTAGGGTCACGACTAATCATAGGGTTCCATTAAATACATTTCAACCTCAGTACTATCCTCTTGATGCATTGCATGACTAGTCTGAAAAACTTGAAATGGATCATCAGGTTGCACGTTTGTATTGCGCTTACGCACTCTATCTTGTACTCGCGGTCTAACAAATGGCTGAGATTGTGTAGCACTAGACCCATCTCCACCAACACCAGTTACACCCCCAGCCCTTGATCCATCATTGTCAACAAACAACCCATTTGTGCCATACCAATCATTATACATATCGTATAATCTCTTCAATAAATCTCTAGAAGACTTTCTCATTTCCTCTATCTTCACATCATCATTATCAAAAAGTATACCAAAGCAAACAGAGGCAAATGTCATCTTACGTCGTGGATCAAGAATAGTACTCACAATCAATAATTTATTGATTTTGGCAGTGGTCTCCCAATATTTATCAAACTTCATCTTCATAGATAATGCCATGTCATGCAAAAGAGGATGTTCATTACGCGCCAGGTTTTTCAAACTTGTATGAATCTTGCAAATCTCATTGTAGGTGAAACAAGATGTGACGGTGGATGAGGCACTGAACATATTCGTTGCATCGTAAAAATCTCCAAAAAATCAGCAAAGTATTGAGCTTTCTCCCAATCTATATCTGTAGGAGGCCCAACCCTTTTGCTCACATTTTCATCATCTCTAAAATATGGAGCATATTGACCATCATCATCAATCATTCGATCAAAGGCCTTCTGAAAGTCTAATGCAGCATTCAACATTAAGTAGGTGGAATTCCACCTAGTAGGAACATCTAAGATGACACTGCCCTTGCTCTCAATCTTCTCACGTGCTACCGCCGATTTAAATGCTTCAAATCTTGATGGAGAAGATCTCACATACTTAACAGCATTTCGAATTGCTATAATGCTGTCATCCATTTTTTTCAAACCATCAGACACAACTAAGTTCAATATGTGAGCACAACACCGCATATGCACATAGAATTATCACAATAGCTTCTATGTTTCAGTAGCTTCTATGTTAGGATTTAGGAATGAAGCCATCATACAATAACAGTCTAAGTGTCTAACACCTCACTGGCTCACTGCTTTCCTGTTTCCAGTTTGGCAGTTTCCATAGAGTTCTTTGACAGTTTCAAAAGGATAGCAAACACCTCACTGCCTCAGACCTCACAGACACAATCACAGTATGCATTTTCTGCCTCAGACCTCACCTTACACCACCAAATGTTGGACAGCAACTATATACATTCATGAAACCCCTAAAATGACTTAAACGCCTTCTTATCAAACATATTAGGCTATTAGCCTCTCCAATACACACCAATGCATTTCAAATTACAAAATCATAAGAAAACACTATTGATGTAAATAGTCATTATATCAATTCCACCAGAGTATTTTGTTTTGACATCAATCAGAATCAATTCCAGTATAGTTTCAAAAGGAAGCAAGTTAACCACCAAATGACTGAAAGACGCCAAAAAATGAAAAGAATTTTGAGAGGCTTCAAGAATTTAAATCAAAAGAATATATTATGGAGGTTCAAATTGTTTCAACTTCACAAAGCACTAGTCAACAAAGGCCATGAAGAACCATCCACAATTACGCAAATTTAATGAATCATGGAGGGAGGGCATGAACAACTGGAAACAGTGGATTTAACAATCTACCAACCACAAAACAAGATAAAATCCCAAAACCACTATAAAGGTTAAACATCAGTGCGTGGATGATGTAGAGAAAGAAGTAGAGAAAGAAGTTAATTACCTTGATCCTTGATGAAACTTGAAACCTGCGTGGATGATGTCTCTGGTTCTGTCTGATGTCGCTGGTTGTGTACTTGTGTGTGGCTGATTCGAGGAACGGAGGAAATGGATGATGAAGAACAGATCAACAGAAGAAGAGTAGAACTTAGAAGTCTGATTTTTGAAATTTTGATAGTCTGAAATGAAACTATGAGTGAGAAATGAGAATCGTGAGATGAGAGTATGACTCATCTGAGACCAAAATGAACCCTAACTTATGAGACCGTGAGAGAGTGACAGTGACTGAGACCAAAATGAACCCTAACTTATGCAAAACGACGTCGTTTTTGACACTGCAAAACGACGTCGTTTTGCTTATAAAAAAAATAAAAAAAAAAAAAACGATCGGATCGGATCGGATAAAATCCGATCCGATCCGAAATCCATCGAATCCGTCTGTGATTGTCCGATCGGATAAATGAATCGGATCCAATCTGATTCGATCCGATCGGATCGGATCCGATTCGATTCGATCCGATCCGAGGCCCACCCCTAGTCTAATGTCATTGATATTGTTTTAAAAATTAGATCGATTATTAAATCGATGATCTAAAAGATTTAATGAGTCATTCGTTCGGCCGATTGAATCGTTCCGATAGAACTGGCAGAATCGACTAACGTCATAAATAATTTTATTTAATTAAAAATTATATAATATATATAAAATAAAATAAAATCATTAATTATAATAATTTATAAATCAAAACAAAATGATTTGGAACCCTTTTATTTAAAAAAAAAAAAAATCCAAAATTAATCTGATTCACTGATTTTAACAGATTTTTTACATGGTCGATTTTTAAAGGTTTTTCAGACCAAATTCATGATCAGTTCTCGATTTAATCGATCAGTCCAATCTGATTATGAATACATGGATCATCGGGATCTCCATTCAATCCTTTGATATCATTTTCTTTCTTCTTCTTCTTTTCCCCCTTTCATTATAAATTTTCATTTTTTGGTAGTGGGGTCGATTCACAGTCTTTTTTTAATGGGTCATGCTAACGAGTGCCCTTAGGGCACTCGTTAATAATCCATTTTCCATTTTTGGAAAGTTTTCATGTGGAATAAAAAAAATTATCAAAACATTAATTATTTTTTATTTTTCCATGAAAACTTTCATAAAATAAATCATTAACATATCATTTCCCTTTTTTTTTTTACTTTGATTTTTGCCCACTACTGAAGTGAAGGCAACTTGTGTCCGTACTATTCAACTTGTTGAAAGGCCATTAATTGCGAGCACGAAATTTTCCAAATTTCTCAAACTAATTTATTAGGTATAACAAAAATTTTAGTATTCTTATCTATATCATTACTCACATTTCTTCTCCTTCTTAAAAACATTATATATATAAATTTAATATTTGAAATATTACACAATATTGTTTTGAGACAAAACATTAGTATATTACAGTAAATTAATATCTATGTTCTTGGTAAAACAATAGTATTATAGTAAATTAATTGCTCAAATCCCACATTCACATTAGCAGAATATTAGTTAATTAACTCATCAAATGCTAATGAGTTACTCAAATGCTGAATTACATCAATAATAACGGTTCCAAAAGACATATCAATTAAAAAATTTCAAATTAATGAGATTTCACTTACATATACATATACATATATATGATCACATAGATAATAATTTAATTAAAATGATGTAAATATATTTTTATTTGAATAGTTTTTTTAGGGGAAGCTTATTTTCTCATATTTCAATTTTTTCCATATAGTGTAAATAGATATTTGAAAAGTAAATTTAAATGAGTACTCTTTAAGAGTTGCTCTAATTAATTTCTCATCAATTAATTAACGGAAAACTGAATACAAAGTATATATCTATAATACTATAAATGTTCCTTATTATGTTATGCTTTTTTTTTTACGTTAGAAATTCATAGTTAAATCACCCAACCCAGACTTAAACGAAGCCGGTAAAATATCTGGCTGCCTCTAGATCCGACCGGCGGTCCGATTCGGTTCCGAACCGGAACCGGAACCGAACCGTTCAGTTCCGGTTCCGATTCCATTCAGTTTTTTTTTTTTACTTTATTGAAAATAAAAAATTGAGATTGATAAATTAATATAATTTAAAATTATGAATTTGAATTTATATAATAAACTTACATTACATAATTACATTAAATTACAAATAAAATTCTTATCTAAAAAAATTTAAAAAAATTTTATTAAATTAAAGAGCCTGAACTTAAATTTTTAAAAACTTAAGTTGCCTACGTATCCTCCAGGGGTGAGAGGAATCAAAGCTCACGTAGTTCCATTATATTTTAAAGATATTTCTCCATTGTAATTTTACAATTATTTAATTATCAATCATTATCATTGCATGTTGATCATTCACCTTCAGTTCCGCTTGCACTTGCATATGTATTATCGAACAAGTCTTCAATTAGCCGTTTTATTACTGTTATTAGGGGTAATTTGAGAATTCCCAATATTTTTTTTGGCTGTTGGGGGCAGGGAGCCGTTGGGCTCCCTGCCCTACCTAGCCCAACGGCTACTAGCCGTTGGGGGGTTGGAACCGCTAGAATCGAATGGTTCCAGCGGTTCCAATCGGTTCGGTTAGGGTAAGAACCCTAACCAGTTGGAACCGGAACCGGAACCTTGGTCGGGTCTAACTGCCTCATGCTCTTACAAAGAAATGCACTTCTGTAATCGAACTCAGGACCCTTGGGGCTATGTTATGCTTCTTATTTACTTATAACTATAAGAATGGTAATGGTAAAGAAAAACTTTCAGGTCGAATATATGTATTAACTAATAAAACCTATCTTTAGGAGACTCAACAAATTAATGTTTTATTTAGGTCGCATGCGTATGCAATAGGGATCCGGAAGAGATTTCTTCTGCCCGGGTCCGGTTCCGGACCCGGGTCTACCATGTCCGGATCCGGATACCCGGTTCACTTTTTTTTTTAATTTTTAATTGTATTATTTTATATTTATATTTGGATTTTGTCAATTTAATTAGTTTTATTTCAATTCTTTTATATTTTTTAATTATATTTTTTTTTATATATATACATATTATTTTATATTTTTCATTATTTTTTAATTTTTTTTTTCCGGACCCGGATCTATCCTGGCCGGACCCGTGCGAACCCGGGTCCAGATACATCCGGGTCCGAATTTTAAAGACCCGAATCCAGTTTTTTTAATCCCGGACCCGGGTCGGGTCCGGGTATAGTTGTCATCTCTAGTATGCATTATGCAATATCGAGTCCTTTTCTTTTCCTTTCAAATAACAAAATTCACCAAAGTAAATTAATTAGTCAACATACTCAAGCATTTAGATGATCTCCTATCTCTATCAATTGCGTTCGTGATTTATGGCTAAAAGCATTTTTGATTGGTGCTTTACTCCTGAACTAAGTTACCTTTGTTTTTTTTTTTTTTTTTGAAATCCTTAAAAATCCCGCCGCTAAACCACCAATTTTGAGTTTAAGCGGAGGCAGGTAACTCATTCCTGAATTAAGTTACTTTTGACCTAAAATGACAACAATATTTTTTTTTAAAAGAAATGTTTTTATTATGATTTAGATTTGATGTTGAGCCGAGTTTTGTACTGAATTTTATATAAATTATGTATGATAGTTATTATATAAAAATTTATAATTGAACCTTAATCATCCATTTATATGTGTGACTGAAAATATTATAAAAAGATCAACACGCAAAAAAAATATCAATTACATGCATCCAAATTATATTAATATATATAAAAATGTAAAAAATCGATGCTAAGGTCTCGGTCAATTTTCACTTTGAGAAATATAATGGAGAGAATAATTTTAGTTGTGATTGTTCAAATTCAAGATTTACTGCATTGTCTTTATGGCCTCATATGGAAAGAGCATATTGAAAAATATATATGTTACCTACTCTCTTTATTTCATATTTCATATTCAACATATCAAAATTATGGTTGTTATTTTGACTATTGAAAATGTTTTTGAATTTTGACATAGATTGGATATAAATTTATATCTTTCCTCTCCCAGAATGGGACAGTATATTTTGAAATACCGTTAGCATATGTAATGATTTTCATTCATTTGTTGTTTTATGTTTAGAGTGTTTTAGGTTTTGTGGCAAATGATTTAAAATTTGGTTTTCATATCTTAGATTCAAGTTTATGGGATGTATTTCTTACAAGAGTCTGAGACAGTCGAGAATTTTACCTGCTCCGCTTAAGTTCGGATCGGATAATTTGACGGTAGAGTTTTCAAAATTTCGGGAAAAAAAAAAAAAGATTTAGGCTCTTTTAAACGACTTCATTCATATTTAAAGAGAAAGACAAGCTACGAACTCTCCTAATTAGATGCAACTTTTTCTCGTTATTATTTTTATACTTTTTTCGGTTTCCACAAGGGAAAAAACTAATTTTAGTAAACTATTGAAACATATCAATAAATTGAAGTAATATAACAAGATAAAAAAACGTATTAGAGATTTTTTTTTTTTTTTTATTATTATTAGTCTCTGGATTTATCGATTTCCAAAACTACACGGGCACAATTATATATTTATATCATATTTTATAAAACAATAGTGTCGTTGCATTGAAGTTATGCTACTTGTATATTAATGAAATTTTTTGTCGACCTCACAAGTTTTTAAGAGTTAAGAATGTAAATTTGTGCGAATTTAAGGAATTTGGATTCAGGGAAAAATTAAGTTGTAGTAATGAAGTTTTTCATAATCTTCAATAACATGTGTTTTAATAATAATATAGGGTTAAAATATATATATAATTATATATTATCTAATAATTATCGATTTTAATTTATAAAAAAAAATTGCAATGAGAGATAATTAATTAAACCCATAAAAGAAAATAAACAAATGAAACTTTGGTTGGCCGACGAAAATGAATTTGGATTTAATTCAACACCGATTCAAATCCAACGAAAATAAGTAATTAATTTTTTTTTTGAAACGAAATTAAGTAATTAATTGATAAGAGATGTGGGAAATTGAATAGAATTATTTTCATGCAATAGAAATACCTAACAATTCATCAAATCACTTATTAATCATGTAAAACTGATTTATTTTTTGCTGACAATATGTCACCTGATCCCTACAATTTTTTTTGAAAAGCACCTGATCCCAACTTACCGACAAAACCTAACTATTACTGTATTAATAATTCAAATTAATTATTCACAACATATATTATAAATAATAATCATCACATTCATCATGTCAAAAGAAGTATAACATATAGTTTAATCAACTAACTAAAATCCAAAATTATAAAATGTTATAACTGGCTTTGATATATATAGTGCAAGTCCTTTTTTATTATACAAAATTCATTAAATATATATATATATAGTTACAACACATTATAGTTATTGTTTGATCTATATATATGTAGTGACCAAAACTTAATTAGTTATAAGATTGAAGTAGAGAAGTAGAAATTAAAGAAAGATAATAGGCAACATTAAAATTACATAATTAAACTCCTAATAATGGCGGCTTCAGGACTATCGGCATCTATGGTAGATAAAAGCTGGGATAATCGCTCACTTAGGTCATCAACTTCTCTGTGCAAACTTCTAATGTAATTGCATGTTTCCTGTAGAACCTTCGAAGCTGAGACCTGCCACAATCAAAATTACAAACAAATCATTTTCTTTTTTATATATATATATTAGTACGATCGATCTTTATGTAAATATAATACACATGAAACCATGTATATTATTATATCATGCCATAAAATAAGGCTAAAGCTGTGCTCAAACTTTTGACTTACAAGCTATATATGTAATTTAAGAACCCAACGTGGGGTTTTGATTTTTCCAAGTCCAGTTAGTCTATACTACTATTCAAGTCAATATATTGAGAACCTGAAAATTCTATTAAATGGAAATTATCAGATACGGACGGACGTATACATTTCATAGGATACAGATTAATTATTATAATATATGTGAGTGTATATGTCTTATGTATGTAGCAGATTTTTGCCACAAGTCATGTAAAATAACAGTACATGTGCAAGCAACATATATGATTCATGGGTGGCTTGAAAAAAATACCTTTTGTGGGCGTCGTCTATCTCGAATCTCAGGGAGGAGTTGGCGAAGCTTTGAGACAAGTTCAATGATCTGATCATCACTGATCCTCGAAACACCGGCAGCTTCCCTCGACCTACTGCTAGACATGATCCTGATGAGATAGAGCTTTGCTTGCTTGCTTGCTTTGTTATAAATTATATATATTAATTTGTAACAAATGACTCAGAAAGAAGAGAGATATTATTGGAGGAGTATGAAAATGGTTAGAGAGTTATAAAGAGGAATTGGACAACAACAAAGACTACAGTTATGTTGGATGTGAAGAAGACAAGTGCATTGGAGAAAGCACACAATCTGGGTCTTGGTTTCTAAGTTTTTCAGAGATAGAGATAGAGAGAGAAAGAGAGAGGCCATACCCATACCAATACAATTCTTCTTCCCAAGCTGGGATTTGATGATCTCAAGTGGGCTTTAAGAAATGTGTTTGTTCTTCACCTAACAAAGTGGGCCTTTATGTGCATGTCTCAATACGCAACACCATGTGATCATATGCCATTCATCCTCTCCGTCTCCATCACTCTATTTCACCACCAAATCAAGTATTGCCACCTTATTTATTTATTTATTTATTTATATGTATATATTTCATTCATTATATATATAATATGGACGTACCAGTTGGTCCTAGGACGAGCCTCCAAGTCGCAGACGAATCGTATCTGAAACTTGGGTGTTGATTTGAATCTCGACAGTTGCGTCTTTGACTTAACCGTTATACACACTGTGAGTTCGGGGTGTATAACATTCATCCATTGGGTGGCCTTAGGGCTCAGACCTAGAGTCACCCCTTGAATATTGGGCCTTTTTTTTTTAACGCACGTACCACGACATTATGTTTATCTTTATATATCAGTGTAGACATCCACATATTTTAATTAAAAAATGAAATCAACACGTTATTGGTTGCAAATCACAAAAACAAAACAAAATAGTAACGGATTGTATGCCTAAATTAAAGTCATGGTATCAATTGTTTCAAAATAGATGTACTACACACTTTAAACATAATAATGTGATATATGAACACAATGGGAGACTTTTTGGTTTTTGAAAATTGATAGTTATTTTCTACTATTATGCCCCTTAAATGGCGTGCTGTGATTGGTCAAAGACCTAGTTGACATGGGCATGCATGCAACTTATATATACACCTTTTCATTACAAATTCTTTAAAATAAACTTTGCTTTTATCTAACACCGTGTATATTTAATATATTAGTGAAGTAACCAACTATATATTATAATTTTATCTCAAAAATTAAAAATTTTACTCACCAAGCAAATCCCAAGTCCCTCTCTCTCTCTCTCTAAATATTTTTTTCTGATTCTTCCTTGTTTGGGACATAACTACGTGAGGGAATGCAACTTTGATCACTTTCACATGCCCTATTTCCTCACTCACACGACATGACACGTGTCATGTCTTAGTCTAAGTACATTATATTATATAATATAGGGTTCAGTGAAGTTTCTAAAACAAGGCCATGGAGATTGAAATTTCATAGCTGTTGTGAAGCAGAGTCACGTGTTACTAGAAACTTGTATTATTATTATTATTTTTTTTTTATTTCTGATCCCTTCGCTGGTTAATTTAAATTTTCTTGATTTTCTTTTTAATTATTTTATTTCGGACTCTATTTGTGAGCTTATTAAATTTTAGCCAACAACCAACAAGTTTTTAAATTAGGATTATGTGTTCTTGTTTATGGGTATATGATCTGATGTTTCCATATCTTTTGTTTGATTTGATTTTGTTTTCTAAATTATTGAAAATGGTTTTTGACATTTGTTTCCCTATCTATATTCTAGCTTTTTTATGTTCTATCTAATCAAATTGATATAGATTTTTGCGTAGTGTGTGTATATAGAGATAATATGATTTAAATTAATTAAGGTATTAATTTTTGGGTATGGTATTGTATCAATCGAAAATAAAAATATTTATGATTTAGTTTTAAAAAAATGGAAAACTATCTAATTTCCACCTTAAAGATAGCGAAAATTGAAAATTATTACAATATATATATATATTTTACTTTATCATTTTTCTACGAAAATTTAAAAAGTGTATCAATTTTCATTTTTTAAGCTGATAAATTGACAAATATTTATAACGTTTTGGGTGAAAATGATACGCTTTTATAACTTCGGATGAAAACTTATATACTTTTATAACATCAAATAGAAAACTACAAATTTAAAAATTATTATAATATTTTTAAACTTTTACTATCTTTAGAGTATAAAATCGATAATTTCTCTAACAAAATTTGTAATAACAGTCGAAAGCAAATTTATAATTTTCTCCCTTTTTAAAGCTAAAATAACTGGTGCGGACAATATATGCCCTCAAAGAGACGTATTCTAAAATTTCCTTTGATCTATATGCTAATATTATTATATAATATTTTATCTTACTTTACTTTATTTATAATGATGGTAGTTGAAATTATTAATAATTATTTAATATGTGAAACTTTTTCAATTGGATTAAAATAATATAGATTTATTGACATTCTCTCTATTCTATTAATATTATATTATTTTTTAATCATATTATTATCATTGTACAACAAAAGTGGACCTCTATAGTTTGATTAAAATAATATAATTTTATTTTTATTTGAAGAGTAATTTTGAAGAGAATTTATTTGTTCACTCTTCTTAATGTCACATAAATAATCAAATAAACATTTGAAAAGTGAAATTAGATAAGACTTTTTAAGTTGCTTTTATTCCTAGAATTTTTATTATTGGTATAGATGGTTTAACTCTCAAAACTCATTTAAAATATAAGGTTTCTCTTTCTCAAGCAATTAGATATTACAAGATTAAAGACTTTATTAAACAAATTAATTATGTGTGCTCTCAAAACGTTAATTAAATGTAATAAATTAGTATTTACTGATTTTGTGTTGTGGTTTGTCGGCATTGATGGAAGATATGGGTTTTTTTATTTTTCTTTGCCTCGATTCTGGCGGTGCAATTTTTGCGATTTTTATAATATATAAGAATGGATTTAAAAAAGAAAAAGAAAAAGAAAAAGAAAAAATGGGAATGAGAAAGTGTAACGAAAGTGCTTGATATACTTTTTACGAGCACCCAATAGCGTGTAGGAAAAGAATCGATATCCCATTTCCAGTGTTCATTTCCGTGTTTTGTTTATATCTTGGTATTTTTTATATTTCCTAATAATTTTTTAAGTACAGAGTATGTATTTTATGATTTTTTAAGAGATCAGAAACTTCAAATAACTTAAAATTTTATCTAAATATAAATTTAAAACATTTTAAATATATCTGTTAAACAATGTCAATTTCTTTTTTTTTTTTGGATAACCGGGTGTTCGGACTAGCTTACGCGTACCTCGACTTATCCCCGGGACCTGTGCCCCGTGCCCTCAGAAGTATCCCAACACAGATCAGAGTAAGTCGCTGGCTTTTCACACCAAGGGGCATGGCCCCAAATAAATGCATTTAGTGAGATTTGAACCTTAATCATGAGAGGGAGTAAACCACTCAAGCCCAAAGCATTTACCACTGAGGCAACCCCTTGAGGTTAACAATATCGATTTCATAGACATTATAATATATAATTTATGAAATTATCCCCCAAAAAAGTATCAAATTTGGAAATATTAATAAAAATTGTAAGTTCAGCTGTATGAACTGCTTAGAAGCTTCTCATGCACCATCCAACGACCATGAATTGCTGCCATACATAGAACAGAAGCTGTCAATGCAACTTTCGGTGGTAATTTACAAAAGCCATGAAATTAGGGGAGTGTAAGTTGGCCAGTGTATGTTAAGTTGACAAAATTGTGTGGCACTGTAGCACAAGTTTTTGCCCTATAAAATGGAGCTCTAATCTCAGTGAAAATCATCCCAAAGTTGTGTAATATAGAGAGAGTGAAGGTTTTCATTTTTGTAAAGTTTAAACACTTTGTAATCTATTATTGTAAGTAATAGAGTTTCAGTTTTTCCTTCAAAACACTCTAGAGTGATCAGTGAATCACAACAAAAATAACAATATATATATATATATATATATATATTATATATATATATATATTATATATATATATATGTGTGTGTGTGTTGGTGTGTGTGAGAGGAGAAAATCTTTGGTGCAACAGTGATACCACGTCATCCATGCAACAAGCCAATCATCATTTGCCACGCGTGCTAAAAAGTCAAAAAACAACAAAAAATAGGAAGAAAATTAACATATTATTTTTTAATTGGTTAGTGGTACCACGTCATCCATACCACTGTTGCACCAAAGATTTACTCGTGAGAGAGACATTAGTTCATTACATAAATTTAAAATATAGCAACTCTATTATTTCCTGACTAAAAGTTATTATTAGCACCGAAATTCGATTAGATTAGTGGTAAAAACACTATTTTTATTATAATGAATTTATATTTTACATCTGTAAGGAAATAATAATAATAAATACATGTAATTAATAGTTTAATACGATTATAAATTTTTCTACTCTTTTTATGCCTGCACAAATTTTCATATTGTATACTAAAAAAAATTGAATATTAAACGGCTATATATGTAATCATTCCTAACGTTAAGTCTTTAAATTTTCAAACTAACTCTATTCCCTAAAATGGATTGCCGATGATCTCATTACCGTGAGGATTTCTGCCATTCTAATAGCGTGAGCAAGATGCTCAATAAAAACAAGGAATGCCGTTTAAGAATATATATATATATATTCCCACGACTTTTCTATTGACTATAAAAACAAGGAAATGGAAAGTTGACTAAAATTATAAATAGCACAAAACTTTTTGTTATTTCCACAAGTTTCTCTCAATTTTTTTTATGGCATATTTTGCTTTCAATTTTAATAACCATTTGTTTAGATTAAATTTGTAAGTCGAATACAAATAACGTACATCAACATGTCGATCTTTTCAATGACAAAATTAAGAAAATTGGCCCACCATTTTCTGATTGATTGATTATATATAGTCTCCTCACATGCTAATCCATGTGGGTTTTGTTTTGTTTTTTGTTTTTGTTTTTTCAAAAAAATCATGCATTATCAACCACAACCAAACAAGACCGAAATGTCCTCAAAACCCTAATCCTGTTTATAGTTTGGTAGTTTCTGATATATGAATAAAATAAATTTTGAAAAATATTAAGGAGAATAAATCATGATAAAAACAATGATAAAATCACTATTAAAATGATGTTGTTTTGGTGAAAAATAAAAAAAAAAAATAGAAAGAACGTTGTTTTAATAATATTTTGTCTCCCTTAATCACTATATTATTATTCATAAATTTTATATGATGTCGGAACTTTAGATTATCAGCCTCCGACAAGCTTAATGTTGCTAGATTTTGTTTGCTAATACATTGTTAGGCATGCATTTGAGTCTACGACATACAAATAAATGATGTTTAAGCATATCCCCCACCAACTTTCATCACTAGCTAGTAAATTCAACTTTAATTAACCCTAATTTCTTGATTAACATTTAAACGGGTTCATGTAATTATGATTCCTAATATTGTAGTTCCCTGCCGACGCGACGACCTTAGCTTTTCTCTATTTTGCTTTTAGAGAACTTGACAAATTATCAACAGATTTTGTTTAAGTGTCGATACATACATACATACATACATAACACATGCATGCATACATACACTACAAGAAAAAAGACCTTTACTGACACTAAGGTTAGTGACACTAGGCTAAAAGTGTCAGAAACGACGTGTAAATGCGCCTATTTCCGTGTTTTTCACTTAAATATCAATAATTACTGACACTATGGTATCAGCGATTTTAGTGTCAGTAATTACTATTACCATAGTATCAGTAAGAAATAAAAAAAAAAAAAAAACGTGTAGTCGTCTGGAGTCGAACCAACACCTCGCGGAAGTGACGTTTTTCGCATATATTACTGACACTAGAGTATGAGTAAATTTAGTGTCAGTAATTAATGATACCTTAGTATCAGTAAAAAAATTAAAAAAAAATTATTTCCTTAAGTCTGTTGGGACTCGAAATTGTAACCATTAATATAAACTTTTTTCTAGTGTAAGGCTTTACCACTAGGCCAAATCGTGACTTTTGTTCCTTAAATAAAAAGATTCTTTAAAGTACTAAATAAATTTTAAACACAAAATTAAAACAAAGTGAAAACCCTAATAATTTCAGTTTCTTTCACTTGGGTTTCTTTTCATTTCTCTTCTCAAATCGTATCTCCTTCTACGACAGTATTTTGATTTGCTGGAAAATGTGACGTTTCTCGGTTTCTTTAAAGACGATGCTGGAATTTATGAAAACTTCGTTTTCTTGGTAATTCACCATCTTGTTCTTTTGCAGTTTTCGGAAGAAATCAAGAAACGAAGCAGCAATGCCAGAGGCACGTGACAGACTCGTGAGGCCGGTGGACGTCGCGATCGCCTTTGCTCAAAGACGGCACGGTGTTCTCGGAATCTTTCACGACGAACCGGAAAATACTCCAAATCCACTCGGATCTCCACTCGGTAGAGCAGCTGCTGCTGCGACGCCACGTGTTCAAACGAGAGTTGCTGGAAGAGGTGGTGGCGGATTGGGGACCCCGAGTAGTGGCGTTGCACGTGGAAGGAGGAATGCGTTTGGATCTGCGTCGGTGACACGTGGACCAATAGGGAGAGAGAATACGCCACTGGGAAGTGCTCGAAGAGGCCGCTCTGTATTACCTTCTTGGTACCCAAGGACGCCTCTTAGGGATATCACTGCTGTTGTGAGGGTATTGCTCCAAATTTTGATGGATTTTTTTTAAAACTGAAATTTAATTCTTTATAAGTTATTTTAATAAATGAATTTAATTCTTTATAAGTTATTTTAATAAATGATCTTTAGTTTCTGCTCAGTGATTGGGTCTTGGGTACATGAAATTTCTTGAATCAATATTTAGATTTGTCCTGCATTTTAGAAATTAGGTTTCTTTTTATTGAATTTGAATAAAAATCACACCCTTTTCATTTGATGTATAGTGTTCTTTTGCATTTTCACTTAGTTATGTCAATTAATTAAGTTCAGTTGGTATATTATTGTCTATCTTGTGTGAATAATGTTATGTGCCCATCATTGATATGGAGAGTGATTGCAGCTGCATTTCTTTTCTTTAGATGGATTTTTGATGGTCTTGTATTGAATCACCATTTTTGCTATAGAGTAAATGGAATGTACTATTATTTCAGTTCTTTTGTGTCCATTCTGTAGATTTTAAAATTTAGTATCCAAATAATTTGTTGGTTGAGTTCATAACTGTTGAAGCTTTTTTATATTGATTTTGAGGAGATGGTTATTGTGGTGTGCATTCACATTCAGAATTAGGTGATGGGGGGGCTACAGTTTTGGATTGTTTAAGTCAAGAGTTCATCCCCGGTGGTTGTTTCAGCCTGCTGATTACATATACTAAAGTTCTAAAGCCTTCTCCAATGCAGTACCAAATTGGCCCATCAAAGAAACCCAAGCCTGTTCTCAATCCCGGAAAGGAGAACATTATCGAGGGGTTTTGTTTTAATACAGATGAAACTTGCAGCTTGGAATCAATTTCGTCGACCATTGACTGTACTCGTCAAGTTGTTTGTGACGATAGCAACCTCTCGCCTGAGCTTGAGGAGAAAAGGCAAAGTTTGAAGGTAAACGAAGGGTATTTACGTAATTCTGTGGAGTCTAGGTTGTTGAGATTGAAAGCAGCGGATTGTGTCTTGAATGAGGAATCTGAGGAGGAGGAGGAAGAAGAAGATACGGAGCTTGATGTGTTACTCAAGTTATGCGAGGAAAATGATGTTAATTGTAACAAAGTATATGAGCCTGTTCAGTGTCCGCTGTGCGGAATTGACATTTCGGATCTGAATGAGGAACTGAGACAGGTTCATACAAATAATTGTCTCGACAAATGCGAGAACCAAGCTCAAGATGTAAGCTTCAAAATTTCATCAAGCACACAAGCTTACGTTTTTTTTTCTTTTAGTCTTTTATAATAAATTTGTTATTTTGAAGTGAGTACTGATTATACAATATTTGCTCTAGGTTTTTTTCATAAGGATGAAAGGGGAACTCGATTAGAACAACAAATTGGTGTTGGTTTGGGTCCGTCCCCTCATAAAGTTGTTGATGTTTCACCTTTCGTTGAATTTCTGCACAGTCTTGGATTATCTAGATATGAAGAAGCCTTTATTCATGAAGAGATTGATTGGGACACTCTACAATGGCTGACTGAAGAGGTTTGTTTTGTAGCAAAACATATAACTATTACTACCTCTGGCTGGTTGTTTTAATGCTTTAGTACTTAAAGATATTCATACAGTTTATGCTTAAATTTTGGAAATGAGTTCTATAGAGAATAAGACATGGTGTTTGTAGGCTGGAATGTCAGAGTGGATTGCTTTTTTTCTCTGCCAAATTAATTGCCTCAAGGAATTGCACTGATAATGTATTGATGTTAAACATTCTATTTCATGAATATTCAAAATGTTAAATTATCAATAGGTGCCTTGCAGGGAGAACTGTATTTACAAGTTCATATTTGCTGACATTTTTTGCACATTGTTGATTTCCTAGAGAACCAATTCGTCACTGATTTTGTTCTGTGACGAATTGGTGGTGCTCCCATCAGCAAAATCAGTTGAGCCACTGTTTGGTGAGATACAAAAATGTCCTGGAAGAGGTATAATTGTTTCAGGGCTTGCTCCACCAGAGTCTGGATTTGATTTTTATAGCCGATTCTTCTGCCCTAAATTGGCGTCAATGAGGTAATAATTATTCGCTATTAATGAATGAATTCATGTTATACACATTCGAATGCAATAGGAACATATAACACACACTACTTTTCAGTGTATGGACGTTTGTCATATATCATGTGGTGAGTATATTGCAAGGTCCTCTACATTTAAACTACACTATCCCTTTTGGTTTCACAGTTTTGGAACCAAGATTATTTCTTTTTATATTCAACTGGAGTAACAACTTGAATTGTTTTAGGGCTGGATAGCTATTTGCGCTTTTGGGATGTGAAGACACGGCAACTTCTTTCTGCGGTACGTTCCTGAATTATAATTCATGATGTTGCTTGTAACAGTACAATTTGTATTTGGGCAACTTATCTAGAACAGCGTTATAAAATTATTTTTGATTACTGTTGTTTGTTATCACTGCATTTTTGTTCCTGATGGAATAAAATCTTAGTACTATACATTTGAGGCAAAAGTAATGATTATTTGTCATTTTGTTGATATGTAAGGGTTTCGATTTATTTGCCTCTTTGAAAAGCAGTTGATTTTGTAATTGGAATTACACGTTAATAAACTGCATTGTTGTGTCCAGGTTTTCTTGAAGCAGCATCTTACTGAGGTCATTTTTGATTCCGCATTTGCTGATAAAGGTTAGTTCTGACCGTTCCTTGCTAGTCTTGGCCTGACGTAGTATTTCTCTAACCATCGCATGACATGGATATTAAGTCATTTATTAGTGGTTTGTAGAGAAGATTTCATGCTCTTCAAAAATTCTTTTGCGGATCCATGAAGGGGCTTGTAGGTTCTGTTTTATTTTAAATAGTTATGGACGTGTCTTTGTTTTTATTAATTTCTTCGAAGGCAAGCTTGATATTATATAATCACTATTTTTCATGTCTCCATCTGATTCTAGTCTGGCTGACTCTACTTTTGCATGCCAATTTGTACAAGCAGAAGTAGCCCATGCTGCAGCAGATCTGCCTTTGCAGGAAGAGCAGAATGGGAATAACACTCCAGAAGAAGAGACAGACTAGGTATTGATTGGAAAATGAATTATTGAACGTGCAATATTCTCATATCATATTCTTAGGTTTTTGGACAATGCGTTAGAGTATATTCTGAGGAATGAAGCCGACATGATTGCTTGTAAAAGTGTGTAAATTGATGAATTCAAATGTAGGATTTTGGGCAATACTAGCCTGTGCCCTAGATGTTTCTCTTTGTTTCCATGCTTTTTATTGTATGTTATTGATTTGTTTGTTTTGGTGATTATGTAGCGGTATGAAAGATACAACTTGTTATTATGGATGCCATTTGGTTTTTTATATGCATGCTCTTAGGTTGTTGGTATGGTTATTGTCAATAAGTGCTTTATGTGACAAAAATTAGATTAGGGTTATATTTTGTATTTATATTTTGTATTTTTATTTGGATGTATTTAATGTTTTTATTTATGAAGATATCGATTTTTTTTGGAAGTCCATCTAATTCTTAACATTTGGTTTATAATTTCAGATTTTGTGCCAGATATCATATTGTGGGGGATTGTTGCAGGCTTCTCAACAAGTATCATGAATTTTGGTGGGGGCATGACATTTTGGTGGGACTTTAAGAGTAGTTTTTGAAATATATATATGTTAATTTAAAGATTGTCTATGGAGTTTTTGTATTCATCATGTGATACTGTTGAATTGATTAATACGATTAATCTATTATATTGCGAATTTTATATAAATGTAATTTTTTAGTTTTTTATTTCATTGAGTTGATATATATATATATATATATATATTTTTTTTTTTTATGATTAATTTAATTACAAAAAATAAGAAATATAATTGTGAAATAATACGATTTTTAAATTTTAAAAGATATTGTCGGATATTGATACTATAATAACAATAATTACTGACGCTAAAAATCAAATATATGCGATATACTGATACTGCAGTAACAAAATTTACTGACACTATAGTATCACTAAATACTGATGTTATAGTGTCAATAATTTACTGACACTAAAATAGTGTGAGAGATTACTGATACCATAGTGTCAATAATTTTCTGATACTACAGTATTAACGTTTACTGACACTAAGAATCACTGACACTAGAAACTAGTGTCAGTGATTTCTGGCTGCGGCAACACTGACACATTTATATAGTGTCAGTAAAACCCTTTACTGACACTAATTTAGTATCAGTAAAAGCCTTTTTTCTTGTAGTGATAACACATGGAGAAGTGTATTTTAGGGAAGGAAAGTGCTATAGCTGAAAAAGGAATTAGGTGGTGCATAGGCAATGAAGAATCAGCAATGTTGTACAACAGTAACTGGTTGCCCAGACCTGATCTTTTCAGGCCAATTTCCCCTTCAAAGCTCTCTCCAAATGCTGCTGTATGAGAACAACAAGTGGAATGAAAGCTTTATTATATAGCACTTTTTGGACATTGATGCTGATGAAATCCTGAGTATCCCACTACTTAGAGATGACATAATCTGCTGACACTATGACAAAAAGAGATTGTTCACTGTTAACTGTTAAGAGTGCGGATTATGTTGCCTTGTATTGCAAGAAAGATTCTAAAGCATCTAGTTCAATAACCAAAGCTGACTTTTGGAAGCATATTGTTCCTCGGAAGGTTAGAATCTTTTTATGGAGATACCTCTCGATCAAACATGCTTCCAATAACTATATAGGAGAGTTAAAGAAAAAGGGATCCTAACCAGTTATCAATGTCAGAGGTGTTTCAAGCATGATACAAGTTCTTAAAATCTTGTTGACAAAGCTCCAGGTTTGCAAATATAGTCAGCAAGTTCAAAGGAGAAAGCATAGGGGATTTTGTACAACAATGTGTCTTCAGATTAACGAATGGGGGATGAAAATGGGTTGATGACTCTAAAGTGGGCTATTTGGGGAATTAGAAATGAGAAGAACAAGAGAACTGAGAAATAAGTTAGACGTATACAAATTCATGCACTCAAAGTGACAATCTAAAGGAATCTATACACTACAAGAATTATGGCTTTTAGCGTCCAAATATTTAGCGTCGAAGCATTATGCGACGCTAAAAGTTATTTTTAGCGTCGAAATATAGTTTCGACGCTATATTTCATATTTTTAGCGACGGAATAAAACTTCGACGCAGAATATTAATGTTTTAGCGTCGAAACTATATTTCGACGCTAAAAACAGAACTTTAGAGTCGAAAAATATTCGACGCTGAATAATTATATTATTGTAATAATTTTTGGTGCCAAATATTACACTTTTAGCGTCGAAACACGGAGTCGACGCCAAAAATATAATTTTAGCGTCGAACATATATCGTCGCTAAAGGTGTATGAAGTTTCCACCGGAAAATCCTTGACTCTTTCGCGTCTAAATTAAATTCGACGCTAAAACCGAAAAAAATTAGCGTCGAATTTGATATTCGACGCTAAAAATATACTTTTAGCGTTGATAAATTGTTCGACGCTAAAGAGTTATGAAGCTTCCACCGACAGGTCCTTGATTCTTTCGCGTCTAAATTTAATTCGACGCTATATTTTTTATATTTAGCGTCGACAAAACGGTTTCGACGCTAAAATCGAAAAAAATTAGCGTCGAATTTGATATTCGACGCTAAAAATATACTTTTAGCGTCGATAAATTGTTCGACGCTAAAGAGTTATGAAACTTCCACCGACAGATCCTTGATTCTTTCGCGTCTAAATTAAATCCGACGCTAATTTTTATATATAGCGTCGAAAAAACGGTGTCGACGCTAAAAATGGAAACAATTAGCGTCGAATACTCAATTCGACGCTAAAGATAGATTAAAATACAGAAGGTCACCACCCCTTCTCCCCCTCTATTTTTTCTCTCATTCTCTTCATAAAAATCCTCTGAAATCTGAGAATTTCTCCTCTACAGCCTCACATCTCTCCTAAAAAATTTCAATAAAATTGTAATCAATTTCCGAAAAGGTAAATCTTCTTTCATATTTCTTTATTATTTTCATTTTTATGATTATATATGTTGTTTATATGCTGTTTGTTAGTGATTTATGATTCATATATGTAGAGTAAGTATATTAATTAACAAAATAGAATTTTTTCTGTAAACTATTTAATTAATTTATCAACCAAATATATATATATATATATATATATATATATATATGCTTAAATTAAGTATTACTGAATTAGTAATGTTGATTCCAATGTAAAATGATATCTAATAATTATATTATTATATTTAGGTATTCTGCTGAAATGGATAGAAATTGGATGAGCTCTCTGGATAGATTGAGTGTTGAATATCGTAATGGAGTGTCTGAGTTTATGGAAGTCGCAAAGCAACACATTGATGCAGAAGGTCGTGTTCGTTGTCCATGTGCAATTGTTTGAATAGGAAAAGGAAGCGGTTAGATGAAGTTCATAATCATTTATACATGCCAGGAATATCACCCACTTACCGTACGTGGATTTATCACGGTGAGCAGTATCATTCTCAGTCACGGTTTTTTGATGTCGGCGAAGTGAGCAGTAGTTACAATCAACCTGCAAACGATGATATCGCCGATATTTTGCATGACTTACAAGGTCCACAACTTGGTCATAGTGTTAGTGGCGACATGCCAGTGTTAAGTGGAAATGATCAAAATTTATTTAGTGAACTACTTGATGAGGCAAAAAAAATTCCATTCGAATGTGCTGAAATGTCGATCTTGAATTTCGTTGTGAAATTATACACATTAAAGTGATCAACAGAATGACCAACAAAAGTATCGATATGATGTTAGAGTTACTGGCCCAAATGTTACCGGTTGGAAGCGAATTGCCTAAGTCGTACTACGAGGCAAAGAAAATGTTGCGTGATCTGGGAATGGGGTATGAATCCATTCATGCTTGTAAGTTTGATTGTGTATTATTTCGTGCCGAGTATGATCACTTGAACATTGTCCGATATGTGGTCAAAGTCGGTAACAAAGTCCGTGGTATGGGGAAGAAAGTGCCTCAAAAGATATTGCGATATTTCCCTTAACGCCCAGGCTGCAGAGATTGTTCATGTCACGACACACAGCGACTGATATGATGTGGCATCATGAAAAGAGGATCGGTGCGGAGGGCATACTTAGACATCCTGCGGACGGAACCGAATGGAAGGAATTTGATGACATGTACCCCCGTTTCGCTGAGAACCCCCGTAATGTCAGGTTAGGTCTTGCCTCTGATGGTTTAACCCATTTGGGAATATGTACAACTCTTATAGCATCTAGCTCGTTATTGTCATTCCATATAACTTACCTCCATGGAAATGTATGAAGGATCCGTTCATGTTTATGTCATTGCTTATCCCTGGTCCACGTTCACCTGGTAAAGATATAAATATTTACTTGAGACCATTGATCGAGGAGTTACAAACATTATGGAATGTGGGTGTGCATACCTATGATGCAGCTTCAGAGCAGTATTTTCAGATGCATGCCGCATTATTATGGACCATTAATTATTTTCCAGCCTATGGTTCATTATCTGGATGGAGCACTAACTGGATGGATGGTGGTAGAAAAGTTACAACATAGGGCCATTTGGGACACGCAGGAGAAAGATAGAGTTGACATATCAGATGAAACACAAGAAGTCTCCGGCAATTTTGAAGTTCCTGAACAGATATTTGTTGGACCAACTGTCAACGTTCCTGAAAATATAACATTAACTCGATCTAGTACAGACGTTGAGCTAATTCCTCATTCTGAAGTGAGCGTTGAAGTAGCAAGTGAAGAACAATTTGACACTGAAGATGACTTCGATTCCAGTCACGAATCCTCAAATACCGACGATAATAGTGATTAATTATGAAGTTACAGTATTTTGTGATGGATGAATAATTTTATGGATTAATGTATGGTTGTTGATTTTAATTACTCTTTAGATATTGTTGAAATATTAACGTAATGATTAATAGTATAACTATGTTATGAATGAGTTTTTTGCTTCTGAGCCGAGGAAGAAGAGAAGTACTGGTTTTAGGGATGTAAAGGACATTTAGCGTCGATGTAATCGACGCTAAATGTCAATTACTTCGACGCTAATTGTTAGGCGGGTTATTGAAAAATTAGGGTTTTTTCCCGGGAAATTTAATTTTTATGTAGCGTCGAAATACTATATTCGACGCTATATGTCTTACATTTAGCGTCGCCAATTGTATGTCGACGCTATATGTCTTTACTTTAGCGTCGAATAAAGTATTTTGACGCTATATGTCTATACTTTAGCGTCGAATATAGTATGTCGACGCTAATTAAAATTAAATTTCCCGGAAAAAAAAATCCTAATTTTCAATAACCCGCCTAACAATTAGCGTCGACTACTGCGACGCTAAAAGTCAATTATTTCGACGCTAAATGTCCTTTAAATCCTAAAACCAGTGTTTCTCTTCTTCCTCGGCTCAGAAGCAAAAACTGCAATCTCATTCTCCAACAGTGACGAACGAAGGAAATCAACAGGTAAGTCTCCTTTGTTGATTTAAAATTGTTTATGAGGATGAATTTGATGAATTTGAGGATGAGTTTGATGATATTATTGATGAAATTGATGAATTATTTTTTGATGAAATGATGATGATGATGATGGATGATGATGATGATGATGATAGATGATAGATGATGATGATTCTTTGCAAGAACAGCAGCAAATGCTGCTGTTCGTCTTCAAAATCATCATCATCTTTGGTTAATATTTATATAATGTTAAGTTTGAATTTGTGCCCTCTTGGGTTAATTATAACTGTTTGATAAGTTTGAATTCCGGTGAGTTCACGTTCGTGGCGTTCTCAAACGCGTTCGAACGGAAAAAACCCACTTTACGTTCGAACGCGTTAAAGAACGACATACGAACGTGAACTCACTGGAATTGGTCCGTTCGAACGCGTTCGAGAAACGCCATCATACGAACGTGAACTCACTGGAATTGGTCCATTCGAACGCGTTTGAGAACGCCACACGAACGTGAACTCACTGGAATTGGTCCGTTCGAACGCGTTCGAGAACGCCATACGAACGTGTGCATGAGAAGTCGTGTGATTGTGTGCTTCGTGGTTGGTTATATGTATCCCATTGAGTGTGTGACTGTGTGTATGTATGTGTATGATGGAACTCGTAGATTATATGGATAATGAATGCATATGTGAAATGAATAAATGAATGAATGATTTGAAAACGAAAGTGAGCATTCGATTTTATAAGCGCTTTTGTTAAGTTGTATTGACTTGTATGGATATGTATGTATATGTATAAGAATTTTGGAATTTGATGACGCTAATGCGACGGGTTTTTGCAGATGGCACCGGGCAATCGCAAACGGGCTACCGCGACTCCATCTACATCAGCAAGGGCAACTGGCCCTGGTGATTTCTCTGCTAGCACAGGTGAGTCCAGTACAGTGAAGGGTCGAGGACGCACCGTGGCCTGGGGTTGGCTAAGTACGTTAAGGCTCACGGTCGTATCCGGATAGAGATATCAGATGATGGACACACTCAAGTCGGACAACATAATTCAATGTTTAATACAGCCATAGGAGCTACAGCTCGATATGAAGCTCCCCAAAACTACGTATCTTGGAGAAAGATACCGTGGGAGACGAAACTGAACCAGCTATTCCCTTCGCTACTTGTAAGTTTTCGATATTGTTTGTTATTTAACATTTTTATTTTATACTTATTTTTACTCGAATTTTCATGTAGGAATGGTTCGACTTCGATCTGACCCAAGTGAATGTCCAACAATATATTGACTACCACATGGGGAAAAGTTATAAAGATTATAGAACAAAAGTCTTGAAACCAATATTCGACGAACATGGACCTTCAAATGCTCCACAACACAAACCTGATTTTATAGAGGAACAAGACTGGACATTTTATGTGAGCTTTGGTCGAGCAAAAAACACGAGGTAAATTTTGAAATAAACGGAAATTATAATTGTCTTTGTTTTCGGTACTTACAGTGTTCGTGAATACAGGATAAATGTCACGCAAATGCGGAAAATCGAAGTCACTTGCGTTTTAACCACCGTGGAGGTTCGAAGCCATTTATCCAACATCGTGCCGAACATTCTGAGGTAAATATATCCTAACGTAAAATTTAACGGTTAATTGTTTTTACTATCTGGAATAATATTGAATTTATTTTATGTTTATAACAGAGTAGCACATGTGAGGTGCAATCATTTCCAGATTTTTTCCGTGTGACGCATTACAATGACAAGAATAAATGGATAAATGAAGAGGCCGAACGCTGCTATGTAAGTTTCAGTTTTTAAAATAAAATAATTAATATTATATATGTTAAATTTTTTTCTAAAATTCTAATATTAACTTATTTTTTGAAACAGAACGAAATGATAGAACTCCAACATCAAACTCAGGAGACAGGGACCGACCCCATACCAGGTGAGCAGTTGTCGCAATTGGTTTTCAAGAATCAGACAGCTTACAACGTTGGTTTGGCACTCGTAAGAAGCCAACGTCATCTGCACGCAATAATGGTAATTCGGACAATGTCTCTCTTCGAGACGAGTTAGTCACCACCAAAGACGAGCTGCAACAGACTAAGGAGAAGCTACAACAGGTCACGGTGGACCACGAGAAGAAGATGATGGACCCGAGAAGAAGATGGAGCAGTTGGAACAGCAACTGCTGGCTTTCCGTCAGATGTTCGAGGCCTCAATGAGTCATGGTGCATCGGGCTCGAGCGTCCCCCCATCACAGTAGCAATTAATTTATTTTTATATTTAGTTTGTATAAACATTTTGAACAAATAGATTTAATATAATATTTCTTTTTTCTAAAACAAATTTCAATATAATATTTCGTCATTAATTACATTTTTTTTCAACTAAATTAAATATTTTAGACCAAAAAATAAGTAAATTACTAATTTTAAAAAATATAAATTATTTACTTTTAGCGTCGAATATTCGACGCTAATAGTATACAAAATGACCGCTGTAAGCGTACATATATTTCTTTTTAAATATATGTTAGCGTCGACGGGTTTCGACGCTAAAGGTGACTTTTAGCGTCGAAAAATTCGACGCTAATAGTAAAAAACATGGTCGCTATAAGCTTACATATAATACTTTTTTAATATACTTTAGCTTACGTCGAAAGGTTTCGACGCTAAAAGTTTGAATTTTTGCGTCGATATATTTCGTCGCCAAATATACATATAGCGTCGAAAAAGTTTACTTTAGCGTCGAAATAAATTGGACGCAGAATACTGTTTTTTAGCGTCGCATTTAATTATTTCGACGCTAAAAGTGGTTTTCGTCGACATTTTATCGTCCATTTTTTGCGTCTAATTTTTTCGACGCTAAATATCATTTGCGTCGAAATCGTCACTTATGGCGTCGAAACAATTCGACGCTAAATGGTCTAATTCTTGTAGTGATATATATGGTCTCCCACCTCATAATTGGATCCAGGTAAAATGTGGATGCGACAATAGAGAAAAGAAGGATAAGCAAATAATCGGTTTGGGAGTTTGTTTTTAGAAATCATGAGGGAAATGTAATTACAGTTGCTACTCATAGATTGAGCCCCAACTAGGATTCAGAAATTGTAGAAGTCTTAGCTGATTTGTTCGGAATCCAAATATGCATAAGAGGTATGATTCACTCTACTGTTAGTTAAATCATATGTTCTTATAAATATAGTGAATCTTGTGTCAAATAAAGGCAATAGTTATAAAAAAAAAAAAAATTAGTAGACTACCTCCGATAATCAAAATATTATTAAGGATTTCAAATTAGTTAAGATTTAATTGAGATATAGAACATGTAATGTGTCTACACACAAATTAGCCAAAGTAATTTGTTCGAATAATTTCTCTAACTTTTGGCTAGATGATTTGCCTCCAACTATTAAAGTGTACTCTATGAATTTTTCTATTAATGAAGTTTCTTAACTTTCGGAAAAAAGTAAGCGTAAACTAAGTATGCTATTAAAGGGACAAATAAAGAGAATGGAAAGAAATTAAATATGATAATACGATTAGGTTTAGTCAAATCAAAATTAACAAATGCTGCACCGACATGAAGTATATATAAACACATGGGCTTTAAATGTCCAAAAACAGTCAACTTTCGAAAGCTCTATTTCTTTGTAGTTGGGATTCTCACATTTTTTTTGCTTTCTTTCAACTGCAATTGATTGTTTTAGAAAAATTACAAGTGAATTTGCAAATGGGAGCCAATAATGCTTGTACAATATTAGTGAAAGTGTATTGAAGGTTTCTTAATTTCTTCGTTGACAAAAAAAAATTAATAATAAAAAAAAACCTTATGAAGAGAAAAGTCGGTTTATTATTTTTTTGACTTAAAATAGGACCGACAAGACCTTTTAAATGGTCATTTATATTAATTTCAACGATCCAGAATTTGATTATTTCATATTCACTTTAATTCCTGAATCTTGATTTAGAAAATATATATAATTTATATAAACCTGTGGGCATGAAGAACTTGTTAACATAAAACTATCACAACTGCGCTCTCATTTATTTGGTCTGATTTATTTATCATTTATACTTGCAGACCCTTTCTCATGTCTTTGACAATAAAAATGGCACTTTACACACATAATTGAGCACATAAAAGATAAAAATAAAAAAATAATTTTATCTTATAGCGATAAGTTTTTTTTTATATATATATTTTAATATTTGTATACTCATTTATACGTTTAATTATGTAAGTATATCATTATTCCTTTCAAAATATTGTGGCTGACAGACTTGAGTCTTGAGATATATAAATGGTCCAATAATAGGCAAAGTACTCAATATTAATTTGCAGCTTGAGATAAATGGAAAATTTTTACTGAACAAGATGTGTAATAAAAATCACTTGGATTCTGAAATGAATTTTATGTTAGATTTTTTATAAATTGTAATTGAATGGAATTGAATAAAAATTTATATACAATTGAATGCATATTATAAAATTATAAAAAATTGAGTATACCTCAGTTCAATATTGAATCCAATAAATTTCAATAACTAACAATCATAATTCATATATAAAAAAACAAACTAGCTCAACAAATCTAATCTTATACTTGAGAGTCAAAAAGAGGCTCCGAATTATACTTAAAGCCCATGAGGCCAGAGCATCATAGGATTCGTAGCCCACATAATATTGTGTCCTTGTTAAGGCCTACTTTTCAAACCTTTTACCGCTTTGAATTTTAAAAAATTGGATTATATTTTAAATATATTTTTTACAAATTCGAATTTGAAAAAACAGTATCAATTCAAAATTTAATAAATTTAATTTTTCTAATATTTTAAAAATATTTATAAATAACACTTAAATTTAAAAAAATATTTTTTCAAAATCCGATTCATTTACCAAACCATCAAGCTCCATTTAATTAAAATTGCTTTTGCTTTGCAGCTTTTAATGGAATCATGCGATTTGTTAAATGAGTGGAGCCTTTAAAATTCTACTAACAACTCCATTTTATATTCATTTCCTAAAATACCCCTTTTGATAATTTTTTTGAAAATATGAAAGCAATAACACCACAAGAAGAGAGCTAGGTTGATCTCTGTAGGAAATTCTTCATTAAGGGTAATTCTGTCTTTTGGATTGGATTGGGTGCTTGTAAGGGGTACAACCCTTTGGGGGGTTGCACCCCATCCCAAAGGGTGCCCTATTGGCACCCTTCCATGCCTATATAAGTAGGCTTGATATCCAAAACATACATACAGAAAAATATCCGAATTTTGCTAAGGAAGAGACATTGTTTTCCTTTGTTTTTTGAGAGAGAATCCACCATTATTCCTAGTTCACACACTTGTTAAGGAGTGCTCCTTGAACAAGAAGATTCCGAGTAATCCTGGGAGAACGTTGGCAAAACGAATCCGTAAAGCACCCGTGACGGAGCCAATAAGTTCTTAAGGACAGAGATCATCTCGACTTGGATTGTTTCTATAATCTCAATTTCCAGGTTTAGTCTTCAAGTTTTTCTGGTTTAGGGTTTTGCATCTAGATCTATTTGGAAGTTTGATCCGTTTGATTTGCATGTTTATATTACTGTTTAATGACACATATTTGCTAACAATCTTAAGAACTTATTGCTTTAATGTTATTAGATAGTAATTCGCATGTTAGGGTTTGAATATTTTCTGGAAAATACGAACTGTGCATGAAAAACCCGTAGGGCGTTCGAACGCCCGACGCACGCGAAGGCTAATATTTGAACTTTCGTTAGAACGTTCGAACGCGTCTTCAAACGCAACTCGAACGCAAGCCTTCTGCCTTAGAACGTTCGAACGCGTACTAAACGCAACTAAACGCAAACTCTCTGGAATCATTCCGTTCGAACGCGTTCACGAACGCTATACGAACGTGAACTCTCTGGAATCACACCGTTCGAACACGTTATCAAACGCTACTCGAACGTGAACTCTCTGGAAACACTTCGTTCGAACGCGTTATCAAACGCAACACGAACGCACACACACTGGACAGTCTCGTTCGAACGTAGATACGAACGCGACACTAACGAGATAGTCTTGTAATTCTTATAAACTGCAAACTTAAATAATATTAACTTGGTAAGTCATATACTGTTAACACATTAATCTTGGAAGTATAGATTTAAGTTATTATTAGGTTGTTCAATTATCACAAGCATACACATAGTGATAAAGTTGAAAATTGTTTGATTGTTGCATAATTGGTTGAGAATTTAAAGTGTAATAATACACAAGTAATTCCATCCAATCTTGATTGAATTATATATATCTACATTTATCGTTTATCACTTTGAACAAAGATCATTCGTTGATCGTTGTGCAATTTGTCTTTCGTAGACTAATTGACCCTGTTGATTTTCCAGTTACATATGGCTAGCGGAAATATCACGGTACCGGTCTCTCATGGAGAAAAACCGGAGAAATTTGGTGGGGCAAATTTCAAACAATGGCAGAGTAAGATGCTGTTCTACCTGACAACTCTCCAGTTGGCAAAATTCCTCAAAGATCCTCCGGGTCCTGTGGAGGGTGAATCGAGAAGGCCAAGGAAGAGCGAGAACAGACTTGGATGTCTGGAGACTTCTTATGCAAGAACTACCTTTTGGGTGGTCTTGACAATACCCTGTACAATGTGTACCAAGGCATGACTTCTGCGAAGATTCTCTGGGAATCTCTCGAGAAGAAGTATAAAACTGAAGATGCCGGACAAAAGAAATTTGTCGTGGGTAGGTTCTTGGACTACAAGATGGTAGATTCAAGGACGGTGATGTCTCAGTTGGGTGAACTGCAATTGATCATTCATGAAATACTGGATGAGGGGATGAAACTCTGTGAGATGTTTCAAGTTGCCGCCATAATTGAAAAGTTGCCTCCATCATGGAAGGACTTCAGGAGCTATCTGAAACACAAAAAGAAGCAGATGAGCCTTGAAGACCTCAGTGTTCGATTGAGAATCGAGGAGGACAACAGGATGTCCGAGAAGGCCAGCTACAAGACTCTGGAGTCTAAGGCCCACATCATTGAAGGTGCAAAGGGTAGCAAAAAGAGAAAGAACAGTGGAGCTGACTCTGGGAACAAGAAGTTCAAGGGAAAATGCTACAACTGTGGAAAGAGCGGTCATATGTCAAAGGACTGCAGGAACAAGAAGTCTCAGGACAAGGGCAAGAAAAAGAAATATGAGGCCCATGTTACTGAAGGCGAGCAGCTGACTGATGATATCTCAGAGATGGAACTATCAGCAGTGGTAACCGAAGCCAACATAGTTGGGAATCCGAGAGAATGGTGGGTAGACACTGGGGCTACTCGCCATATCTGTGCAGAAAGTAAGATGTTTTCCATGTACCAGAAGGTCGATGGCGGCGATCATCTGACAATGGGAAACTCGTCTACCTCTCAGGTGGTTGGACAAGGCACAGTTGTTCTGAAGATGACATCCGGAAAGGAGCTAACATTGAAGAATGTACTGCACGTTCCAGATATTCGGAAGAACTTAGTCTCAGGATCTCTTCTTAGTAAGGCTGGGTTTAAGCTTGTATTTGTTTCTGACAAGTTTGTAATGACTAAGAATGATATGTATGTAGGAAAAGGATACCTAACTGAGGGCCTTTTCAAGCTAAATGTAATGACTGTTAATCGTGCTATTAATAAAGCTAGTTCGTCTGCTTATATTATTGTGTCACAAAATGTATGGCATGGAGGTTAGGACATGTTAATTATGATACCATGCGTAAATTAATTAACATGGACCTCATACCTAAATTTGCAATTGATAGCCAACATAAGTGTGAAGCATGTGTTGAAGCAAAAATACATAGAACATCATTTCATTCTATCGAACGCAGTTCTGAACCGCTAGAACTTGTACATACTGATGTATGTGACATGAATATTGTGCAAACAAGAGGCGGTAAAAAGTACTTTGTCACTTTTATCGATGACAGCACAAGATTCTGTTATGTGTACTTGTTGAGAAGCAAAGCAGAAGCTATTGAAAGCTTTGTACACTATAAGAGCGAAGTTGAAAATCAACTTGGCAAGAAAATCAAAAGAATCAGGAGTGATAGAGGTGGTGAATACGTTTCACCGTTCGGTGAATATTGTTCTGTGCACGGAATTATTCACGAAACCACTGCTCCTTATTCTCCTCAACAGAACGGAATTGCGGAACGCAAAAACCGAACGTTGAAGGAAATGATGAACGCCATGTTGACAAGTTCGGGTTTACCCCAGAACTTGTGGGGGGAAGCCTTGCTTTCCGCAAACTACGTTCTGAACAAGCTTCCTCACAGAAGACTAGACAAGACACCATATGAATGTGGAAAGGTTTCGTACCTTCCTACAAATACCTCAAAGTGTGGGGGTGTCTTGCCAAAGTAATGGTTCCTAAACCTAAGAAGGTTAGAATAGGACCTAAAACTGTTGACTGTATATTCATTGGATATGCTCACAACAGTAGTGCGTATCGATTCTTGGTGCACAAGTCGGAGATTCCTGACATCAATCCTAATATGATAATTGAGTCAAGGAATGCGATATTTTTTGAAGAGACGTTTCCTTGTAAGGAAAGACAAATAACTGGGTCTCTCAAAAGAACAGTTGATACTGTCAATGACATGATCAAGTTGACATCCGAAGAATCAGATCAACGTGAATGCTGAGACAATCGAGCCTAGACGTAGCAAAAGAGCTAGAACGTCTAAGTCGTTTGGTCCCGATTTTCTAACATACTTGTTAGAAAATGAGCCTCAAAGTTATAAAGAAGCTGTGACTTCTCCGGAGGCACCTCTTTGGAAAGAGGCTATTAACAGTGAGATTGATTCAATCCTACAGAACCATACTTGGGAGTTGGTTGATCTTCCGCCAGGTTGTAAGCCGCTGGGCTACAAATGGATATTCAAAAGGAAGATGAAAACGGATGGATCAATAGATAAGTATAAGGCAAGACTTGTCATAAAAGGTTATAGACAAAAGGAAGGCCTTGATTACTTTGACACCTATTCACCGGTGACTCGCATCACATCGATAAGAATGCTCATAGCCATAGCAGCTATATTTGGTCTTGAAATACATCAAATGGATGTAAAGACACATTCTTGAATGGTGAATTGGATGAAGAAATTTACATGGAACAACCAGAAGGGTTTAGTGTTCCTGGACAAAAACAGAAGGTGTGCAAACTTGTAAAATCCTTGTACGGATTAAAACAAGCACCGAAACAATGGCATGAGAAATTTGACAAAGAAATGTTGTCAAATGGGTTTAAAACCAATGAGTGTGATAAGTGTGTGTACACCAAATCAACTCAAAAAGGATATGTCATTGTGTGTCTCTATGTAGACGATATGCTGATAATTGGTAGTAATCATGAAATGATTAAGTTTACCAAAAACGTGTTATCCAGCAGATTTGATATGAAAGATATGGGGATAGCTGATGTGATCCTAGGAATAAAATTTCTAGGACATCAGACGGATATATATTATCACAGACTCATTATATTGAGAAGATACTCGATAAATATATCAAAGGGGATCTAAACGTGGCTAGAACCCCTGTAGACCTAACTCTTCATTTATCAAAGAATACTGGTTCAAGCATATCGCAACTAGAGTATTCGAGAATCATCGGAAGTCTGATGTATCTCACGAATTGCACACGACCTGATATCGCTCAAGCTGTGAATCGGCTTAGCAGATATACGAGTAATCCAGGACACAACCACTGGAAAGCCATAGTAAGAGTTTTGAGGTATCTGAGAGAAACTTCAAAATATGGGCTACATTACGAGAGATATCCTGCTGTACTAGAGGGTTACAGCGATGCTAACTGGATATCTGATACGGTGGATTCCAAATCCACGAGTGGATTTGTTTTCACACTTGGTAATGCGGCCGTGTCATGGAAATCCTCGAGGCAAACATGTATTGCCCGGTCTACTATGGAATCAGAGTTCATAGCGTTAGACAAAACAGCGGAGAAGCAGAATGGCTTAGAAACTTCCTGGAGGATATTCCTAGTTGGCCCAAACCGGTGCCAGCGATAAGCATACATTGTGACAGCCAATCGGCTATTGGGAGAGCCCAAAATACAATGTATAATGGTAAGTCTCGACACATACGTCGGAGACATAATACCATACGTCAACTGCTCTCAAGTGGCATAATAACGATCGATTATGTCAGGTCGAAGGAAAACCTAGCGGATCCACTAACTAAAGGTTTACCTCGAGAGCAAGTTGAGAAGTCATCGAGGGGAATGGGCTTGAAGCCTATAATCTAAGAATTGTCACTGTGGAAACCCAACCTAGTTGACTGGAGATCCCAAGATCTAGGTTCAAAAGGGACAACAGAAACTTTGTGCAATTCAAAAACAGCACTGAAGAGTTTCGTACTCTTTCCCATTCCGATTATGACGCTGAGTGCTGTCTGTCATTGGTTAGGATAAGCTAAGGCTTTTAATGATCACTATTAGGAGATGAGTCCTAATGGGGGTAAAGACAGATTACCTCTTCATAGCAGATCACCTATTTCAAGTAAGAAGTGAGGCCGCTTCCATGGGAACCTTTAAAGGCGGGTTACCCTAAAGTGCTTGATGAATCCAGGACCGTTGTTCAGGGCCAAAATGAACACAACCGTAGAACGGGAAAATGGTCGAATTAAAGCTGTGTGTTGGCAATTGTCTTGGTTTACACCAACGGCAGAACAGTTCAAGACTATGGGTCACTGGTTTGCCAAGTAAATCCGATTGTCACTCACTAGGAAAGGTTCAAGGCGAAAGCTACCTATTTCGATGCAGCTTTAGTTCATGGTAACTCTCTCAAATGTCTCCGTGGATATTTGAAGAATTGTGGGGGATTGTAGGAAATTCTTCATTAAGGGTATTCTGTCTTTTGGATTGGATTGGGTGCTTGTAAGGGGTACAACCCTTGGGGGGTTGCACCCCATCCCAAAGGGTGCCCTATTGGCACCCTTCCATGCCTATATAAGTAGGCTTGATATCCAAAACATACATACAGAAAAATATCCGAATTTTGCTAAGGAAGAGACATTGTTTTCCTTTGTTTTTTGAGAGAGATCCACCATTATTCCTAGTTCACACTTGTTAAGGAGTGCTCCTTGAACAAGAAGATTCCGAGTAATCCTGGGAGAACGTTGGCAAAACGAATCCGTAAAGCACCCGTGACGGAGCCAATAAGTTCTTAAGGACAGAGATCATCTCGACTTGGATTGTTTCTATAATCTCAATTTCCAGGTTTAGTCTTCAAGTTTTTCTGGCTTTAGGGTTTTGCATCTAGATCTATTATTGGAAGTTTGATCCGTTTGATTTGCATGTTTATATTACTGTTTAATGACACATATTTGCTAACAATCTCCGCACTCGGTCAACTCTTGAATCGGAATTTCACTCCGTCGTCGTGCTTCTGAGATCTTTTTCTCTTTCAAATATATCATTATTCCCATTTAAAAAAAAAGGGGAAAAAAATCTTTTTTATTGAATTATATATGTGTTTGAGTGAGCTTTATTCACTTTTACTGTCATTACCTCCATGAAAGCTTCAAAGCTTTTTGGTTTGATGATAATGTTTCATTGTCGTGGAAAATAGTGTAAGCCAATTGAGATTATTTAGTGGTTATTTGGTTTGGTTTATAATAAAGGTAAAATAGATTTTTAATCTCAAAATTTATTTTTCACAAATTTGTGTAGTGTTTGGTTGTATTTTAAGCAAAATTTTTAAATGTTAAAAAAATTATTTTACCTCCAAATTTAGATTTTAGAAAGTAAAAGTTGACAAATTTTTTTAAAACGCTAAATTGTATATAATACATTTATTTAATATGAGCAACATTATTTCATAAAAAATACTTATTAAATAAAATAATTTTATATTTTTTATAAAAGTTCTCATTCACAACAAAACACTTAATTTTTTTAATCAAAAGTTCTACTTCTAAAAGCTCTACTAGCTTAAATTCTACTTAAAGAATATTTATTTGAAAAATTATATCAAACAAACCCTTAAATTTTTTTTTTTTAAAGTTATCGAAAATAGTGAAACTAAAATGGGGTATTTTAGGAATAAAATTTAAATGGAGTGTCATTAGATTTTGAAGGGAGTGGCAAAAGTTCCATCTTGTTAAATATGATGTTTTATCAAATGCTAAAGTATTAAGGCCATTAAAAACATTTAAAATGTCCATGAGAAGTCAAAAATCAAAATTGGGCTTGCAATGTCCTCTATTTACAGTGTCACCTGAGGAAGCAGACAATTGGATTCAGTCCAAAATTTGGCATTCAAATTTCAAAGATTTTGATTGACAAGTCACAAAACATTGATGACAGCTACTAGCTAGGTCTCAATTCTCATTATGTTATGAATCTTTTTTCAGGCATTAACTTTTTTTTTTTTTTTTTTTTTTTTGAAAATGAAATTCATTTATATAAAACATAACAAGAATGTAATTACACGGCTATAAAAGTTCTAATATAAAACTTAGGAAAATCTTAAGACTCAAGCTAAGTTAGGATAAACCTTAACAACATAAAACTAATACATGCATTATGTATTTCCCGTAACCAATAAAGATACATATTCACACTTAAAAAACTAATAGAGAACATGAGGAATTACGGGACCGGCATGTTCTCAATACCTCAGCCTTAAAGCAAAGTCGGTGACTACATATCTCTAGATGAAAGTGAAATAACATAATACACATATAGGACATAAAACTTATACAACAATATACAATCAATCTAATACAAGATAATTTATAAATCTTGAAGCCTATGAAATATCCTATAAAATTGCAAATATCCAATATTCACTATCAGATCTATAAATTTATACACACCAAATCTATTGTATAATGATGAACTACAATTTACTTAAATTGTTGGTTGCATTTTATTTCCCTAACAATAATTGAATGAATTTGTTGGTTATCATTAACATTATCTGGTACAGTATTAAGGATAGATTTTATGGCCACTTGACTTGAGCTTCTTTAAATTTTTCTCAATTATTGAGTTATTTCTTGCTGAAGTCACCTTCAAAATGCTATCTTGTATATAGCAAATCCATTAATCATTTCAAACATATCATCGATGCTTTTAATCAAGGCTGTTTTTTTCTTCTTTTCTTTTTTTGTTATGCAAAGAAAGCAAAATGATACGGCCTGCCTGGAATTGGATGACCAACAGTGAACAATTTTTGACTCTACAAAACACCACACTGCTAAATAACAGAAACAGAACAGTGAATTGAATATGTACAGCATAGGATGAATGATGCTGACCTATCAAAGAATCTAACAGCAACAGACAGACACACTAATTTCCAACTCTGATTCTGCCTTTTTATCTTCACCACTTCGCATTTTATTTTTTTCATTTTCACCATGTGATATGTCTCAATTCTTTCTCCAATGTGACTGCCTCTTTACAACTAACCTTCATCATATATGTGTGTTGAGTCTATACAGACGTATAGTAGATTTTCAGATATCTGCATGTTTTAAAATACGAGTACGAGACTAAATCTTATATGTTTGTGGTATGAACAGAAGCCATATAGCTTGAAGAAAATGTGGCAGGCTGAGGCAAAATCTTATATCAACAGCAGCTGACATGCAAGGTCACATATAATACAACTGAGTGCTACAAACAAAGGACTGATGTGACGCATCATCTCTGCCAAGTGTCTATTAAATCAACATCTCTACAGTCTGCTCCACTCTTCTTGTGGAGCCATATATACTATCTTCACTCTGAGGACTCCCATGACTCTGATTCCTCTGTATTCTGTCCACTGCCATGCCTTAAATTTACTTTCTTTTTTCTTTCCTCAGTGTCAATGGCAGTATCATCAATGAACTGTAAAAAGGTGTTGAGGGCCTACTCTTCTTGGAGCCTTCTTCAATTTTTTTTTTCTTTTGAGACAGCAAGTACATGTAATAATGGTCAGTGTGATTGTTGAAGAAGCTATCCCTCACTTTCAAAAAAAGAAAACCCATTTGCAGAAGTTGAAGAAAAGGGCATTGCCATTTGCAATTGCACTCAAAAGATTGAGCAAAGTTGGGCAATTCTAATGCGCACTAGTAGATCATGATCCCCATTTGTGCAACACATGCTTATGCTTTACATCTCATTGATACTTTTCACACATCTATCACTCACAACTCACAATAATTCACAGCATCTGCCTGATATGAATATGTCTCCATTTTATTGAAAAATAGATGAGATATCTTTTTATGTTGCTGATTTAACAATTGAGTTAGTCTCCTGTGGGTCTTAAGAACCGGAAAAAAAAAAAAAAAAGTACATGCATGCTCTTATCCTGAATCTTGAAAGATAACTTTATCAAAACACATGCCAATGTGAAAAGCTAGAACAAGAAAATGTCTGATGAGTGCCGGAAAGGTTGCATCTGGATTTGCATTTTAAGTATTATAAAATTGAAATTACAAAAGGAGATGAAAAGCCAACCAAACACCTAACCAACCAGATAGATCAACAGGCTTATACACCATAGATATTAATAATATAACACATGCTACCCCATTGGAAAATAGGGTGCAGTAGTTCTTAATATATAATCTCCACATTTCCATATCTACAACTATCATCATCACTCAGGAAAAAAAAATGGAAACATGAGGTTAATGGGACCCAAACATAATTACCACAAGCAAGGCCATGTTGCTTCAATCAAAGCACTCTCATATGTGATGATGTTGTAGTTGCAATAGTCTAGAATATGCCCCATCTGGACGGCTAACCAATTCAGAGTGGCTACCTTGTTCTACAATGCGGCCATCTTGCACAACTCCAATGCAGTCCACACCTCTTATAGTTGATAAACGGTGAGCCACAAGAACCGTGGTTCGACCCCTCATTAGCCTCTCCAGTGCTTCTTGTAGCACACACTCGGATTCAGCATCAAGGGCACTCGTGGCCTCATCCAGCAAAAGTATTGCTGGGTTCTTAAGAACAGCCCTAGCAATTGCTATCCTTTGTTTCTGTCCGCCAGAGAGCTGAACCCCTCTCTCACCAACTGGTGTTTTGTAGCCATTAGGCAATGCGCTAACGAATCCATGCACATTAGCAGCACGGGCTGCCTCAGTGACTTCTGCTTCAGTTGCCCCTTCCTTTCCATATGCAATGTTATCAAAAATGCTTGCCGCAAACAGGGCCGGCTCTTGTTGAACCAATCCAATTTTAAGCCTAAGGGACTTCAAGTTCAATCGACGAATATCCTTGCCGTCAATCATAACTTTTCCAGCTATAGGATCATAAAATCTCTCGATCAATGCAATCACAGAACTCTTACCAGACCCACTAGCACCAACAAGAGCTTGGCTCTGGCCTGCACGGATTCTAAGGTTAAGGTCTTTAAAAACAACTACATCAGGTCTCGCTGGGTAGGCAAAATCAACATGCCTAAGTTCAATTTCCCCACGAATTGTTTCTACTGGCTCAGCGTCAGGATCATCCGGATCAATTCTAGTAGAGCGGTCCAAAATAGAAAACACCGAGCCAACAGATTCACCACCTCTAATAATCTCTGGGGCAAGACTAACAGTTTCTGCAACTGAATTGGCTGTCACAACCAGGACCACGAAAACCTTGATAACTTTAGAAAATGTCGACACACCTTTGCTAACAAGGTGGACACCGTACCATAGAATGAGAGCTTCAGAGGCATGTAGAGTGTCACGGGCCAACTTTTTCCTTAACGGAAAAAGGGCTCGTGCGGCACTTACCACGGTCTCGTCCCGTGTAAGTCAGCCTATCTCCAGCCTCCTATCCCAAATTCTCATTGTTAGGGAGGGAACAGACCCGTAATTTTATTGATTTATGAAAGCTCACAAGCTATCTCAACGCTTACACTTGCGGGTCCGATCAACACCGGGACCCGGCACTCGAATAGCACAACCGGATATAAAATATGGCATTTTCCCGCCAACTCAATCTCGACAATCCATCATTGTCCCAACGTTGTCTAAGGGCGAGAGGGTTCACGGCTAAAGCCCCAAGACCACCGAAGCCCCCTTGGCCCTTCCCAAGGTTCACCTAGGCTTCCCCCCCTAAGGAGGTTTTAAAGACATTGCACATGTCTCACCAGTATACACACTTGGCGCTTGAGTTGTCACACCCCCCTCTAAAATCTATCTTAAGAGGAGTTTTCAGGAACTCTTCCGGGCATCCAGTAAGCCACCATATAAGTGACTTTGGGTTAAAATCTCGTCCCTAAACGAGCTCATCTTGATGGGTTTCCACAACACCCCCACTTTAGCGGAAAAGACCCAAAAGTGGGCCTACTGCCAAAATCTCCCGACAAATCTCGGAATCCAACTCTGGGGCTGATATTTTCCCAGTACAAGTGGCCATAAGATTCACTTTGGAACTTGGCCCCACTCGATTCGATCGACACCCCGGGTCGTTAGCTCCTTCACAATGCACCAATTTAGGCTAACGACTAGCGGCAAGCTAGCGTATCTCAAAATCTCCCGCCAAACTTCCGAACGGGACCCCACGGGTGAGAACTTCCCAGTACATCTACCCATAAGAGTTACTTAGGGCTTGGAGCAAGCTCAATCCGGCACTCCGGGACATAAGCTCCTTCACAACTCCACAATACTACGCTAGCAGCTACCGGCAAGCGAGCATGTTTCTAATTCTCCAGGCAAACTTCCGAATAAGGCTTCACGGATGGAAACTCACCAGTACAAGGGTATATGAAGGGTACATATAACCCTTAACGACCTTAAACCGATGTCCCGAAACATGAGCTCCTTTGTAAAGTGACTGCACGTCCTAGTCTGATCCTAGGACCGTGACATAGAGCAAGCTGAGAGACACCAAAGAGAATACCGGCAGTTAGGCTACGACGAAGGGTTTGGCGTTGGGGCACATGGAGTTCATGGCAGAACAGTAAGAGGATCTTGTCTTGAGCATTAAATGCTGCAACAGTTCGGATATTACTCACTCCCTCACCAGCTATCATGCTTGTCTTTGCATGTGCCTTGGCCGTGTCTCCGGCAAACCCTTTGAGAGAGAGTTGCTGCATGATACCAAAAAAATAACCGAATTAACTGTCAAAAAATTACATCTATCAGTTGTTTCCAGTTCATCACACCCATAATGCAAATAAGAATCTTTCTACAACTTTAAATTATACTTTTTCTCTCAATATTGGTCCAAAAAAGGTAATCATGTGAATAGTGAAATTTCAGTTCTTGGTTTTTCTACTTCTTGGGCAAGCATTGCTAACAAAACAGTCATTTGTTGCATCGCATTGCTAACAAAACAGTCATTTCTGGTTAAAGATTCGACAAGATGAACAGTTGCAAACTATGAGAAGGGACCAATGAACAGTACCAAAACAGGGTAACTTAATGAATCATGGGACCAAGGCATAGTGAGGTTTCTGCTATAGATGAAAAGGACATTTACATATTATTAGCAGGCAGTCCCTTTAAGAAATTCAGTCACTTTTCACTGTTTACAGCGCATGCATGAATCTAGAAACAAATGGTCCATACAACAAAGACAAACCAACTGTAGACTCTTAAGTACTACAATTTGAAAACTACCTCCATATTCTAAGAACCACCACCCACCCCAGAGCCTCCATTAATGGAAGCCTAATCACTAATGCCAAAAAGGGTGTGCACAGCCAGCGCAAGTTAGCACCTTTCACTCTTTTTCATGCCACAAAAGACTGTCACTCCCTGACACCCTTTATTTTTAAAAAAATAAAAAAAAAATACAAACTGTAAAATAAAATTTTGATCTTTTTTTTTTTTTTTGTAAAAATATCAAGAATAATCCATCACGGACTAAGAATCTTTTGAAACTCTCACAAGATTGGTCGTATCTGGCTGAGAAAGAAAAATAAACAAAAGCAGTGAAAGCTCATGTACCTAGGTTAAAAAAAAAATACACAAGCCCATTTCACTTGGGCAGCTAGAAATCTGACACAGAACTGATATACATTCAAATATAATGTATATGATAGCAGTGTCGGTGCCTGGAAAAAATGCAAGTGGAAAAAAAAAAATGAGAGAGAAACTAAGCAAGTTGAAATGTGGACTCAAAAATAAAATTTGGTCATAGCCTCGAGGAATAAATAAGTATAAAAATAACACAATTTTTAGTAATATGGAATCTTGACTATTTTATTGAGCACGGTAATAATTTATAAAGCTGAGGAGTCAAGTTAATGCAGCTGACTTGGAGGAAGCACGTGTAGTGCATCAATGTACTGCCACGTATTTGTCGTTTTATAGAAAGATGTAGTGGAGTTCTTAGATTCCAGAGATCGAAAGCAGAAATAAAAAAATCTGACATGCATTAAGAAACTAAATTGCCCATGTGCATTTGTTCAGCTGAAGTTCAACCCATCTAGGAAAATGCTAACAGCAGTTTTAGTTTAGTTAGTTGGTGGACTTGAAAAGGACTGAAGTGATTTAGTTGAGAGTTGAGAGTGAGCTAATGAGATTTTTTTACCTGAGCAAAGTTGGCAAGAACAAGAAGAGGGTATGTGCCTAGAATGAGAAGCGAGACCCTCCATTCCACTATGAAAGCAACTATGAAAGATGTGAGTAGTGAGGTCATGTTTTGTAGTATCACTGAAATTCTATCAGCAATTGCTGATTTCACATCGGCAGCATCGGTTGCCAATCGAGCCGCAACTAGGCTTGAGTTGTGCTCTTCTTCATCGTACCATCCTACTTCGTTCCTTAGGATCGCTGGAGAAAACAAAGCATGCATTAGGATCTAAATGATGAAATTGAATTCACTTTCAAAAACTGAGACATAAATAAAAGTTGTTTTTATACCTGCAAGCATCATCCTCCTCACTCTTGTAGTGAGGTTCTCTCCCATAATACTAAAGAAGTAATGCTGAATCAAATATGCAGCAACTGCATAAAGACCAGCACCAATGTAAATGAAGACAAATTCTTTGGTCTTCCTTTCCATGGATGCAGGATTTTTGTAGTAGAAAACCTCAATCATACAGGCCATCACGATAGCAAAGGTTGGACCGATAAAACCGGAAAGCACAGACCCTATAGCACCCATTATTGAATATGGCCATTCAGGAGCATTGAGCTTCAGCAGTCGGAGGAAGTAACCATCAGGGGCTGGATTTTTGCGGTCAGTTTCAGCATTTGAAACCATCTCAATCCGTCCATCAGCACCAGTACTGTAAGAGTAGCTCAAGTTCCTTAAGCTGCCAGACCGGAGGCTTAGGGACTTTGTTGACAATGAATGGCTTAACCTTGTTGAACGTGAGCGGCGGGTTGATGGATTTGCAAAATCTCTATTCCTCACCATTTCTTGGAATCTGATTAATGATGCATAGGCACCGCCCTTCGCAATCAGTTCTTCATGTGTTCCTGTCTCAACCACCTGCCCTTGTTGTATCACTGCAATTGTATCAACATTTCTAATGGTGGAGAGGCGATGGGCAACAACTACAGTCGTTCTCCCAACCATTAGACGATCTAGAGCTTCTTGAACAATGCTTTCTGAGCCTGCATCAAGCGCACTAGTTGCTTCATCGAGAAGAAGGATCTTGGGGTTCTTCAGCATAGCTCTTGCAATGGCAATTCTCTGTTTCTGTCCACCAGAGAGCTGCACTCCACGCTCTCCCGCCTGAATTTGGAAAAACGTGAATATCATGAAAGTTTGACAAAACTTGGGAGATTTTCCATTTTATAATATTAAGTAAAAACGTGTGGTGATATTGAGAAACAAATTTGAACTAATTGGCTTCTGTTAACCAACCTGAGTATTGTAACCATTAGGAAGCAAGGTAATAAAGCTATGAGCATTTGCAGCAGAAGTAGCTGCTTCCACTTCAGCCATTGTTGCCTCAGGCTTTCCATAGAGTATGTTCTCAAGTATGGTGGTAGCAAAAAGAGCAGGTTCTTGGTTCACCAGCCCTATCTGATCGCGTAACCATCTCAATTGCAGTGTTTTAATGTCCACATTATCCAGCAAAACTTGCCCTGATCACCAAAAGGAAATGTCACTACAATCATCATTAAAAGCTAAAGAAACTCAATCTTTTAAAACGATCAAAGATTTTTCTTTACCCTCATTAGGATCATAGAATCTTTCAATTAAAGAGACAACAGTGCTTTTCCCTGATCCACTACCACAACAACCGCAACAGTCTTTCCAGCAGGAAAGAAAATCGAGAATCCCGGAAGAAATCACATCAGGCAGGCCTTGATGGGTAGCTAAAAGTCACATTCTTGAATTCTATATTGCCATTAACCTCATCCAAGCATTTTCCATTCGTTGGGTCTTGAATTATGGAAGGCTTTTGTTTGATGATCTCCATCAGCTTGTAACCAGCTGCTTTACCTTTGCTAAATGCTCCAAGGTTAGAAAATGACTGACCCAAACTCCTGCAATAACCAATTATTAAATATAGTAAGCTTAATCATCTGTAATGACAGAAATGAGAGACGCTGACTCAAGATCTTACATGCCGCCAACAATTGCAGAGAAAATTGCTGTGAATGCCTTTCCTCCATCAGTTACACCATTCCTGATAAAAACGCCAGCATACCAGAAAACCAATGCCCATGACATGCAAGCAATTCCATAAGTACATCCAAGCCCAAGACCTTTGGCCATGCCAGCCTTATATCCAAGTTTCAATGTGTTTTGTATAGCATCTGAGTAAGAATTGAGGGCCTTGCTCTCACCCACATAAGAGTAAACTGTCCGAACTTGTGCAATGGCCTGCGTTTACATACTTGAAAAGTTAGATTGCCGACTTGAATTAAAGTTGACATAGAAATGCAATCACATAAAACCTTTACCAGAATAATTAAGTGAAATGATAATTATGCAGTTCATTGCATTTTCACGTTTACGCATAAATACAGTATAACAAGAATGTATGGAACAGTTATCAAATGAAAAAGCAACAGCAACTCAACAAAGCCTCGTGATTGAAGAGTTATATAAACCAAAATGCATCAAACATAGAAAGTTCAAAGTACTGTCATGCTTTGTTAGGCAAATGAAGCTCACCTGCTCAGCAATTATGCCGGCATTTGCATATGATTCCCGGCTCTTGGATGTGAGGCCAGTGAGAGTATATGCATATAAGCCTCCAGCAAAAGCAATGCCAGGAATCACTGCTATACTTAGCAATGCCAACCTCCATGCTGACACAAAACCAACCACTAGTCCAGCCAGAAATGTTGACAAATAATGAATAAAATTCCCCACCTGAAATTGGTAAGAAACAAAAAAAAAAAAAAAATCAACTATAAGCTTAAGCTTTAATGTATCAGTTAAGCACCCTTAATCTCAAAAGTCCAACACAGACAAGAAGGCGCACGTTAACTCAAATTATGCTAACATACGCCACCGAAATTGAAAAGGAACTGTTATCACTATCAATTACTAGATTTGGTCCCATACAGTACAAAAACACAAATTTTAAAAAATAAAATAAATAATAAGGGAACATAAATATTAAATAAAAATTACACCTTCTCACTAATAGCATCTTGAACAAGAAGAGTATCCGTTGAAACACTGAAGACAATATCACCAGTTCTTGCATCAGTGTCAAAGAAGCCAACATCTTGTTTCAACACAGCTTCCAAATACTTCTTCCTCAAAGTGCTTACTTGCCTCTCTCCAGTGTACATCCAACAAGCAATCTCTGATAAAATATACATAAAAAAAATCAACATAAAAATAAAGAAATAGAGACAGTTTCATTTCTACACATACCAGCATAGGAAGAAAAGCACACAATGAGACCAAGGTACACAAAGTATAGTGCATACTGCAATGAACAAAAAAGAAAATTAATCAGATCCCAGATCTGCAATAGCTACAAAAAGTAGAAAAGGATTGAATTATGATAAGTGGGTTTGAGGAAATTTTGTACCTTGCAAACTTCATCAGTCATTTTGTGAATATCAGTTTGGTTTTTGCCAAAGCCATTAACCATTTCACCAAAGAGAAGGAAAAAAACAGGCATTGAAGAGCCATGAACAATGGCTCCTAAGCTACCAAAGATCATGAGAAACCAATCATACTTGTCAGCAAATGAAAAGAGTTGAAAAAATGGCAAGCTTTGCTCTTTCTTTTTCTCTGCCTCAGGTGGCAATGTCTTTGCTGCTTCAGCAGCTGGCTCAGCCATTATGTATACAGCAAAACAAGAACAACCAACTTCAAGTCTCTATAGAGATTAAGCACAAAGAGATCTAAGCTGATTAAAGCATTGATACATGAAAGATCCAAGCACCCTTTTGAAGTAACAAGTAACAACAGAACAGAGTTAAAAGTGTTCAAGTGAAGCTTGGTTTGTTAGAAAGTATGAAAAAGAACAAGACAAACCGAAACAGAAAAAAGGAGTGTAAGCATAGGAACTACAAAGAAAGCAAAGTGGTATATATAGAAAGAGAAAGTGGTATTAATATTTGTATTGGTATTCGTATTCGTATTGGACCAGTGGTCAAAGCAAAGTTGAAAAATAAAAATTGAGTTGTTTTGATTGAAGACGCAAGTCACAACAAAACAATATACAATGTTATTAGTGTGAGGAGGAGAGTGTACTGTCTGGTGATGATGGTTAATATTTTCTTTTTACTGTGGGTTGTAAAAGTATTCATATAAATAATTATATTAAATATGAATTGAATTGAAATTTCAATTCTTTTTAACAGGAATCTGGTTTGCTGTGTTGTGTTTGTGTCTTGAGTTTTGTGCTTAGAGAAAACTTTTTTTATATTTTATTCAACATCTTAGAATTTTAATGGATATGTCCAAAGCAAAGCCGGAAGTAAATGGTTTAAAAGAAAATAAAATTATTTTAATCCTGATAAAATCATTATAGTAAGACCTCCATAGTATTTTAGCTTATCTCATTTGAATTATACAGTTGGTAAAAATCATCATTTAACTCTTATTTTCACTAATCTTAATCTAGATTAGGATTCAAAAACAACCACATTTCATTTTCTCAAATGTACTTTAATAGGAGCTTATTTTCTTCTTTATATTTAGAAATAGATTTAATTATTATATGTATGTACTGGTTGGCTCAATTGATACAAAAAAATTGAGAAAATTTAAGGTTCGAACTTTGCTCATAAGAGTGAGTGAAAATGGTTTAAAATAAAATAAAATTATTAGAGTAAACCTCCATTGTATATATTTTAGCTTATCTTATTTGAATATTATAGTTAGTAAAAATCATCATTTAACTCCTATTTCTACTCATCTTAATATCCATCGGGAATAAAAAAACAACCGCTTTTCACTTTCTTCATTGTGCTTTAATAGGATTTGATTTTCTTCTTTATATCTAGAAATAAATATTATGTGTATGTGTAGTTGGTTCGACTGGTACAAATTTATGAGTTGATACAAAAGATTTAAGATTTAAACTTCGATCATTCGCTAATGAATTTAGGAGGCTAGCAGTAGTTTGTAACATGATATGATTTATACAGACAATTTATTTCACTTTGAGAGTATATTTGAGCTAAAAGTAAGTAGTTTAAAAGTTTCTCAAAATTGGTTTAAAATCCTCAAAACCAGCATCTGATTGTTAGAAGTAATATATTTTGTATGTAAAGCCATTTGCAGAATCACCCTTTCACTGACATTGCATGTGTTTCTTGCATCCTCTTTTATCTATTATTGTACCTAATTTGTTTCTATTAGCACCAACCTTATTGTTATGTTTTTTAGTTTATTTTTTTAATTTTTTTATATAGATATAAGAAACCATTCAATCAGAATCATTTTTTTTTTCTGAAGAATTTTCAAGATAAATATAAGTTACACATAACGTCTCATTTTTTTATTAAACTTTATTTCAAATATAATATACTGGCTAGCTAGTACATTAAATAAAAAAAAAAAATCCAGAAAAAATTTACGTCATGGAATTTTTTATGATGCAAAAGTGCAGTAAAAACAGAAGTTTCCCTGTACATCCAAAGGGACCCAATAGAAAAATTGTAATAAATTACTAGGACCCAATTCTGTGTATATGCCATCAAGAGTTTCTGAATTTATTACCCATAATTGATAGTTCTTGTTTGACCAATTTTTCTTGATCTGATTAAAAAAAATGGTTTTTTTAGTTATTATTTAGAAGATCCAATGTTGAGTTATGAGTTTCATAGCTTTAATTTTATGCATTTTTAGTCATGAGCATTTATTCAATTTCATTCAAATGTGGGTAAAACAATAAGTGAAAAAAAAAATCATTTGAAATACATTTTTTTAATACATTACAAGTATCTTTTTTATATATAAAATCTGAAATCTACTAAGACTTTAAATTTATATATTTATAGTACCGTATCGAGATCTATATTTACTAGGACAAGTTATGTTTTAATATTGGATATATATTTACTCTGACTCATATACGGAGAGAATATTTACTCTCAGATTGAGAGATTTGAGTCATATATTTATTTGTTAGGACTCGAATCCTTACTCTTAGGGCAACTCAACAAATTTATGACGTTTTTAACATTAACACAAATTTTTTAAATTTAGCTATATATAATATAGGTTCGGTTATTTTTTCAACCATTAATACTATTATAACTTATGTGAGTGGAGTTCTAACTTTTAAAAATTCTATACCACAACAAAAAATTACCAGTTAAATTAATCCACATTACAAAAAATTAATTCAATAATTGATAAGAACCCACCTTATATATACACACACACTCTCTATTATTATTGTTTTTATAGCAAATGAATAGTATCACTTAGCAGTTAGGATGTAAAAGGATAAATTTTGGTATATGAGTTGTGTTGATGTGAAATATTTTGACTAAACAAAGCAAATCCAATTGGCAAAAATTAATTAGTAACCAAATTAAGAGTAGTAAGTAGATGAGTTGCCAAAATCAATTGATATATTTATTTTTCCATTAGAATCCATCACCTCAAAATTGTTGCATCATCCATTCCTTTGTTATCAAAGTCACCAAATGAAATTGAGTGAGAGCAGCTACATTAATTCATATTTATTTATTTCATCACCACCTATATGACTAAACATAAACCTCCAAAAACATTCCCATAAATCATGCACCATGTCACATCCAGGGTTATCAAATTATTTTAAATTAAAAAAAAAAAATGTATGTAAGAAGATATCATAGCTATCATTGTATGAGCATTTTCTAAGTACCAATAGTTGTAATGAGAGAAAGAAAAAATAAAATTTCATGATTTTGTTTTTAATTTCTATGATCTTGACACATCATTGTTTCTCATTTTTTCACCTAAACATGAATTATTATTATTATTATTTTTTTTTGCATGCCATATATTGCTTGAAACATTTTAGTATGAATAAGATGGATTTACCTCTGGTGGAAGCTAGTGTTATTAAACATTTATAAAATATAAATATAGATCATGTAATATTAATAAATTTAGGAATTGGGTTGGATGAGTTTGCTAAACATGAAAATATTAACTAAGAAAATAGTAAGCTTTGAAGCTTATGTCCCACTTGTAGCATCTTGCAACTTCTAGGAAATTGTGATACCAAAACCATTTTCTTAACTAAGATTGAATTAACTTATTATTTTTTGTTTTTTAATGAAGTTTATAATTTCTTTATGTACTTGATGGAATTATAGAATGTGTTATAAAAATCAGGATATAATGTTAGATTGAATTTTTGTTTAGTATTTGATTAATCATCATGATATATGTGAGTCTCATATTAAATAAATTTTGATATTTAATTTAGTGTTCAGTATAAACCGAACTTAACACTGAATTATAATTCATGTTATAAACCCCACATATGTAATCAACTTAATTAACTCATTAATCAACCAACAGTAACAAATTAATCACCTATAATATAGTAATTAACAAGATTCTTGGTGTTAAAAAGTGATATCAAAATCACAAATAAGAAGAAAATGGTCGGCTGGTTCTTCAACATTATGTGTACTTGGTGTGTTTTCTTTGGCCTTCTTCTATGGCTCTAATAACAATTTTTTTTTTTTTTTTACCAAGTACATAAAAATTAAAAACAAAGCTAGGCTTAGTTGTTTGTTTAACCCTAAAATGATTTAATAAATGAAGTGGCTTTGGTTGTGTTGTAACCTCTTTTGGGAACATTAGATCCGTTTTGGTGAAAGGTTAATTTTATTAATATTTTATGATTTTTCTTTTTTGATTTTATTTTTAATATAATAACCCTATTTATTACAATCTAGGTATATTATCATATGATTTAATTATTTAAAAACCATATCATTCTTCTCGAATGATATGAGATATTGAATATGATCGAGATTTATGATTATCTATCATTCATAATGTTGGGTGTGCAAACAAAGTCTCAAAGTCCCACATTGGTTAGATATGAGGAAGATCATGGGTATATAAGGATGGACATGTATCTTATTGGTATGAGGCCTTTTGGGTATAACCCAAGAGCAAATCCATGAGGGCTTAGGCCCAAAGTGGACAATAACATACCAATGTGAAGATAAGTGATGTCCTAGGTTCCTTACAGTGGTATCAGAGCCATGCCCCGGAGTTAGCCATGTGGATGAATCCTCGGAATACCGAACAAAGGTGGTGAGCCCCGATCGTGATCCGTGAGTGCTCGGTTAGACAGGCGGTGTGCTCTGGTCTTCATGGAGTGGATCGATGAATGATCGTTTGAGGGGAGGCTCAGTTGTCCTTTGTGGTCCTTTGTTCGAGGGGAGAATTGTTGGGTGTGCAAACAAAGTCCCAAAGTCCCACATTGGTTAGATATGGGGAAGATCATTGGTATATAAGGATGGACATGTATCTTCATTGGTATGAAGCCTTTTGGTATAACCCAATAGCAAATCCATGAGAGCGTAGGCCCAAAGTGGACAATATCATACCAATGTGAAGATAAGTGATGTCCTATGTTCCTTACACATAATTATAATCTTCAAGTTATATAATATTTGAGTTTGGAGTTATCTTTAATTTGATTGTTAGTATTATGTTGTCCTCTTCTAATATTGGATTAATGATTTGATAAAAAAATTAAATAATTAAGAATATAAACTTTAAACCGGAATGAAAAGCCAGAAGCAGCAATAGTTAATGCATTGCAGCATACCGCAGTTTTGAGTAATGGGTTTTGTTAAATGAGTTTGTTTATTTAACACTTAATTTGATGTAAAATAAGATTAAATAATAATAAGAGAAAAAATTGATTAGTACATGTTGAGTAATTACAGCTTTAAAAAAAGATGGGGAGGGATCCCCAAAAGCCAAGCTGCCTGTACACATCTCATCTGTAAAACATGCAATAATAATTGTATATGCTTTATTAGTGTGGCTATAAGAGCTTCTCTATTATCATCATCCATATAAATTAACTCCTCCTTTAATGAACTTGAAAGTGGTTTAAACCAAAAAAAAAAAAAAAAAAAAGTGATTCTGAAAATGGAAATGTCAATATTACCCCCACTTATATATACTCAATACTTAGGGATGACAATACGGATATATAGATTACAATGGACCGGATATGGTATGTGGATGTCAATATCCGTACCTGATCTATCTAACTAACCGAAAATTATATTAGTTGTGGGGCCCGCCTGCTGTGAGAGAGATGTCATATACACCTGACATAGGGGTATTCATAGGGTCGGGTTTATCAATTTTAAATTTTATTTTCGGGTCAACCCTAACCCGGCCCGAAATATCGGATCGGGTCACGGGTTTCGGGAAGGAAAATCGGGTCTGACCCGACCCGAAGTAAACAATTATGATATATATATTTTGTATGATACAAATTTAACAAGAAACAATCGTAGCTGGATTGGCAATGTCCTTATATTCTCTTAAGGTGGTTTGTGGTTCGAATCCCAGCTGCCTCTTTAATTTTTTGAAAATTTTAATTGTTAAATAAAATGAGTAAGGTGGACAGTGAGATTCGAACTCTGCTGTCTCTGCATGATCTGGAATTTAATTTCAACGCTCAGCCAATGCAGCTACTGAATAGTTTTATGAAATTTTGAACCAAAAAATATATATTATATTTAATTAGGGGTGGCAATTTGGGTCAGAATTCGTTTATTCGTTCGATTCGATTCGCTTTAAAGCGAATACGGGTTTGGAAAAATGGATTCGTTTAATAAATGGGTCAATTCGATTCGATTCGTTTATTAAACGAATCGAATCCGAATTTGAGATCATCAATTCGTTTATTCGTTAAGGATTCGTTTATTAAACGAACCATAAACGAATCCGAATCCGAATCGAATTCGTTTAATACCTGTTTAATATTATTACAAATTTACCCTTAAAATTTTCAAATATGATTTAATTGTAGGAGGGATATTTTAGTAATTTAAGTTTAACCTAAAAATTTAATTGTACATGACAAAACAATTTACGTTTTCTATTAATTCTTCCAGCAGCCGCCGCCTCCTCTAACTTTAACCTAAAACTCTCTCAACTGAACCATACTTACTACTTAGCCACTTCCCAACTGAAAGCAGATCTACGAGCTGCAACCAGAACAAGGGTACAAGCTGCCCCATACGCTTCAAAGAAGCAACAAGCCGCCGGTTCTTAATTTTGGTTTGTTAATTTAACTGTTAAGTAGATCTTCGTTTTTTTTTGTTAATTTAACTGTTAAGTACAACTGAAAGCAGATCTTCGTTTTTTTTTTCTTTGTGATGTTGTATTTCCCCTGTTTCTTTTTATGTTTTATTTCACACTTTTTTCTTAAATTTTTTTTTTAATTTTCTGATTTCTGTGGTTTGCTGAATTGGAGGGTTTCAAGCTTTGACTTTGAATGTTTTTATTTTTTTGATGAATTTCGGTCTTACAAGCATGTTGCATAGAAAACATATTTTTCGAGAAAGGCAGGTTCAGGTTACTCCCTCTATAGGAACTCTGAAAAAAATTAAAAGCTGATTCAGATTTATAGGTTGATAATTTTCAAGAATGATTGAGGGAAAAACTAATTGGTAGATTTGAAGTGGGTTCTGGAGTTCATCTACTCTCAACTAATTTTTATGATTTGAAAGAATCTTTTTATTAATAAATTGTGTTTAGCTTGTATGACCAGGTTTTCTCACAAGGCATGTTATTATTTGTAGCTCTTGATTTGTCATCTTTAGTTTAATTATGTTAATGGCTCTGTTGATTCTGCTTGAAAATGGACACTTTTATCCAAGTAAGGCTCAAAACAACCCTTTGTGTTCTTGCAGACAAATTTATTGCACTAATGTAGTGCTGATTTTCCTTCTACTGTGATTTATGCTGCTGTATTTGCTGATATACTCTTGTTTGCTTTCTGGCAAAATTTGTTTACAGTAATTTTCCGGGGAAAATTTACAACTTCCTAGACTCTCATTACTCCTCTCTGCTTTTAGTTCTCTATCGTTATTCCCAAATCACTTCCTGTGACCGGTGTGTATGAGCTTTTATTTTTTGAATTGGTTTTAGTGTATTCCTTTTTTGGGTTTTATTTACTACTAAGATTTTTATTAGCTTGTGAGATCTGAAATCACAGTGATATACTCATGCTGTAATAGCCACGTGGGGGGTTTTATTGTTTCTTTGAATGTGTCAAATTTGACTTTGTAGATATTGGTTTGTTTAGGTTTTAGAGTAGATTTGATCTGTATTTGATTATTTTTAAGCATTTTGTTTTTGTGGGTAATTTCTGTTTTGAGGTTTAGATATGAAAATAGAGGTTAATATGGGAGGTAATTTGTGGAATGATGAGGATAAGGCTATGTTAGCGGCTGTTTTGGGAACCAGAGCTTTTGATTACTTAGTAACGAGCTCAATTTCGAAGTTCACTAAAGCCAGATACGGTGGAAGCGATAATAACCACAAGAGATTGGATGTTCGGAGAGATTGGTAAGTGATCAATCTCTTATTTTATATGGATTATAGGATATTTCACATTCTATATGTTAACTTTCACATTCACTGGATTATAGGATATTGATCATTAGATGAAACTCTTGCATGAAATTAATCTTGTAGAATTTATGAATGCTTGAATTTTGATTTATTTGCATGTTTTATTAACTATATGAATTATTTATATTTATTTATAGAAAATCGTCAAGTCACCATGAACCAACTTACTGAAAATATTATGGAAATGAGCATTAACAATACTACTCCATCAGCAGAGAGTGGCACTAGTCCTAGTGATTATGTGCAAGTTTGACGGTAAATTTTTTTCTCGTAACTCTTTTTCAAAAATATATATATATTTTTAAAACATAACTCAATAATATAATTTTTTTTTATTTGCAGGATTTTCATCCCGGATGATAATGATAAAGAAGTTTGTCTTTACCGTCTCAATATGTATTGATATTTTGATCAAAATGTGTTTTGAAGATTTTAAGTGTTATTAATTATTATGCAATTGATTTGTAATTTGAATTTTGGAGCTTGTTTTATGGATTTTAAGACTATAACAATGAATGTGGTATGGAATTGATGGTAAACGAATAATAAATTCAATTCGATTCGTTTGATTTATGTAAACGAATAAACGAATCGAATACGAATGTTCGTTTATTAAACGAATCGAATTCGAATCCTAGTATCAGGATTCGTTTAATAAACGAATCGAATTCGAATTTAGTGCATTACAATTCGATTTGTTTAGAATTCGTCACGAATTCGATTCGCTGATTCGTTTTGCCACCCCTATATTTAATGCATATTATGTTGACCCGACCCGACCCGTAGATTTTTGATCCGACCCGATGCGACCCGACCCGCGCGGGTCAGCTCCTCAAATTTCGGGTCACGGGTCGAAAGACCCGATTGACCCGACCCGATCGGGTAAAAAATAATAATTAAGAAACCCGACCCGACCTGACCCGTGAACACTCCTAACCTGACACATGATATATCACCTCCTAACTAACCGGTATAAAAATTATCATCTTACCTGCACATAAAGTAACGGGCCCCGCGTACCTCCATTCATGTGTGAATTTTTGTCATCCCTATGGGATAACCGACTCTGACAATTGGTTTGACCATAAATTTTGGTCAATGATTAAATTTGAAGTACATAAATAATTTATATATTTTTTTTTATCGAGAGAATTATATTTTAAAAATTCACATAAACTCCCAAAATTTAAGGTAATTCAAAATCACAAAAACTATAGAAGCAAAACCCATGTAACCATTGATATTATGGGGACCCTAAGTGGTCTTAATCTTAATAATTCAACCATATCCTTTTTAACTTTCTCTTTTTTGGTTTCCTTTTAAATCCAACTCATTCTTTTGACAACAATGAATAATGATCATTCCACAAATTTTGGGTTGCTTTTGACGTGTGGAAATCTGTTATCAATGGCTATGGCCTATGAGTCTTCAAAATTTATGCTTGCATTTCATGTTAGTTGGTAGCTTAGAAAGTAACTTTGATTATATTCATTCATTATTTGGCTTCTGACATGATTAACTTACATTTTCTCATTATAAAGTTCACATACATGTGTTGAAATCTTTAGTTATTCTCCAGTTCCAATATTCGCATTTTTTAAATAAATTTCATTGTCTAGTTTAAATTTCACACTAAAACATTTGTAAATGTTAGAGAACCATTATTAAATCGGTTCTTTTGAGATTATTATTATTATTTTAGAATATTTGAAAATTTCGTCGTCAAACTACCTCTTCCGGACTTAAGCGGAGCATGTAAAACTTTCGGCTATCCGAGGCTCATACAAGAAATTAACGCACTGAGATACTGAACCATACACCACCAAGTCAAGTTTCTTGAATACTTCTTTTGAGATTATATTAAAACATAATTTTTTTTTTTTTTAAAAAAAATCATATTTTTCAAGGATCCCTACATAAACTCATATGTAGCTATTTTTTGGCCAAAAAGATGCAACATTAGAGTTGAGAATCATGTATAAAACAAAGGAAATATAAGCTCGTTTAATTCTTTGCTTGATTTGAACAATTGTTTGTTGTTACACAATTGCATGGCCAATAGTGAGCTGTCCAGTTTCCTAAAATCCATCTCAATCTCAACAGAAGGAATTAAATTATATGTTTTTTTTTTTTTGTTTATATATATTGTTTTTTTTTTTGGGTCAGTTGAAGCATTTTTGTTTCCTATTTGGTCAAAGCAAAGCAAAGCATTTATTAATTAATTAATTTATGGTTGAAAAGCAAATAATAATTCAGTCGAAAAATTCAAAGTACACATGTAGGGTCAATATTGGGTAAGACTGTCCTCGGCCCTTCCATTTTGGGCCACTAACATAATCAACATGGGCCTTTTCCAACCCAACAATGGTTGCCATTTAGCTAATCTAATTGTATTAAAATTATTTATAATTTTGGTGATATTCAAAACAATATTCTAATTGGTTCAATATAATATAATTTCAAACCAAAATTGACTTAATATTAATTCAATATAATCAAATGAGTAAAAACAAAAAAAAAACAAAATGACCTCTTAGAAAATTATCAATTAATCACTAATTCTGTTTTATTTTTTAGAAAATAATTTATTTTGATGGTGCCAGCCAAAATGTGGCAAGATATAAAGTTGAAATGGATGTGACCAACTTTTAAATGCATATGCATGTGTATGATAATGTCTTTTCATGGACCCAAAAGCTTAAAAGAAACCATTTAAATCAATAATTTTCGTATACTTTTTTATACTTAACAAAAGAAAAAAGCGTTTATCATTATTATTGGGGATGGGCATGGCCGCAAAGTATGAAAATGGTTAGCCTATCATCTTTTTCTTTAATTTATAAAAATACTTTGTTTTGCTTTTCATTCTTTAAACCGATTTTAATAATCTAGTTGCATTGATATGTAAATTATGTGATTCATAGCATAATAGGTTCCATGTCCCAAAGGGACATGATTTGGTGGTGTATCGTTCAGGATCTCACCTTGAGGTTTTTGATTCGAATTCACGGAGTGTATTTCTTGTAAGAGACGGGGACAACCGAAGATTTTACTTATTCTGCTTAAGTCCGGAAATGATGGTTTAACGGTGAGATTGCCAACGATTTCAAAAAAAAAAAAAAAAAACCGACATCGAGTCATTTCGTTCTATATATTCATATATAATACTTTGAGTTCTCATTTTATTAATTGTTCCATTCGGATATGTTTGCTTTTATCCCTAATCTGGTGAACCGCCAGACAGCCTGCATCCCCTTTTTGTTGTGTGTGGTTTTGGCTTGTTTAGGTGTGGATTTTGTTACCCGGATCTGTTGTATTTGTGGTTCCATTCTTCGTAGTGGTTTTATATCCAATTTTATATTAGTTCTTTTTCTGTTATTGCAGGATTTAATAATCTTTTCATCAACATACAACATATTTGATGCAGATTAATGTGGTAGATCAAATGGTGAATATTGAAGTTTTTCAAAATTTCTTTGGACATTTACTTTGTCTTATAGATCTATTAGTTTTTCTGTATTAGATTGGTTATATGTTGTCGTAAAAGTTTATGTTCAAAATATGCTTTGTGTTGTTTCACTTCTAATTAGGAATATGTAGTCACCGACTTTGTACTGAGGCTGAGGTGGGGAGACCAGGCCGGACCTATAATTCCTCATGTTCCCAAGTAGTTTTAGTTGTGAATATGTATTTCTTTTAGTTACGGGAAACACATGATGTATATTTTATCGTGTATTATTAGGTTTTATCCTAATTAGCTTGAATCTTAGGATTTCCTAAGTTTATTTTCGAGCTATTATTTGGCCGTGTAATTACACATTTATGGTGTTTTTATGAATGAATTTCATTTCATCTTCAAAAAAAAAAAGATTACTACTAATTCAGGTTCGAATTTAGTGATCATGATTTTTACACCAAGCCCATCCTATTACCATCCTTAATTATATACCACAATTCGATAAATGTAGAATCACTTGCAGATTCTTGACTACCAATGTGGCGTTGAAAAATAATAGCAAATAATCATTGGGCATATTTTGATTTATAGGCCTATTTAGATTTAGACCAACTTACTGTAACTAAACTCATTTTAATAAAAATTGGGCTTGTTTTGATATTTGGGCCTATGAATATTTAGATCGACTTACTTGGCCCAAATTCTTATCAAATTCAAATTCAAATTCAAAAACTCAAAACCCAACGGTCGGCATACAGCTGCATCCCACACTTTTTTTCGAAATTCAAAAGTCTGAACTTACAAACGGCTACTTGCCTACTTCATCACATCTCTATAAATCTCTGAATCCCCTTATCAAAAGCTTTACAGTCGCCTATTCAATCCAGAATATTCTATATCCCTTCAGCTCTCAATCCCCAGCTTAAATCACAATTAAAAATAAAATAAAATGAGAGAATGCATCTCAATTCACATCGGCCAGGCTGGTATTCAAGTTGGTAACGCCTGCTGGGAGCTCTATTGCCTCGAACATGGCATTCAGGTTTAGTTTAGACACTAACCTTTTCATTTTCAACAATACTTATTTTTTTCATTTATTTATTTTCCCTTCTGGGGTACTAATGGTTTTTGTTTTTGGTGCAGCCTGATGGGCAAAAGCGAAACGACGAGACCGTTAGAGGCGGTGACGATGCTTTCAACACATTCTTCAGTGAGACCGGCGCCGGAAAGCACGTGCCACGTGCCGTGTTCTTAGACCTTGAACCAACTGTAATTGATGAAGTGAGGACTGGCACCTACCGTCAATTATTTCACCCTGAACAACTCATTAGCGGCAAAGAAGATGCTGCTAATAACTTTGCCAGAGGTCACTACACAAGTAAGACCCAATCAAAAAAAAAAAAAAAAAAAATCTAACTTCTGTTCTTTTTATACAACAATTTATTTATTGATTGATTGATTTGTATTGCAGTTGGGAAAGAGATTGTGGATTTGTGTCTTGACAGAATCAGGAAGTTAGCCGATAACTGTACCGGGCTACAAGGGTTTCTTGTGTTCCACGCTGTTGGTGGAGGAACAGGATCCGGGCTCGGATCATTGCTTCTGGAGAGGCTATCTGTTGATTATGGCAAGAAATCGAAACTGGGATTCACTGTTTACCCTTCACCTCAGGTTTCAACCTCAGTTGTTGAGCCTTACAACAGTGTCCTGTCCACTCACTCTTTGTTAGAACACACTGACGTTTCCGTGTTGCTTGACAATGAAGCAATCTATGACATTTGTCGTCGGTCACTTGATATTGAGAGACCCACTTACACCAATCTCAACAGACTTGTTTCTCAGGTAACAAAATTGATAATAAATTTAGAGGATTGACCAAATTAACTAACAATTGTGCTGTTTGTTATGCAGGTGATTTCTTCACTAACGACCTCTCTTCGATTTGATGGAGCCTTAAACGTGGATGTGACAGAGTTCCAAACCAATTTAGTCCCGTACCCTCGAATCCATTTCATGCTTTCATCATATGCACCAGTTATCTCAGCAGAAAAGGCCTACCATGAGCAACTGTCAGTGGCAGAAATCACAAACAGTGCATTTGAACCATCATCAATGATGGCAAAGTGCGACCCCCGTCATGGGAAATACATGGCATGTTGTTTGATGTACAGAGGAGATGTGGTTCCAAAGGATGTGAATGCGGCAGTGGGCACAATCAAGACAAAGAGAACAATCCAATTTGTTGATTGGTGCCCAACTGGGTTCAAGTGTGGAATCAATTACCAGGCACCGACAGTGGTTCCAGGTGGTGATTTGGCTAAGGTTCAAAGAGCTGTGAGTATGATATCAAACTCAACGAGTGTGGCAGAGGTGTTTTCGAGAATTGATCACAAGTTTGATTTGATGTACTCGAAGAGGGCGTTTGTGCATTGGTATGTGGGTGAAGGTATGGAGGAGGGTGAGTTTTCTGAGGCTAGAGAGGATTTGGCTGCACTTGAGAAGGATTATGAGGAAGTTGGGGCTGAATCTGCTGAAGGAGACGATGATGATGAATGTGGTGATGAGTACTAACTTAACTATGTAGTGTTTGTTTCTTGTTTTTCTACCAATGGACTCATTGGTTTGCTGCTTTCTTCATAGCATGCAAAATTAGATTGCAAGTCCTAATGAAATTTCACTATTGCGTTTATGATATGGTTATATCAAGTAGTAATTAATGGTCTCTATTATTTACACTATACACAAAATACCATTCTTATTGACCAACCAATAAGAATGTAGCAAATTAATGCTACAATTTTATTTTATTTTAAAGAAAAAGACAAGCTTGGAGGGAAAAGAAAAAAAAAAAAGATTCATCATCCACTCCTTGGAAACACAACACCTCATCACTCATCTGCCAAAGCCTGCCACAAGAACAAGAAAACAGAGGTTAGCTACCCGGTCCAAACCGGGGATTTCAAAAGAGAGAGATTTTCGCGGGAACCCCTTTTTTCCTTCGGCTTTCTCGGGAACCAAACAAGAAAACCATGATTTAAAACCGAATATCCCAACACCAAAAAAGAAAGTAAATATATTTTCCCTCTTTTTCGAAAACCAAAACAAGAATATAAAATTTTATAAAGAAAATCAAAACAAGAATATATTTTCCCTCTTTTTCGAAAACCAAAACAAGAATATAAAATTTTATAAAGAAAATCATTTTCGATCTCTTTTCTCGAATTCTCAGCATCAGTTTATAAAAAGTTAATAAATAAATCAATAAAATAACGAACTGAGTGAAAATAATAAAAATCCGATTACTTTCTCTAAACAAACGAAATCGTTTTCTTTCTTTATTTTCAATTTTCTTTGCATCCACACAAAAAACAGTTGATTAACGGAACCTACAAAAACATCTTTCAGTGCGAGGCGGCCTTGAATCTGAGAGGTGAGCAAGGCAAGATCGGCCTGGCAAAAACGACGACGTTTAAATGTATTTCTTTGTAACCATCACTCTTTTTTATATCAGCAATAACATCAATATCTTCTCTACGAAGCAACTCCTCTTCTTTAACTCTCAAGACCTGACTGTGCACGAATCCGCCTAACTTCTTCCGTCCAAATCTCGTCACCGATTTCGGCGAGTCCGCCTCCGTCTCCTCTGTCGACGATCCTCCGCTATCCTGATCAACCTCCACCTCCGCCGCCTCCGTTCTCACTTCCCGTACCGGAAGAAAACTGCTCATCTTTTCGCCGATATTTCGGCTAACAAGTTCAGCGGAATCCATCGACACTGATAATCAAAGTTTATTGACCGATTAATCTGATCGACAGTGAAGGATTTATATACGAAGTGGAGACTAAAACGTTGCGTTCTGGAACGTAAAAAAGGGAAATAACATGCGAATGGATGACACGTATCCTTGATGCACTAACAGACTTTCTTTCTTTCTTTATTATTATTATTTTTTTGAAAAGGCACCAACAGACTTGTGGTGATAAAACTCGGCCAAAGAAACCGTCGTTGCCGTTGGTTAGCAACAAGTCTTCAATGAAAAATTTCATGGTATCACGACACTTATTACATAACAATATTTGTATAAAAAAAAAAATTACTCTTTAAATTTCTGCCACGTCATCAAGGTCAGGTCAGTTCAGTTGCGAAGATTTATAATCTTATTAGTCAAAAAAGAGATCAGGTTCAAATGTTGAATTTATGGAGTGTAAAAATAGGATTGGTTGAAAACGAGTGGGAAAAGAATTGGTGTGATGATAAATAAAATATGATTTTTTTTTTTTTTGTTTCTGTGGTATTGACCAAAACGGACGTTAGTAACACTTGTCGTTCATCTGAGAGACACGGGACCGGTATCAAATTTGGCTTTTAATTAAACAAGTCAGTCTGGGTCTTCAAAAAATGGCAAGATTTGATTAGTAAACACGTTAGGATTTGATTTGCAAAGGAGAAAATGTTTGATGGCACCGATTAAAATAATTAATTATCTTTTTATTTATTTTCCCACCGCGAACACTCTTAAAAGGATGTCTCTCAAAATCTCTCAAGTAGTTTACAACATCAAGTCGTCGAAACAAAAAATCACCAAGAATAGGTGATTTGTGAAAAAAAAAAAAACCATATTTTGTCATATCAAGACAACCCAAGAACGAGTTTTGTACAAATATCACAAGCAATTTACAGAAACAGAGGAAATTAACAATTTCTTATGAGGCATTGAAGAAATTGAAGAAGACCCATTTTTATAAATCGGTATATCTTCTTTCCTATGGTTGAACCTCTTGGATATAACATTCATCAAGATAAAACGATCAAAAATTACAATTTTTTTTTTCCAATTGCTTTTATGTTTCTCACTAAAGTGAGAATTAATTTGTGTGTGAACAAGGTTTTAAGGAATTTGATTGTGTGTTTTTGTTTCAGATTGAGAGAGAATATGACTATCAAAGAGATAAACGTTAATTGAGAGAGAGAATAAATGCAGTGCGAAGATTTATTATTTAATAAATTATTTATTTAACACATGTGTATTTATTATTATTTAGTGGCATCACATCATATTTGTGATATGATATCACGGTTGTACATAAGATTTCCTTGAATTTGAGAAGAGATAAAGCGTGGAAGTAGTGGATGTGGGTTATAGATAAAGTTAAAGAGGAAAAATAATAATGATGCAACAACATAGGAGTGTTCGCGGTGCGGTTCGGGTCGGTTTTTTCATTTTTTCTTCAAACCGCGCGGGTTGGCGGTTTGGAAAATTAGAAACCGAAACCGCAAGTTTGATAAGGAAAATCGCGGCGGTTCGGGTTGGCGGTTTAGCGGTTTGGGCGGTTCGGGTCGGCGGTTTGGATTATAAAATTTTTAAGAAAATTTTATGTGTTAATTCAAAGTCTCTGCAGATGATCATGATAGATTTAGTGGTATAGTTGCAGACTGTATACTCTGGTATTTTTATTTTTATTTTGCATTAGTTAGTGAAGTTTCTTTATGCTACTTCATATCACACAGCTTGTGCATGTAGTTACTTTTATTTTCAGCATTGGAATCCAATGGCCTCGTTGTTGAAGAAATAAAACGTATGAACACTTCATTAATCAACAGTCCAGATGAAAAAGCCAGCTCTCTGCTCCAACGTTACAAATAGTGGGTTGGATTAAGTCGTCGTGTTAATTTCTTGCCCAGGCTGTGTATCGGTGTGATCCATATGATTGTAGTGTGTAATCGGGATTATATTCTTATTTGCGGTTTGGGCGGATCGGTGCGGTTCGGTGTGGGTCAAAATCGCGTACCGACCCGAAATTTACGGTTTGATTCGGTGCGGTTTGAAATCATTTTTAATATTTTTTCAAACCGTGCGGTTCGGTTCGGTGCGGTTCGCGGTTTGACCCGAAATGGTGTTCACCCCTACAACAACACAGGAGTACAAGCACATTTTATTCCTAGTCACAATTTCTGAAATACATAAAAACATATATTACACAAAAGTAGGTAACAAAACGCAAGACATGAGTAGAACCATCTTAGCAAAACAGAAACTACAATAGAAAAAATACAGTATTCACTGAGTAACGACGAGTGACTCTGTTATAGCCGAGGATCATGATATACATGAAGTTAAAGAGAACAAATAATAATGCAGCAACAACATAGGAGTACGAGCACATTTTGTTCCTTATCACAATTTCTGAAATGCATAAAAACATATATTACACAAAGCATGTAATAAAAAACAAGACATGAGTAAAACCATCTTTGCAAAACAGAAGCTATAATAGAAAAAACACAGCACTTACTGAGCGACGATGAGTGACTCTATTATAGCCGATGATCATGATATAGATGAAGTTAAAGAGAACAAAACAATAATTCAGCAACAACATAAGAGTACAAACACATTTTTTTCCTTACCACGATTTCTGAAATGCATAAAAACATATATTGCACAAAACATGCAACAAAGCACAAGACATGAGTAGAACCATCTTAGCAAAACAGAAGCTACAAAAGAAAAAAATACAGCACTCACTGAGCGACGACGAGTGACTATTACAACCGATGATCATAATATATATTAGGTTAAAGAGAACAAAATAATAATACAGCAACAACATAAGAGTACAAGCACATTTTGTTCCTTATCACGATTTCTGAAATGCATAAAAACACATATTACATAAAGCAGGTAACAAAACGCAAGACATGAGTAGAACCATCTTAGCAAAACAGAAGCTACAATAGAAAAAATACAGCATTCACTGAGTGACGACGAGTGATTTTGTTATAGCCGAGGATCATGATATAGATGAAGTTAAAGAGAACAAATAATAATGCAGCAACAACATAGGAGTACAAACACAATTTGTTCCTTATCACAATTTCTGAAATGCATAAAAACATATATTACACAAAGCAGGTAATAAAAAACAAGACATGAGTAAAACCATCTTTGCAAAACAGAAGCTATAATAGAAAAAACACAGCACTTACTGAGCGACGATGAGTGACTCTATTATAGCCGATGATCATGATATAGATGAAGTTAAAGAGAACAAAACAATAATTCAGCAACAACATAAGAGTACAAACACATTTTTTTCCTTACCACGATTTCTGAAATGCATAAAAACATATATTGCACAAAACATGCAACAAAACACAAGACATGAGTAGAACCATCTTAGCAAAACAGAAGCTACAAAAAAAAAAATACAGCACTCACTGAGCGACGACGAGTGACTATTACAACCGATGATCATAATATATATTAGGTTAAAGAGAACAAAATAATAATACAACAACAACATAAGAGTACAATCACATTTTGTTCCTTATCACGATTTCTGAAATGCATAAAAACACATATTACATAAAGCAGGTAACAAAACGCAAGACATGAGTAGAACCATCTTAGCAAAACAGAAGCTACAATAGAAAAAATACAGCATTCACTGAGTGACGACGAGTGATTCTGTTATAGCCGAGGATCATGATATAGATGAAGTTAAAGAGAACAAATAATAATGCAGCAACAACATAGGAGTACAAGCACAATTTGTTCCTTATCACAATTTCTGAAATGCATAAAAACATATATTACACAAAGCATGTAACAAAACGCAAGAAATGAGTATAACCATATTAGCAAAATAGAAATTACAATAGAAAAAACACAACACTCACTGAGCGACGACGAGTGACTCTATTATAGCCGATGATCATGATATAGATGAAGTTAAAAAGAACACAATAATAATGCAGAAACAACATAAGAGTATAAACACATTTTGTTCCTTATCACAATTTCTGAAATGCATAAAAACATATATTACACAAAGCAGGTAACAAAACACAAGACATGAGTAGAACCATCTTAGCAAAACAGAAGCTACAATAGAAAAAACACAGCACTCACTGAGCGATGACGAGTGACTCTATTATAGCCGATGATCATGATATATATGAAGTTAAAGAGAACAAAATAATAATGCAGCAACAACATAAAAGTCCAAGCATATTTTGTCTCTTATCACGATTTCTGAAATGCATAAAAACATATATTGCACAAAGCAGGTAACAAAATACAAGACATGAGTAGAACCATCTTAGCAAAATAGAAGCTACAATAGAAAAAATACAACACTCATTGAGCGACGACGTGTGACTATTATAGCCGAGGATCATGATATAGATGAAGTTAAAGAGAATAAAATAATAATGCATCAACAACATAGGAGTACAAGCACATTTTGTTCCTTATTACGATTTCTGAATTGCATAAAAACATATATTACACAAAGCATAAACAAAACGCAAGACATGAGTAGAACCATCTTAGCAAAACATAAGCTACAATAGAAAAAAATACAGCATTCACTGAGTGACGACGAGTGACTCTATTGTAGTTGAGGATCATGATATATATAAAGTTAAAGAGAACAAAATAATAATATTGCAACAACATAAGGAGTACAAACACATTTTGTTTCTTATCATAATTTTTGAAATGTAAAAAAACATATATTACACAAAGCATGTAACAAAAAGCAAGACATGAGTAGAACCATCTTAGCAAAATAGAAGCTACAATAGAAAAAATACAGCACTCACTGAGCGACGATGAGTGACTCTATTATAGTCGATGATCATGATATAGATGAAGTTAAAGAGAACAAAATAATAATGCAGCAACAACATAGGAGTACAAGCATATTTTGTTCCTTATCACGATTTCTGAAATGCATAAAAATATATATTGCACAAAACAAGTAACAAAATATGAGACATGAGTAGAACCATCTTAGCAAAACATAAGCTACAATAGAAAAAACACAGCACTCACTGAGCGACGACGAGTGACTCTATTATAGCCGATGATCATGATATAGATGAAGTTAAAGAGAATAAAATAATAATGCAGCAACAACATAGTGTACAAGCACATTTTATTCCTTATCACGATTTCTGAAATGCATAAAAACATATATTACACAAAACAGGTAACAAAACGCAAGACATGAGTAGAGCCATCTTAGCAAAACAGAAGCTACAATAGAAAAAATACAGCATTCACTGAGTGACAACGAGTGACTATGTTATAGCCAAAGATCATGATATATATGAAGTTAAAGAGAACAAATAACAATGCAACAACAACATAGGAGTACAAGAGCATTTCGTTTCTTATCACAATTTCTGAAATGCATAAAAACATATATTACACAAAGCAAGTAACAAAACACAAGATATGAGTAGAACCGTCTTAGCAAAACAGAAGCTACAATAGAAAAAACACAGCACTCACTGAGCGACGACGAGTGACTCTATTATAACCGATGATCATGATATAGATGAAGTTAAAGAGAACAAAATAATAATACAACAACAACATATCAGTACAAGCACATTTTGTTCATTATCACGATTTCTGAAATGCATGAAAATATATAATACATGAAGCAGGTAACAAAAAGCAAGACATGAGTAAAACCATCTTTGCAAAACAGAAGATACAATAGAAAAAATACATCATTCACTGAGCGACGACAGGTGACTCTATTATAGCCTAGGATCATGATATTGATGAAGTTAAAGAGAACAAAATAATAATGCAGCAACAACATAGGAGTACAAGCATATTTTGTTCCTTATCATGTTTTATGAAATATATAAAAACATATATTACACAAAACATGTAACAAAATGTAATATATGAGTAGAACCATCTTAGCAAAATATAAGCTACAATAGAAAAAAACAGCATTCACTCACTCAGTGACGACGAGTGACTCTGTTATAGCCAATGATCATGATATAGATGAAGTTAAAGAGAACAAATAATAATGCAACAACAACATATAAGTATAAACATATTTTGTTCCTTATCATAATTTCTGAAATGCATAAAAACATTTATTACACAAAGCAGATAACAAAACATAAGATATGAGTATAACCATCTTAGCAAAACAGAAGTTACAATATAAAAAATACAACACTCACTGAGCGATGATGATTGACTCTATTATAGTTGAGGATCTTGATATAGATGAAGTTAAAGAGAACAAAATTATAATGTAGCAACAACATAGGAGTACAAGCATATTTTGTTCCTTATCACGATTTCTGAAATGCATAAAAATATATATTGCACAAAACAAGTAACAAAATATGAGACATAAATAGAACCATCTTAACAAAACATAAGCTACAATAGAAAAAAACACAGCACTCACTGAGCGACGATGAGTGACTCTTCATTAGTTTTCAGAGAAGCATGCAATCTTTGTTGGCATTTTTGATAAAATTATTGAGAACGACATATTGAAGTTTGTATATGACGGAAAATTGAGACTAAAACCTATGCAAGAATGGCTAATGAATATAATGTTCCATATTGATGTTGAAAAGGCCAAAATAAAATGATATAATATTAAAATAATATAGCTGTTAACTTTTGAATCCCAAAAGTTAAGTCTTTCCTTATAAAGGATCATACCCATTCATTTCCCATATATATATATATATATATATATATTCATATTTAGAAAATTTCCCTACAAAAATGCCATTTAATGAAAAGAAAATGCTAAAATTTCTGAAATCATAAAAATATATAATACATGAAGCATGTAACAAAAAACAATACATGAGTAAAACCATCTTTGCAAAACAGAAGATACAATAGAAAAAATACATCACTCACTGAGCGACGACAGATGACTCTATTATAGCCTAGGATCATGATATTGATGAAGTTAAAGAGAACAAAATAATAATGCAGCAACAACATAGGAGTACAAGCACATTTTGTTCCTTATCATGTTTTATGAAATGTATAAAAACATATATTACACAAAACAGGTAACAAAATGTAATATATGAGTATAACCATCTTAGCAAAATATAAGCTACAATAGAAAAAAAAAACAGCATTCACTCAGTGACGACGAGTGACTCTGTTATAGCCAATGATCATGATATAGATGAAGTTAAAGAGAACAAATAATAAAGCAACAACAACATATAAATACAAACATATTTTGTTCCTTATCAAAATTTCTGAAATGCATAAAAACATTTATTACATAAAGCAGGTAACAAAACATAAGATATGAGTATAACCATCTTAGCAAAACAGAAGCTACAATATAAAAAATACAACACTCACTGAGCAATGATGATTGACTCTATTATAACTGAGGATCTTGATATAGATGAAGTTAAAGAGAACAAAATATAATGCAGCAACAACATAGGAGTACAAGCATATTTTGTTCATTATCACGATTTCTGAAATGCATAAAAATATATATTGCACAAAACAAGTAACCAAATACGATACATGAGTAGAACCATCTTAGCAAAACATAAGCTGGCAATAGAAAAAACACAGCACTCACTGAGCGACGACGAGTGACTCTTCATTAGTTTTCAAAGAAGCATGCAATCTTTGTTGGCATTTTTGATAAAATTATTGAGAACGACATATTGAAGTTTGTATAAAGACGGAAAATTGAGACTAAAACCTATGCAAGAATGGCTAATGAATATAATGTTCCGTATTGATGTTGAACAGGCCAAAATAAAATGATATAATATTAAAATAATATAGCTGTTAACTTTTGAATCCCAAGAGTTAAGTCTTTCCTTATAAAGGATCAGACCCATTCATTTCCCATATATATATATATTATATAATATATATATATATATATATTATATATTCATACTTAGAAAATTTCCCTTCAAATATGTCATTTAATGAAAAAAAAATGCTAAAAGATTTATGAAATGCATAAAAATATATAATACATGAAGCATGTAACAAAAAGCAAGACATGAGTAAAACCATCTTTGCAAAACAGAAGCTACAATAGAAAAAATACATCACTGACTCAGCGACGACATATGACTCTATTATAGCATTTAGGATCATGATATTGATGAAGTTAAAGAGAACAAAATAATAATGCAGCAACAACATAGGAGTACAAGCACATGTGTGTCCTTATCATGTTTTATGAAATGAAAAACATATATTACACAAAACATGTAACAAAATGTAATATATGGAGTAGCACCATCTTAGCAAAATATAAGCTACAAGAGAAAAAAAACAGCATTCACTCAGTGACGACGAGTGACTTGTTATAGCCAATGATGCATGATATAGATGAAGTTAAAGAGAACAAATAATAATGCAACAACAACATATAAGTACAAACATATTTTGTTCCTTATCACAATTTCTGAAATGCATAAAAACATTTATTACACAAAGCAGGTAACAAAACACAAGATATGAGTATAACCATCTTAGTAAAACATAAGCTACAATATAAAAAATACAACACTCACTGAGCGATGATGATTGACTCTATTATAGCTGAGGATCTTGATATAGATGAAGTTAAAGAGAACAAAATTATAATGCAGTAATAACATAGGAGTACAAGCATATTTTGTTCCTTATCACGATTTCTGAAATGCATAAAAATATATATTGCACAAAACAAGTAACGAAATACGAGACATGAGTAGAACCATCTTAGCAAAACATAAGCTACAATAGAAAAAAACACAGCACTCACTCAGTGACGACGAGTGACTCTTCATTAGTTTTCAGAGAAGCATGCAATCTTTGTTGGCATTTTTGATAAAATTATTGAGAACGACATATTGAAGTTTGTATATGACGGAAAATTGAGACTAAAACCTATGCAAGAATGGCTAATGAATATAATGTTCCGTATTGATGTTGAAAAGGCCAAAATAAAATGATATAATATTAAAATAATATAGCTGTTAACTATTGAATCCCAAGAGTTAAGTCTTTCCTTATAAAGGATCATACATATTCATTTCCCATATATATATATTCATATTTAGAAAATTTCCCTACAAAAATGCCATTTAATGAAAAGAAAATGCTAAAAGATTTCTGAAATGCATAAAAATATATAATACATGAAGCATGTAACAAAAAGCAAAACATGAGTAAAACCATCTTTGCAAAACAGAAGCTACAATAGAAAAAAACATCACTCACTGACCGACGACAGATGACTCTATTATAGCATAGGATCATGATATTGATTGATGAAGTTAAAGAGAACAAAATAAAATGCAGCAACAATGATGAGTGGTATTTATATCACTATTTCCCACTCATTTAACTTAATATTTTGTATAGTTTCTTGAGTTTTGTGAACGTTTTGATGTGTTTTATTGTTATTTTGCAGATAAATAAAGTTTGGACAGCACTGGAGGCAATTTGGGGCAAAACCGGACAAAAATGCGTCAACATGGATATTTTAGTCTTTTGCGCGTCGCGACGTCAATACCTTCCGCGCCGCGACGCCCAGCGTGAGCCGAATCTGCTAACGTGCGCCAGGTCAACGGTCAACAATTTGAAGAAGTTTGACTTTGCTAAAATGCGCCGTGCCATGTGTCACCATCACATCCCATCTGCTAACGTGCGCCGTGCCATGTGTCATCATCATATGTTGCCGACACTCAGACTTGACACGTGTCGCTTCGTCATCAGCCATGTCAGCGGTCAAAAAGTCAACTTCGCTATGTGTCACGCCACGTCATCAGCCACGTCACAAGGTCAACCAAGTCAAAGTGCCACGTCAACCTCAGCCAATCAGAACGTGACACGTGTCGCCACATGTCGAAATCCTATTGTGCCGACAATTGATCTCAGCCGCCTTGCCACGTCATTGCCACGTCAGCATGACATCATCAATAACGTCATCACAATAATTGAGAGTTAGCCGCCATGACACGTGTCGCTTTAAACAGTCAGCCGCCTTGCCACGTGTCGTCTCCTCAGCATGCCACGTCGACAAAAGTCAGCGTCGCGACGCTGAAGGCTTCGGCGTCGCGACGCTGGAATAGTGAATTTGTGCCTATAAATTCAGCGCGAAATTTCAGATTTCAACACACCTCTCTCTCTCTTGAATTCTCTCTAAGGAGAGAGTTTCTCTCTCTAGAAATTTTATTTTTTTAGTTTTTTAATTTTTAGTTTTGTAAATAATTTTAATTACTTTTTGTAATAATAGTAATTTAATTTTTAATTTTTACTTTTTACAGTTTTTACTATTCATCATGTTGAAGTAATTTCCTCAGCTAGGGTGAAATGTAATTCTTTTATTGTTACTATTTAGATTAATCTCCCTTTTAAATAATATATTAACTATTTAAAATATTGACTTAATAAGGAATACCGCTATATTGGTCGGTTGGTAATTTAATTTTAATCTAGTTTAAACCTGACTAATCAAGGATACCGCTATATTGGTCGGTTGGTAAATTTATTTTTGGTTCCGCCTTAATGGCTGGTTGGACTTAATTTGACTTAATCAGGATACCGCCAGACTGGTCGGTTGGTAATATTATCACAAGTTTATATATTATTTTATGGGAGATATCTAAATTAGTAGTAGTAAAAGTAATTCCTTTTACCTTAGCATTTTATTTTATTGTAATTTACTTTTTAGCATTTTTACTTTATGTCTTTTACTTTTAAGCTTTTACTATCCTTAGTTATGTGTTAGTTTTCTGAGGTTGTGATGACTTTTAATATCACCGGTTTATAAGGGATTATTTTATAGTTTGGGTAATTTAAAGGTTTATTTATTAAGTCTTAAGCTTAATGCTTCTTGTTGTCTGATCACCAATAAGATTGATATGGTAAATCTAAAATGAACTAGACATAGGGATTTTAGATTTCAGCATTAGACTTAATAGCCCACGATCTTCCTTGAGGATAGATAACCCTTTAATAGATTTCCTTACAGGATATGAATATACCTGTCGGGCGGGGGTAGCCATAATTGGAACTTAAACTTAATGAATCTAGGTAATTTGGTTGACATAGACATATGGTTCAATTGGATTATACTAGGTATTTGTGTCTGACCATCGACAGAGGCTTACACATAATTTAGTGTTCCAGGTTAATAATCAATATATTACCAACTTTAAGATAACCACTTCATCTTTAAAATGATATTAAAAGAAATCACAACCTTAGATCTTTGCGTCTTTTATTTTCCTTAGTATTTTCTTTTATCTTTTTATTTATTTATTTAGCAAATCTTTAATCAAACAAATCAATCAAGCAATCAATTCCATTCTCCCTATAATTAGATATTTGTAAATAAATAGATTCAATAATTAATAACAACAGTAGGAATTAAGTCCTCGTGGGATCGATATTTTTATACTACTTGAACGATACGTGCGCTTGCGTTATACGTGTGTGTTTACGCCGGTCAAGTTTTTGAAGAAATATAAGTCCCCGGCAACGGCGCCAAAAACTTGACCGTCGTAAACTCACACGTATAACGCAAGCGCACGTATCGTTCAAGTAGTATAAAAATATCGATCCACGAGGACTTATATTTCTTGAGTTATTAATTTGAAGCTATCTAATTTACTTGTATCTAATTTACTTTATTTTTATCTGTAATTTTTATTTCTTTCTTTTAATTTCAGGTGACTTAAAAATGGAACATTACTGGGAGATTGAGAGACTACATGCTTTACAAGAAGATACACCCCAAATCTGGGAACAACAGTCCGGTTTTCTGAGGCCTGTTGTCGAACCCAATGATTATTACTGGATGTCAGAATCAAACAATACTACATTTGCTCAACAGAACTCAATGTGGAGATGTGACATATGTAATGGTAACCACCCAAGTAATTATTGCGAGTACAACTACCATCCAGGGTGGCAGAACTATCATGATCCTTCATGGTACGAAGAACCATCACATTTCACAGAATCACATTTTCCATCTTATCCACCATCTTCCTTCGATCCTTATCAAGAACCAGAACCATCCGAGGAAGATCGGTTGATTCACATGTTCAAAGAACAAGCAGCTCGATTTGATGCACAAGTTCAGAATAACACAGAATCCATACAGAGAATGACAGATCAGATCAGACAATTAACAGAAAACCAGAACTATATACCTCAAGAACCAATTTCTGATGACACCGATGAAGCCTTCGAATACCAAACATTTTACAATGACATTTCAACAGAGGAGGAGGCTGAGCAGTATCAACGACCAGAGGTATCAGTTCAGGAACCCGAACCGGCAAAGTCTCGATTTGATTTTTATTTTTCAGATTCTGACGAGGAGGAAGCTGAAACATTTGTACCAACTGCATCAAAAATTGAGGATGAAATTCTGTATCCTCAAAACGAAGATCTTGGAGATTCCATTTCACAAATGTTTGAAGAAGATCAACTTGAGCCAATCAATTCACCCGAATCAGAGGATGAAGACCTAATGTCTGACTCATCTTTTCATCCTCAGGTGGAGCAAGAAACAGAGCAAATGGAGGTGCAACTGTCAGAACTTAATAAAAATCCAGAGCATTCAGGAAAAACATCGCTGTTTAGGGGAGTACAAACCAAAGATATCGCCCAGAAGCTTGACAGAATGGAACTTCCATTCCAAGTCAAACACCATACGAGACCTCATAATTTTCTTTCTTTCTTTGCAGGAACCATTGGAACAATAAGGAGCAAAAAGGTGGCACAAGCACTGAATGAGAAAAAATTATTTCTGCCACTTTACCGTTGGAAGAGACCCTTCAAAAGCAACGCTCACGGAATTGTCTGTAATCGGACATCCAAAACGACATTGAAACCTCCTTAACATATGGATTTCATTCACGTCTGGCTGAAGACGAAAAATTTAGCGCTAGCAGGGAGGCAACCCATGCAAATTTGTTGTAATTTATTTTTCATATTTTGTGTGAACTTTTTAATTTTGTGTGTTAGTTTTGCAGGAAAAATTAAAAACGGAATTTTTCAGGACAAAGTAGGCCAGTACAAGCGGGATTTTCAAAATAAACATTTGACAAAATCACGAAGATACAAAGTCAATCCAGAAGAGACGGCTGAGTAAAAAGACACTTCTTAAGAGGCGTCCCTATGGATTTATCCATCACAAGACATGGTTTTGCCAAAAAAAAAAAAAAAAAATCCCGAGTCAAAACCCTAAACCAATTTTCAGCGTCGCGACGCTGACTCGAAATAAGAGACATAAGCAGGGCACTGGCAGCATCTCCTTTCACTCTTCATCTTCTTCATCCTCAACCAATCACCAACCATCACCTCAAAACCGAGACTCACCATAGCCTCACCACCGAGCAAAACCCCGTCCTCAACTGAGATCAGAGACAAAACCGAGAGCCACCACCCACCACGCACGATCCAGCCAGCCGAGACCCACCAAATCGAGAGCCATTGCCGAGATCTACCAGAAACCAGAGACCCATCAGCCACCATCAAACCGAGATCCAAACTGACCACAACCGCAACAAGAACAAACCACCGCGAGCCACCAAACACTTCCTTCACCGAGCCTTCTCCAGCCAAGACGCACCACGCACAAACCGAGAACCTCCACAACAACCCCCATCGTGAACCTCCATTGTTGACCATCACCTTCGCCACCAGCCGAAACCACCCAGATCTCACCATTTTCTCTCAAATCTCCACCACCACCGAAACCGCAAGAGTTTTCACCAACCAAAATCCAGCCACCACAAGCCGAGATCCACACCGTGAGCAACCACCGCGAGCCACCCCTGCCGTGACTCAACCGCGAGCCAACGAACAAAATCGGCCTTCCATCGACCAAACAGCAGCCATCACCTGCGACCAAACTGAGACAAACCAGCCCATTGCCGAGCCAAATTGCCACTGTCTTGCCTAGTATTAGCACCACCGTCGCAAACCGTGACCGAGCCATTTTGTCAAGATCAAAGCCTACCATCATCACTGCCAACCAAATACACTACCGAGAGGACCAAGTCACAGATCAATCAAGAGACACAGACCATTGCCAAAATCAGAATTTGAGATTAATGGTAATAATTTGATAAAATTTGATTTGGTAATTGGTAAATTGATTTGGTAATTAGGTTTGAATTGTGGTGAGTTTGATTTGGGAATTTTGAATTGCGAAGTGTTGGATTGTGGATTAATTTGATTCGTAGTAATTGGGGGCGAAGTGCGGTGACCGATTGATTTGGAGTGTTTGCGGTGATTTTTGTTGTTTTGTGTTGTTGAGGATTTGAGGAAAAACAAAGGAGATTCTGTCAAAATTTCGAAAGAAAAATGCCGCCGAAAAGATCCAGAGCTTCAACATCTGCTGAAACCAGTTTTGACACTACAAAATTTGTTTCGGCAGCTGCAGAAAGAGAGATTCGAAGAGGGAATGACTAGAAAAATTCATATTATGGAGAGGGGTTTTGAAATCTGCCCCGGACTATTCCCGGAGATTGACAGGATCATTGCAACCAGACACTGGCAAAAGCTTTGTTTGCAGCCTCACCCCGCTTATACAGCTATTGTACGGGAGTTTTACGCTAATGCTTATGAGCATCGTGCATATGTAGCAATGGTTAGAGATCAACATGTAGCATTTGATCCTACTGCAATTAACAGATTCTATGGATTACCTGATATGGAAGCTGATGAGTACTCTGCAGTTAAGGAGGAGATTGATATTACACATTTAACAGAAACATTGTGTGTTCCTAATGCGGCTTGGGTATTGAGTAGTAATGGGGAACACCAGAAGATAAGTTCAAGATTACTCAAACCTGAAGCAAAGGTGTGGTTCCATTTTGTGACCCTATCGTTGTTACCAGGATCACATATTACTTATGTCACAAAGGAACGCATGATCTTGTTATATTGCATTCTGGAGGGCTTTACTATTGATGTTGGACAGTTAATCTCAACAAATATAGCCTGGGCTGCGAGATCAACACAGGCAGGTCTGTTATACTGCTACCTGATCACATCACTTTGTACTTTGGGTATGGTTCCTGTTGATCCCAGAGAAGAAACAATGCAACCTATGACAGCTTTAACAGCCCGCATAATCCAGCAACTCCGAACAGAGAGACAAATACCTGCTGGACCATCTTCATCAGCACCTGCAGCTGCTCCACAGCAGCCACCTGCTCAGCCACATAGAGCAGCACAGTCTCGTTCAGTTTCAGATAGATTGGATCGTTTGAAGAGGCGTGTTGATTTTCTCACTGATTACAACATTGCCATGGGACAGACATTGCAGCATATGGCGAGAGACTTGCACATCAATGTTCCACAGCTTCCAGATCCACTTTCAGATAGCGACGATGACGAGACTGACGCGTAAACTCGGTACCATTGTTCCTACATTTTGTTTATGTTTTGAACGCATTGGGGACAATACTTAATTTAGGTTTGGGGGTGCAATGCTTTTGTGTTAAAACTTTCCATTAGAATTTTTCATTTATGCAACAAAATTCCGTTAAAATCATATTTAGTTGACTAGTACCTTATTTGTAGTTTATGTGTTATTTTTATTTTTAGTCCAAAATTTTTCGAAAAATACAAAAAAATTGAAAATTTTTCAAAAATTACAAAAAATATTTTGCATTTTTGTTTTTGTTTTGACTAAAAAGGTGAAATTGGTGAGAGGTAGCTGAGTAAGGAGTTCTCACTCCTGATACGTATCTCAAACCATTTATTTCAAAACAAGTTAATTTTTGTTTATTTCCTTTTAAATTATTTAATTTGTGAATTCTCCTTAAAACTGACTAAAATGAATCTTCTTATGTTCAGTTGACAGATATTATGAACTTACATGGAAACATACGGACATAAGCTAAAATTGAAAAGTTTGTAATATTCCGTGCTATAGTTTAATTGGAGGAAGCATCTCTAAATAGTGATGGAGTAAAAAAAAAAATCAGAAAAATCAGAAAAATTATTCCATTGCTACAAAAAGATGTGAAATCTGATAGAACTTTAGGACAAAAATATTACTCTCTTATCAACTGCACTTATGACTGTTGTGGGCACAAATGAATTGTTTAATATTTTGTTAGCTGTGTATATGGAGAGTGGTAAAAATAATCAGAGAATTTACTTATTCGGTAATTTAGAAAGAAACAAAACAACTAGTAACTTGGAGTAGAATTTTCACCTGATTAGTCACTAACTTTCTTTATTCTCTTTTCGCTTGTCTTTTTACTTTTGTAAAATGTTTGTGGGTATCATTGATGTAAACCCTCACGAGACTACACTCGTCCACTAGGGACACCTAGGGGTTTAAAGGCTTGTTGCATATGCTAAATGCAACCGTGAACCCTACAAAAGTGGTTTAGTTAAATTTTATTATGTTATTTTATTTTGTATTTTGCTCGAGGACTAGCAAAATATTAGGTTTGGGGGTGTGATGAGTGGTATTTATATCACTATTTCTCACTCATTTAACTTAATATTTTGTATAGTTTCTTGAGTTTTGTGAACGTTTTGATGTGTTTTATTGTTATTTTGCAGATAAATAAAGTTTGGACAGCACTGGAGGCAATTTGGGGCAAAACCGGACAAAAATGCGTCAACAGGGATATTTTAGTCTTTTGCGCGTCGCGACGTCAATACCTTCCGCGCCGCGACGCCCAGCGTGAGCCGAATCTGCTAACGTGCGCCAGGTCAACGGTCAATAATTTGAAGAAGTTTGACTTTGCTAAAATACGCCGTGCCACGTGTCACCATCACATCCCATCTGCTAACGTGCGCCGTGCCACGTGTCATCATCATATGCTGCCGACACTCAGACTTGACACGTGTCGCTTCGTCATCAGCCATGTCAGCGGTCAAAAAGTCAACTTCGCCATGTGTCACGCCACGTCATCAGCCACGTCACAAGGTCAACCAAGTCAAAGTGCCACGTCAGCCTCAGCCAATCAGAACGTGACACGTGTCGCCACGTGTCGAAATCCTATTGTGCCGACAATTGATCTCAGCCGCCTTGCCACGTCATCGCCATGTCAGCGCCACGTCAGCATGACATCATCAATGACGTCATCACAATAATTGAGAGTTAGCCGTCATGACACATGTCGTTTTAAACAGTCAGCCGCCTTGCCACGTGTCGTCTCCTCAGCATGCCACGTCGACAAAAGTCAGCGTCGCGACGCTAAAGGCTTCGTCGTCGCGACGCTGGAATAGTGAATTTATGCCTATAAATTCAGCGCGAAATTTCAGATTTCAACACACCTCTCTCTCTCTTGAATTCTCTATAAGGAGAGAGTTTCTCTCTCTAGAAATTTTCTTTTTTTAGTTTTTAATTTTTAGTTTTGTAAATAAGTTTAATTACTTTTTGTAATAATATTAATTTAATTTTTACTTTTTACTTTTTACAGTTTTTACTATTCATCATGTTGAAGTAATTTCCTCAGCTAGGGTGAAAGGTAATTATTTTATTGTTACTATTTAGATTAATCTCCCTTTAAAATAATATATAACTATTTAAAATATTGACTTAATAAGGAATACCGCTATATTGGTCGGTTGGTAATTTAATTTTAATCTAGTTTAAACCTGACTAATCAAGGATACCGCTATATTGGTCGGTTGGTAAATTTATTTTTGGTTTCGCCTTAATGGCTGGTTGGACTTAATTTGACTTAATCAGGATACCGCCAGACTGGTCGGTTGGTAATATTATCACAAGTTTATATATTATTTTATGGGAGATATCTAAATTAGTAGTAGTAAAAGTAATTCCTTTTACCTTAGCATTTTATTTTATTATAATTTACTTTTTAGCATTTTACTTTATGTCTTTTACTTTTAAGCTTTTACTATCCTTAGTTATGTGTTAGTTTTCTGAGGTTGTGATGACTTTTAATATCACCGGTTTATAAGGGATTATTTTATAGTTTGGGTAATTTAAAGGTTTATTTATTAAGTCTTAAGCTTAATGCTTCTTGTTGTCTGATCACCAATAAGATTGATATGGTAAATCTAAAATGAACTAGACATAGGGATTTTAGATTTCAGCCTTAGACTTAATAGCCCACGATCTTCCTTGAGGATAGATAACCCTTTAATAGATTTCCTTACAGGATAGGAATATACCTGTCGGGATGGGGTAGCCATAATTGGAACTTAAACTTAATGAATCTAGGTAATTTGGTTGACATAGACATATGGTTCAATTGGATTATACTAGGTATTTGTGTCTGACCATCGACAGAGGCTTACACATAATTTAGTGTTACAGGTTAATAAATCAATATATTACCAACTTTAAGATAACCACTTCATCTTTAAAATGATATTAAAAGAAATCACAACCTTAGATCTTTGCGTCTTTTATTTTCCTTAATATTTTCTTTTATCTTTTTATTTATTTATTTAGCAAATCTTTAATCAACCAAATCAATCAAGCAATCAATTCCATTCTCCCTATAATTAGATATTTGTAAATAAATAGATTCAATAATTAATAACAACAGTAGGAATTAAGTCCTCGTGGGATCGATATTTTTATACTACTTGAACGATACGTGCGCTTGCGTTATACGTGTGTGTTTACGCCGGTCAAACAACATAGGAGTACAAGCACATTTTGTTCCTTATCATGTTTTATGAAATGTATAAAAACATATATTACACAAAACATGTAACAAAATGTAATATATGAGTAGAACTATCTTAGCAAAATATAAGCTACAATAGAAAACAAACAACATTCACTGAGTGACGACGAGTGACTCTGTTATAGCCAATGATCATGATATAGCTGAAGTTAAAGATAACAAATAATAATGCAACAACAACATATAAGTACAAACATATTTTGTTCCTTATCACAATTTCTGAAATGCATAAAAATATTTATTACACAAAGCAGGTAACAAAACACAAGATATGAGTATAACCATCTTAGCAAAACATAAGCTACAATATAAAAAATACAACACTCACTGAGCGATGATGATTGACTCTATTATAGCCGAGGATCTTGATATAGATGAAGTTAAAGAGAACAAAATTATAATGCAGCATCAACATATGAGTACAAGCATATTTTGTTCCTTATCACGATTTCTGAAATGCATAAAAATATATATTGCACAAAACAAGTAAGAAAATACGAGACATGAGTAGAACCATCTTAGCAAAACATAAGCTACAATAGAAAAAAACACAGCACTCACTGAGCGACGACGAGTGACTCTTCATTAGTTTTCAGAGAAGCATGCAATCTTTGTTAGCATTTTTGATAAAATTATTGAGAACGACATATTGAAGTTTGTATATGACGGAAAATTGAGACTAAAACCTATGCAAGAATGGCTAATGAATATAATGTTCCGTATTGATGTTGAAAAAGCCAAAATAAAATGATATAATATTAAAATAATATAGCTGTTAACTTTTGAATCCCAAAAGTTAAGTCTTTCCTTATAAATGATCATACCCATTCATTTCCTATATATATATATATTCATATTTAGAAAATTTCCCTAAAAAACGCCATTTAATGAAAAGAAAATGCTAAAAGATTTCTGAAATGCATAAAAATATATAATACATGAAGCATGTAACAAAAAGCAAGACATGAGTAAAACCATCTTTGCAAAACAGAAGCTATAGTAGAAAAAATACATCACTCACTGAGCGACGATAGATGACTCTATTATAGCATAAGATCATGATATTGATGAAGTTAAATAGAACAAAATAATAATGCAGCAACAACATAGGAGTACAAGCACATTTTGTTCCTTATCATGTTTTATGAAATGTATAAAAACATATATTACACAAAACATGTAACAAAATGTAATATATGAGTAGAACCATCTTAGCAAAATATAAGCTACAATAGAAAAAAAACAGCATTCACTGAGTGACGACGAGTGACTCTGTTATAGCCAATGATCATGATATAGATGAAGTTAAAGAGAACAAATAATAATGCAACAACAACATATAAGTACAAACATATTTTGTTCCTTATCACAATTTCTGAAATGCATAAAAACATTTATTACACAAAGCAGGTAACAAAACACAAGATATGAGTATAACCATCTTAGCAAAACAGAAGCTACAATAGAAAAAATACAACACTCACTGAGCGACGATGATTGACTCTATTATAGCTGAGGATCTTGATATAGATGAAGTTAAAGAGAACAAAATAATAATGCAGCAACAACATAAGAGTACAAGCACATTTTGTTCCTTATCACGATTTCTGAAATGCATAAAAACATATATTACACAAAGCAGGTAACAAAATGCAAGACATGAGTAGAACCATCTTAACAAAACATAAGTTACAATAGAAAAAACATAGCACTCACTGAGTGACGACGAGTGACTCTTCACTAGTTTTCAGAGAAGCAGGCAATCTTTGTTGGCATTTTTGATAAAATTATTGAGAACGACATATTGAAGTTTGTATATGACGGAAAATTGAGACTAAAACCTATGCAAGAATGGCTAATGAATATAATGTTCCGTATTTATGTTGAAAATGCCAAAATAAAATGATATAATATTAAAATAATATAGCTGTTATGATGTGATCCTAGCTGCATCTGATTCCGTCCAGACCACAACCGATCCAATCCATGTACCGGTTGGACCAATTACAAGATACAGAGCTAAGAGGATCAAGGACGCTATGGCAGGCCTGGCCCAACATCATGTAGCTGACTTGAACAAGCAGGTTCGAGACCAATTGGACTTCAAGGAAGAGGGTTCAAGAGTTATACACTTGACCCAAGTCATCGGGGAGCAGCATGAATCATTTTCAGTTATTTAGGCATATTTATTATTTATTTGCATGTATGGAACCAACGGGGATTACCGTTTTTATTTATTTTTGGGTTAGTTTATTTTAGTTATTTATGGGTTCAAAATGGGCTATAAATTAGGATTTATGGGCTTTTAGTTGGTAATGGGTAGTTTATGGCTATATTAGTCTTTTAGCTATATTAGAGTTTGAGTATGTTGCTATTTAAACTCAAAACACCTCTTAATGAATGACCCTAATTTTTGTGCGTGAATAGTACTTTTATTTCTTGAGATTGAGAAATTTTATCATCGTTCAGTGATTGAACAAAGACTTATCAAAGGGTTGGCATCCTTTGTGGCGTCCTATTGCTGGCAAAATTCGTCTGAGGCTATCTCCAAGGGTTTTCAAGGACAGGTTCTTTGGGGGTCTACGGGATCTTGGATCGGGTTTCGTCTGTTCGTATCCTGTTTCGTATCAATTGGTATCAGAGCCAGATTACAGGTCTGACTTTTGTTCTTTCCGTTTCTTCTTTATTTTCTTTCAGTTTTTTTCAATTTTTTTTCTTTGTTTACTGTGTGTCTGATTTGAAAAAAAAAAAAAAAAAAAAAAACAGTGATTCACATTGCTTCACATGTTTAAAGTGGCAGTGATGTTTAAAGTGGCAGTGATTGTTGACCATTAGATTTTGTCAATTGGTTGTGGTGAAAAAAAAAAAAAAAAAATTTCAAATCAAACCAAAATCTAAAGCTTGACCATTGCTATTTAACAGTGACGTCAAACGTGCCTTGGGACATTCAGGCTACGTTTTTGTTAGCAGTACTACATCTAATATTTGTGCGTATATTGTTCAAATCAAATACTGCTGCAATTTTAATTATTTCGTGTTATTGTTATCTTTCTTTACTTCGTAATTCTAGGTCCTTAGGTATTTTTGATTATCTTGCTTTGGGGTGGAATATAGTTTAAAAAAAAAAAAAAAAAAAAAAAACATTGATCTTGTTTATTTTATTATTTCCTTTTGCACTATAGTTTTAGGTTTTATTGATCGAGTATCGTCGTTACTTCTTGAGTCACGCTTATTACTTGATACCCTTACTCCTTTGATTCCTTGTGGATTTTGCTGACTTTTTGGACTACACACGGATTGTGCAATCCATTGGTGGTTAGCGTTCGACATTGAACGGAGGTAATTTTTCGAAGAGAGTGTTTGAGAGAGAGTGAAACACGAGAGTTCGTGAGGTTTTCTTTGTTTACTTTATTTATTCTTGTTATTACTATTTGTTTGTTAAGTAAGATGGCAGAGAAAGATATGGACGTTGATGGAGGTTTAAAACCATGGAGCAGAATATGGCTGAGTTCCGAGAGATGTTTGGAACTATGAATGCGGCGATAGAGAGGTTGTCGAGGGAGGTTACTAGTCTTCAATTCTCTGGTGGTCAGAAGGAGGTTGAGGGGCCACACAATCTAGGCAGGAACAGGCAGAGCAACAACCACCTAGGGTACCTATACATGAGTTTGAGGCAGAGAATAATCTGGATGATATGGAGGAGTTGGATGAGTTCGAAGATGAGGAGGATAGGAATAGGCCGCGGGATAGGCGGTATGAGAGGAGATATGACAGGCGGGATAGGAGGTTTGATGAGCAGAGAGGTTTTCAGAGAGGAGATAGAAGGGCCTATGGGGGAGAAAATAGACGATTTGATGATAGGTTTGGTGACAGATTTGGAGATAGATATGGGAGAGATGCATATGATGAGCATAATTATGCCTATCGGAGGGAGCCTGACAGGAGAGATCATGGTAGGAGAGATGATTGATGGTGACCTAGGCAGTATCAAGATGAAAATTCCATCTTTCCACGGCAGAATGATCCAGAGGCGTATTTGGACTGGGAAAGGAGATTGAGCTGATCTTTAATTGTCATAGGTATTCTGATGAGAAGAAGGTGAAGTTGGCTGCAATTGAGTTTACAGACTATGCGGTGATTTGGTGGGATCAATTGGTAACTAATAGGAGGAGGAACCACGAGAGGCCAATCGATACTTGGGAGGAGTTAAAGGCTCTTATGCGTAAGAGGTTCATTCCAAGCCACTATTACAGAGAATTATATCAGAAGCTACAACATTTGTATCAGGGTTCGAAGAGTGTTGAGGACTATCATACAGAGATGGAGGTAGCAATGATTAGGGCGAATGTGGTGGAGGATAGAGAAGCCACGATGGCTCGGTTTTTAGGAGGGTTAAATAAGGAGATTGCAAGTGTAGTTGAGTTGCATCATTATGTGGAGTTGGAGGATATGCTACATATGGCGATCAAGGTAGAAAGACAGTTGAGGAAGAAATCTGCATCTAGATACACTACACCGGGAACTTCTGCTTGGAGGGGGAAGTGGCCTAGTAATGAACGGAGAGATGAGGGTTTCAATAAGCCCAGGGCTGATAGTGGTAAGGGAAAGGAAATAGAGTCTGGTAGAATTAAGGTTAAGTCTGAAGTGGTAATTCCAAAATCCAAGGAGGTAAAGTGTTTTAAGTGCTTAGTTTGGGACATTATGCATCACAGTGCCCCAACAAGCGAACACTAATAGTGAAGGATGATGGTAATATCGATTCCACAGATGAGGAGGTGGAAGATGAGATGCTTGCATTAGAGGATGCTAATGATTATGAGAGGGAGCAGCATACCCACTAGATAACCTGTCGCTTGTGTCTAGGAGAGCATTGACAGCACAGATAGTTGAGGAGGAGACCGAACAGCAGAGAGAGAATATTTTTCATACTAGGTGTAGCGTGAATGGGAAGTCATGTAGTATGATCGTAGATGGGGGTAGTTGCACCAACGTGGCTAGCACAGCATTGGTGGCAAGATTGGGATTGTCATGTTTGGCCCATCCTAAGCCATATAGGTTACAATGGCTTAATGAGTGTGGTGAGATCAGGGTGACCAAGCAGGTATTATTGACTTTTACCATTGGACCTTACACGGATGAGGTGTTGTGTGATGTGGTACCAATGCAGGCAGGTCACATACTTTTGGGGAGGCCGTGGCAGTTCGATAGGAAGGTGATACATGATGGGTTTCGAAACAAATATTCCTTCCAGCATAAGGGCAAGCCCATTACATTATACCCTTTGACACCAAAACAGGTTCATGATGATCAAGTCAAATTACAGTTGGAAAGGGAAAGAGAGAGAGAGAGAGAAGCCGCATCCTTGGGGGATAAGAGTGATTATAGTGAGAAAATGAGATCTAAACACGAGAGTGGGGGAAACACTGGGATTAGAACTGAGAGTAAACCCAAGGGAAATAGGGCTGAGGGAGAGAGTGAGAAGAAAGGGAGAGTGAAAAAGAGTTTTTATCTTGGTGAGGGAGAAGTGAGGAGAGCCTACAAAGCTGGCAAACTCATGTTGCTGCTAGTGTATAAAGACACACTACACTTTTCTTTACTTACTAACACTAACAATTCACTTCCTGTTTCTATTTCTTCTCTTTTGCAGGAATTTGAAGACGTACTCACAGAGGACATTCCTAATGGGCTTCCACCCATTCGAGGGATAGAACATCAGATTGATTTCGTGCCTGGATCTGTCATTCCTAATAGACCCGCATATAGGAGTAATCCTGAGGAGACCAAGGAACTTCAAAGGCAAGTTGGGGAGCTGATGGAGAAGGGTTACGTACGAGAGAGTATGAGCCCGTGCGCAGTACCAGTGTTATTAGTGCCTAAGAAGGATGGGACGTGGCGTATGTGTGTGGATTGTCGTGCCATCAATAATATCACGGTAAAGTATCGACATCCCATTCCTAGGCTAGATGATATGTTAGATGAACTACATGGATCTAAGATTTTTAGTAAAATTGACCTTAAGAGTGGATATCACCAGATTCGTATGAGAGAAGGTGACGAGTGGAAGACCGCCTTTAAAACTAAGTATGGGTTATATGAGTGGTTAGTAATGCTTTTTGGTTTAACAAACGCCCCTAGTACTTTTATGAGACTTATGAACCATGTGTTGCGTGCATGTATAGGGAAGTTTGTAGTGGTCTATTTTGATGACATATTAGTATACAGTAAATCTTTAGATGAACATGTAGATCATTTGAAATGTGTGCTTGATATTTTAAGAAAAGAAAAATTATTTGCTAATTATAAGAAATGCACATTTTGCATGGATAGAGTCGTTTTTCTTGGTTTTGTAGTGACTGCAGATGGCATAGAGATGGACGAAGAGAAAGTCAAAGCGATTAGGGATTGGCCAACACCTACTACAGTGTCTGAGGTTCGAAGCTTTCATGGATTGGCGAGTTTCTACAGGCGTTTTGTGAAGGACTTCAGTAGTATAGCCGCACCATTGACTGAGGTAGTCAAGAAGACTGTTGGATTTCAGTGGGGTGAAGCTCAAGAGAATGCTTTTCAGACTCTCAAGGAAAGGTTATGCAGTGCACCAGTCCTCGCACTACCTAATTTTGAGAGCACATTTGAGATAGAGTGTGACGCAAGCGGAATAGGTATGGGGCGGGCGGTATTGATGCAAGAGAAAAGACCGATTGCGTACTTCAGTGAAAAGTTGAACGAGGGGCAGCTTTGAGGTATCCCACGTACGATAAGGAGTTGTATGCACTTGTTCGAGCACTGGAGAATTGGCAGCATTACCTATGGCCCAAAGAGTTCGTGATACACACAGATCATGAGAGTTTGAAACACCTTAAAGGACAAGGAAAACTGAACAAGAGGCATGCTAAATGGATGGAGTTTGTAGAGACATTCTCGTACGTCATTCGCTACAAACAAGGTGTCGATTCGAGGTCGAATCCTTTTCAAGAGGGAGGGGATGATGTGATCCTAGCTGCATCTGATTCCGTCCAGACCACACCGATCCAATCCATGTACCGGTTGGACCAATTACAAGATACAGAGCTAAGAGGATCAAGGACGCTATGGCAGGCCTGGCCCAACATCATGTAGCTGACTTGAACAAGCAGGTTCGAGACCAATTGGACTTCAAGGAAGAGGGTTCAAGAGTTATACACTTGACCCAAGTCATCGGGGAGCAGCATGAATCATTTTCAGTTATTTAGGCATATTTATTATTTATTTGCATGTATGGAACCAACGGGGATTACCGTTTTTATTTATTTTTGGGTTAGTTTATTTTAGTTATTTATGGGTTCAAAATGGGCTAGAAATTAGGATTTATGGGCTTTTAGTTGGTAATGGGTAGTTTATGGCTATATTAGTCTTTTAGCTATATTAGGGTTTGAGTATGTTGCTATTTAAACTCAAAAACACCTCTTAATGAATGACCCTAATTTTTGTGCGTGAATAGTACTTTTATTTCTTGAGATTGAGAAATTTTATCATCGTTCAGTGATTGAACAAAGACTTATCAAAGGGTTGGCATCCTTTGTGGCGTCCTATTTGCTGGCAAAATTCGTCTGAGGCTATCTCCAAGGGTTTTCAAGGACAGGTTCTTTGGGGGTCTACGGGATCTTGGATCGGGTTTCGTCTGTTTCGTATCCTGTTTCGTATCATGTTAACTTTTGAATCCCAAGAGTTAAGTCTTTCCTTATAAAGGATCATACCCATTCATTTCCCATATATATATATATATTCATATTTAGAAAATTTCCCTACAAAAATGCCATTTAATGAAAAGAAAATGCTAAAAATATGGAATCTGTTATTTTAATTGTTGCATAAGTTACTCGGCTCAATTGCTCTTTAAAGTTCAAATGTAGTTAGAATTTTAACTGTTGCATAAGTTACTTAGTTCAATTGCTCTTTAAAGTTCAAATGTTGTTTGAATACTGTTTCAACACTACATAGTATAAGCTTATAATGTTGGCTTGTATATTAGATTTTGTTTTTTTTTTGGGTTAACGATCTAAACCTCAATTTCCCAATGTTTATTGTTGCAAAAATTAATCAAATATAAATAGAATACAAATGTTTGATAAACATTCATTTATCATTACTATAATAGAAATCAACAAAGTGATAGAAATCACATATGAAGTTTTTCTTGATAATATGTATAGACGGCTGGTTTAAAATCAGCAAGGGCTACTCAATGAGTAGAATTTTTAGCTGGTTTAATATATAATTTTAAGTTCTTATCAGTAGATGATAAATTCGTTAACCGAATCTTTCAGAGGTTCTTTGGTTCTCGCTGTCTGACAATTAAGCTTAAATCATCGCCATGAACTGCCTGCTATGTTGACCGGCGTAAACACACACGTATAACGCAAGCGCACGTATCGTTCAAGTAGTATAAAAATATCGATCCCACGAGAACTTAATTCCTACTGTTGTTATTAATTATTGAATCTATTTATTTACAAATATCTAATTGAGGGAGAAGTGAATTGATTGCTTGAATGATTTGATTTGTAGATTTGCTAAATAAATAAATAAATAAAAAGACAAAAGAAAATACTAAATAAAATAAAAGACTCAAAGATCTAGGGTTATGAATCTTTCTAATATCTTTAAAAATATGAAGTGATTATTTTATGTTTGTGTAATAAATCAGTTTACTAACCTGGGACACGAATTTATGCGAAAGCATCTGTCGATGGTCAGACACAAATACCCAGTTTAATCCAATTGAATCATATGTCTATGTCAATTAAATTACCCTGAATTCATTAAGTTTAAGTTCCAATTATGGTTACCCCCGCCCGACAGGTATATGTCTATCCTGTAAGGAAATCTATTAAAGGGTTATATATCCTCAAAGAAGATTGTGGACTATTAAGTCAAAGGTTGAAACCTAAAATCCATATGTCTAGTTCATTTTAGATTTACCACATCAATCTTTTTGGTGATCAAACAACAAGAAGCATTTAGCTTAAGACTTAATAAATAAACTTTTAAATTTCCCAAACTATAAAATAACCTCTTATAAACCGGTGATATTAGATTTCATCACAACCCTAGAAAACTAACTTAGTTACAATACATAGCTAAAGCTGATAAAAACTTTAAAAGTCATAAAGTGAAATTGCTGAAAAGTAATAAAAAGAAATGCTAAGGTAAAATGAATTAACTTATACTATTTACTATTTAGATATCTCCCATAAAATAATATATACTCTTGTGATATTTTAAACCAATCGTCCGGAATGGCGGTATCCTGATTAAGTCAAATTCAAATATACCAGCCATAAGGCGGAACAGAAATATAAACTTAAACCAACCGTCCATTGTGGCGGTATCCTCATTAAGTCAGGTTAACCAGATTAAATTGAATAACCAACCGTCCGGAATGGCGGTATCCTTTATTAATTCAGATTTTAAATAGTTTATATATTATATTTTAAGGGAGATTAATCTAAATAGCAAAAGTAAAAACATTACCTTATTACCTCAGCATGAGGAAGTTACCCCTTCATGGATGAATAAAATTACTATTACAAAGCGTAAATAAAACTGAATATAAGAAACTAAAGAAGAGAACTCTTTATTTATATATAAGGATTTCAGAGGAAGAGGTACATTGAAACTAAGAAATTCAAAATCTATTTATAGGAAAAAAAATCCAATTTTTATTATTATTTTTTCTGATTTTTTATTATTTTATTATTATTTTTTTTTGGATCGCTGAATTTTCGACACGTGGCATGGTGGCTAAAAAAAACGGCTCGTTGAATTTTTGACACGTGGCATGCGGTGAAATTACCAAAATACCCTCGGTGTCGGGACGCCTAAAATTACCAAAATACCATTTTTGCCAAATTCACAGTTTTGCTTCAAATCACCTCCAGAATGTCCTGAAACTTTATTTTGGTGTCGGGATGCCCAAAATTACCAAAGTACCCTTTGTGTCGGGACGCCCAAAAATTACCAAAATACCATTTTTGCCAAATTTCACCAAATTTCACAGTTTTGCTCCAAATCACCTCTAGAATGTCCTGAAACTTTATTTATCTACAAAATAACACAAAACACATCAAAATATTCACAAAACTCAAGAAACTATACAAAATATTAAGTTAAATGAGTGGGAAATAGTGATACATTTATCACTCATCATATGTCTCGACATTTTCTTTAAAATTCCGCATTACGATCTTCTTGATAATTTCATATTAGCCCTCTAAGTGTCTGCCTTGGAAGATTCTTCAATGTATTCAAAGTTCTCACTGAGGTTACTTGATGTAGTCTCAGTTTCCTTGGCAATATCAACCAAAAGGTTATATAGTTCACCGTCTTCATTTGCCGAAGCATCCATAATCCATATGTATAGGAGTTGGAATTGGATCTTTGTTTTTGTAGTGAAATTGCTCAAAAGAATAAGAGAATGAGTGAGACATAAAGATTTAAGTGGTTCCGCAACGTGCTCATAGATTTTGCTATATGAAATTAGAGTTACATCAATATAATGATTGTATTTTTAATCACAAAATACCTAGTATCCCAAAAATATATGTATATTTTGAGTACACATTTTACCAAGAAAAGAACATGGATATTTTGAGTGAAAGTAGTATCATAGACCATATAATTAAAAAATATACACAATACTAGATATACACAATGAATCCTTTGAAAACAATACAACACTGGAGTTCACTGGAAAGCAAAATCACCATCGATGACAACACTCAAATACAATCGATTCCATGAATCAACTTGCTGTAATATCCAACTTGTATTATTTGTTAAACACAATTGTCAATGATATGATCCCACCATTGCCACCATTTCCAAATATTGGTGCCACTGTGGGACATAGGAACTGGGCGACGAATGCTGTTCTAGGCTCGCGGCCTAGTTGGGAGTACAGAGTAGCCCGCGGGGGACTAAACTGGAGAATAATGGAGTCGCCACCCGGTGTGAACCGGGAAAATGAGATTTAAGGCCACACTCACCCCTCGCAAGGGAAAACCTCAAACCGTTAGGTTCAGAATGGTCCCTTACTTATGCCACTTGTAATAAAATCATTTGTGCAATAATCTAACCAAGCCTAAGCAATATATTTCCAAGGATGATTTATCCCTAAGTTCGCATGCATACATCAACAAATTCATCTAAATTTACATGTTACACATATCCGAATTTGCATACAGCCTATTTGCATGTAATATATGTCTCAATTTGCATACAGATAAATTGACATATGGAAAGCATACAATTTCACATTGGTAGACACAGAAGCGCGAACAAATAAAATTCATACAAGCATGCATATTAAGGAAAGACAATTAAGCGCATGACGGAAATAGATACATAAAGCGGTACTACAAATGCATAAGGTAAAAAAGAGACAACTATATGCTAAAATAGACATGTCGTGATGTGATGAAAAGGACTCAGTGCAGTGGGTACGCGTTCGTGTAGCATTCGTAAACGCGTTCGAACGGTAAACAGAAGGTTCGCGTTCATGTAGCGTTCGAGAACGTGTTCGAACGGAACCAGACCTGATGCATGATGAAACCAAGAAAGTGCGTGTGCGTTCACGTAGCATTCAAGAACGCGTTCGAATGGTAAACAGAAGGTTCGCGTTCGTATAGCGTTCGAGAACGCGTTCGAACGGAACCAGACCTGATGCATACAACATATACATAAACAAACAAATCCACAATGTAGGACCTCACGTATCCGATTGAACTCATCTCGCATCCAATCGAACATACGCTATCCGGCGCGGCAAAGCATCGTGGTAAATGATTTTAACCTCTCAAAATAGAGGACCTTTAATCGCACTTACTAAGCCCATGCGTAAACAACACAATACATATATAAAGAAGTGAAGACAACGATATCGGACTTCGTGTATCCGATTGAACATATCTCACATCCAATCGAATATATATTATATGGCGCGGTAAAGCATCGTGGTAAATGATTTTAACCTCTCAAAATAGAGGACCTTTAATCGCACTTACTAAGCTCATGCGCTTTATCTCACAATGCATATAAGAAATAAAAGAAACAATATCTGACTTCGTATACCCGATTGACCACACCTTACATTCAACCGAATATACATCAACCGGCGCGGCAAAGCATCGTGGTAAAGGGTTTTAATCCGACTTACTAAGCCCATGCGCTCGATCACATCATTACGCAAACGAATAACATGCATAAATTAAATAACGAATAATAAACACATCAAAACAACAGAAAACGAAATATGCGCCGTTTACTCAAGTGGTACATGGAGTTGTATCCCGAGTACAGATTATACTACCGTCCATTTGGAATCGGCTATGAAATTATGTCCGGGTTTCCATCATATATACCACAAGAGGCGACACATTTTCCAATTTATTCAAAGCCACAACATGCATCCACAAATGACTCTCATGCGAATAGAATTCAATAAACAATTAAAAGACGAATATAAACTAATAAAAAGGTGCCCTCAGGTCTAACCTTTTATGTCGACTCTCGGAAGTACGGTGCACGGTCGTCAGAAAATGGGGGATGCTCCGCAATTCCTCCGGTTCACAGGTTCACGCCTTTCCTCGCTGTTCCACTCCTCAAGCTACTGTTTTGACTCCGATTCGCTGCTGTTTCTCGCTGCTCTTTCGGTGACGTTTTCTGGTCACTATTTTGGTCTCGGTTTTGGCACTGTTTTTACGGTTAAAAGGCCGCTGTTTAGATTGTGTTAAGGGCTGTATGGGGTTACTGTTTTTGGTGTTTTGTTGGTGACTAGAGGCTGTTTTGAGTGTGATTTCGGTGGCTGGTGTTTATGTGTCTCGGCTGTGTGTTTGATTTGTGAGGGTTGTGTATGTGAGTTTGGTTGTGTCAATGAGCTTGGGTGTTTCTTTTGTGAATGAATTAGGGGTTTAGATGTGTGGATGAACTAGCCGGGTTCAAGGGTTGGAATTGGGTTCTTTTTATAGGCAAATGGGGTAGGGCTAAATCTTGCTTGACAAGGAAAGAGATTTGGCATTTAAAGGGGATTTGATTTAGTATCAAACAAAGAAAATAAAAGATTGAGGGGGGGACAAGATTTGGTTAATTAGGAAGTTAATATATTTAATTTGTTTGGATTAGGCATAATATTTGTTTAGTTTGGTATAAAATAATCTTGATTGATTTTAATTAGGCATGATTTTATTTGATATTTATTTTAATTTGGTATATGATTTAATTAATATTTTAATGGGCTTTGGTGGGCTAATTGGGCTTGGGTGTGAGGCTAGCAGCAAAACCAGAATACCAACACCGTTCGAACGCCTCATCGAACGCTACACGAACGCCCGCAATGTTCCTGACGTTCGAACGTGGGAACGAACGCAGCACGAACGAAAACAGTGAACTTGTGAAATGAACTTGATGACATACTTATTCTGAATTTCCCCTTCCGACGTCCGTTTCCCGCGGCTTCCGTGACATAAAAGGTAATGCCTCTAAATGAGACTCATAATAGGGACTTATATGCAAAAATACAGTGCCTACAGCCACGATTGTCAAAATGGAGATCACCACCTTTTGACAAAGGTGTAAAATACCAAAATTACCTTTAGGTGTTTTGATTGAGTTTGTTGAAATAATGTAGGTGTTTGTTGAAATAGTGAGTTTGAGTTTCACTATAAATAGAGAGCTAATTGAGAGCTCAAATCATCCCAAATTGTAAAGCTTCAAGTGTAAAAAGCTTTGAGAGTGTTAGAGAGTGAAGATTTTTGTAAAGTTCAAACACTTTGTAATTTCATTATTGTAGTAATAGAGTTTCAGTTTTTCCTTAAAAAATACTCTAAAGTGATCAGAAAATCACAACAAGTGGTATCAGTAGCTTTGGTTATACTTTGGGGTCGTAAAACCGAAGAACGAAACTCGGTTCGGAAAATTCAGGTTTCGGGAAAGTTGTCAAAAATTATTTTTGAGCATACCATCAGTTAGTTCACGTCGAGACGAGCGCAGTGGTATTTTCCGGCGATCGAACGGAGGTCCAGAGAGTCTTCACGCGCGTACACGCGTCAGGCAGAGGAGAAGCCACGCGCTGCTGGAGATTGAAGACGACCATGTCAGCGCACAATCAGTGCCATGTCAGCACACGGTCATCGACACGTCATCCACCATGTCATCGCCATGTGTCAACCACGTCAGTAATCCGATCCCACTTTTGCCACGTCAGTAGACACATGTCAGCCACATCAGCAACTCTGGTAAATTTCACTGAGCCCCTTGAAGTTTCTAGAATTTATATTTAGCCCCAGAAATTTTTAGAAATTTACAAATCAATCCCTGAGTCGGATTTGTACCAACGAAGTATCTAATCCACCATTTTCGACCGTTTCGGACGCAACAGTGACCTCCAATTTGTGAAATTTAGCCCTGATTTTAACCTATTTTCATTTTAAACTTAAAATGGAAATGGAAGATTCCCCTTCTGATGCAATGATCAAGCTGACATCATCTGATTACTCCATCTGAAGACCTCAGATGATAGATTATTTACACTGTGAAGATTTGTTTGATGTTATCGAGGTGAAAGGAGTGAGACCATAATCTGTTAAAGAGTATGATTTTAATAAACTCAATAACAGAACTTTGGGTTAGATTAGACAGTGGATCGGTCAGAGTGTCTTCCACCCGTAACACATGATACAGATGCTTACGAAATATGGATAAAGCTGGAAGACATGTTCCAGGCCATGACAGCTCGGAATAAAGCCTTAATAATGAGGCGTTTGGTGAACCTGAAGCTACATAGTGAAACTTCCATTGTAGAATACACCAATGAGTTCCAGAGCCTGGTGAACCAGTTGTCTGTAGTAGACATGCAATTGACAAATGAAGTTCAAGCCCTCTTACTACTAAGTTCTTTTCCTGACAGTTGAGAGACGTTGGTGGTTACTCTCAGCAACTCAGCTCTAGGAGGCAAACTTACCATGCCTATGGTAAAAGATGCCTTGTCAAATGAAGAAGCCAGAAGAAAATACGTGGGCACAGATCAAACACAAGGCTTGTCTCGGGGCATCGAGGAAGACAACGAGAGAAAAATCAAGATAAATGGAGAGAAATAAGTAAAAGTTGGGGTAAATCCATGGACGAGAGAAAACCTACATATAAGTGCTTCCATTGTGGTATAAAAGGCCACTTAAAGAAAAATTATCGAAAGCTGCAACGAGAGCAAGGTCAAGGCAATTCTCAGCCGAAGAAAGATGATGCATAAACACTAATAGTTACCTCAGGAGATGTAGTTATATGCTATGGCTAGGAAGAAACATGCATTCACACTGGAGGCGAATACACTTCCAGGGAATTCGATGTCTACTACAGAACTCATGACATTCGACATGATATGACTGTTCCACGCACCCCACAACACAATGATATCTCTGAAAGGATGAACCGCACCATTATGGAGAAAGTCATAAGCATGATCAGCATGGCTAAGCTGCCAAAGCCATTATGGGGAGAAACTGTTCGTGTCGCCTGCTATCTAATCAATAGATCACCATCTGTACCGTTGAACATTGAGATTCCAGAGAAAGTGTGGTCTGGTAAGAATACATCATATTCTCACCTCAGAACATTCGATTGTTTAGCCTTTATACACTTATCCAATGGGCTCAGGCAGAAGCTTGATGCAATGACTACTTCATGCATCTTCAGAGGCTATGGAGACGAGGAATTTAGATACAGGCTATGAGACCCAAAGGAAAAGAAGTTCATCAGAATGAGGGATGTAGTGTTTCTTAAAAACCAAATAATAGAAGACATTGAAAAGCCAAGATGTCTTCTAATTCTAGTACCGACAAAGATGACACAAATCCAGACACAACCCCAGCACCAATAAGAGTGGCCACAAATAATGATGGGGTGCAAGACATACCAGAAGCAGAACCGAAAGAGGAAGGTGGTGTTGAGCAAGAGGAGTTGCAACCTGCTCCATCAGAGGCTACATGATCATCTATAGAATTGGATGACAACTGATAGCCAGAAACCAGTGAACCTCCAGTACGAAGATCTGAGCAAGGTCGCATTCCATCATTCAAATACTCAAGATCTGAATATATTATGCTGACTGATGAGGGGGAGTCAGAACCAATTTATACATTTTATTATTTATTAATAAAATAACTACATTTTTCATTTCATACATTATTAATGGTATTGTCATTACGCATATTAAATTGATGTATAGATATGCTAAGAATGACATCGACCTTAAATAGTCTTGACACTATGTGTAAACTATTCTTAAAGTAAATATTCCTAGTCGTTAGTTTTGGAATACGGTCGAATTTCTATAACCTAGAAGACTAGCACATGTCGTATATTGGAATTGGAGTTCCAATGGTTTAACGCGATGTACCATGAGTTTTGTAAACTCGTATAGACATATGGTTATTCGTTGGAGCGAATACTGAATGACTCATAAGTGATTCCTAATAGTTGGAAGTACACACCACCGTCAATAGGAATCTCCTCGAGTCGAGTAGCATATGTAATCATTTGACTATAGGATAACATTGATTTTGTGTGAGATCCTCTACACTTTGATGTCATGTATGTTAGAAATCTTTCATGGTTTGGCCTCTAGATGTTCGTTGGATGTGGACCGACGCACTCAGTAATCAAGTGCGGAGCAAGATAGGATCCGTCGGCCCGTATGTGTACCATAAGGGGTTTAGGTATCCATGTGAGTAAAGTCATGATTCTTAAAGACTTTGGCCAAAGCCGATCACCTAGGGTGGATCACATCAGTTGTAAAGAATCGTGGACATGTCGACATGAGATGTGTGCCTCAGAAACTTGACGGTATATTATATGTTTCCTAAGCACAACTCGGATAGTCTACGACAGATGGATTATTAAACATATTGTAGGCACTACATTTTTGCATGTGAGTCCCTATGATGAGTCTCATTTGGAGACACTACCTTTTTTAGCCGAGGAAGTTGCGGGAAACGGTTGTCGGAAGGGAACCAGTATTTTTGTTAGATTTTAGTCGCTTGTTTTATAGCTTCAGGCTCGCTTGTTGGACCTCCGTTATTAAAATATACACCAAGCCCACTTCGCCCAAGCCCAATCCAAAATAATTAAGCCATTTAAAAAAAAAAACAATGTCACAAACTAAATTCAAAACCAATTAATTGAAATGAAATTAAAATTGAAACCAATATTTGAAATCTTAATTAAATTAAATTCACAAATTAAATCCAATTAAAACCAATTAAATTAATTAAATTGAATTAAAATCCAATAAAATTGAATTCCAAAATTTAAATATATCACTTCCTATTAAATAAATAACTCACCTAATTTAAATAATTCCCCACCAAAAATATAATTATTCTTTCTATTTATAAATAAATTAAATATATCACTTTTTAATTGATTTTTTTCCTTGTTAAAAATCCATGCAAACCCTAATCAAAACTATAAAATAGAACACAAACTAAACCCTAAAGGGGGAGAAGACTCTCACGGCACTTCACAAAACAAAAAAAAACAAAGAATAACCCTAAAACACTTCACGCTCATTCTTCTCTAGACAGGCCTTCTTCCCTCTATATTCTCTCGGCCATTCTCATAAACCTGCGCCTCTCCATCGCCTCACAAACAAGCACAAAAACCCTACACATTGACCCAAAACCAGAAGCACCCCTCAAGACCCCACTAACGCATCACTTTCATCAGCCGAGACACTACGTAGCCCCCCCCCCAAACAATAAACACGTGAACCAGCCCCACCACAAGCACGCCACACAACCCTTCAACAGCCACGAAATTGTCCTCTACGTGAGCCAACCATCCTAGCAACCTTAGACACGTCCCACACCGACTAGAAACCATCCCATACCAAATAAACAAAGAAATAACCATAGAGCCCCTCACTCCACGACACACCAATTGCCACAAACCACACAGCACTCAAGCCTTGAACTGCCTTCACGTGTAGCCAAAAGCCACGCACGTCCCCTTGACTCATTATCATAACCTCACGTCTTCACCCTTCAACGCCATCTCCACGAACTTCAATAGCCCACGTAACTGCCCCCTCACTACCAAGCGTCCACAAGCCTGCTCCACTAACGCAATAGCCAAACACACACACACGACTTGACACATGCACACACGATAAACCCTAAGTCCCCTTAAAACAGACCCAGAAACCATCCTAAAACAGTGAGCAAACAACCCCAAAAAAAAATCACCAAAACAGTCCATTTATTTCCCCTAAAACATTGACCAGAAAATACCCTTAAACAGCAGCAAAACAATGGAAAAACGGAGCGAAAACAGCAGCCCGAACAGTGAAAACAGCGAGGAAAAAAGTGAACCAGCGAACCAGAAAATTTGCGGAGTTTTAGCCCTTCCGATCATCGTGTAACGCGCTTCCAAAAGTCGATGAAAAAGGTTAGACCTGAGGGTATTTTTCACATCCATTTTCATTTGTATTTTTATTATTTATTGAGTTTCGTTGCATGATTATTATGGAGTGAAACATGTTGTGGCCCTTGAATAGATAGAAAATGCATGAATTGTAAAATGATGTATGTTGTGGCCCTTGAATAAAATGAAAAGTGTGTCGCCTCTCGTGGTATATAGGATGGAAACCCGGACATAAATTTCATAGCCAATTCCGAATGGACGGTAGTATGATCTGTACTCGGGATACAACTCCACGTACCACTTGAGTAAACGGCGCATATTTCGTTTTATGTTGTTTTGATTTGTTTATTATTCGTTACTTGATTTCCGCATGTTATTTGTTTATGTAATGATGAGATAAAGCGCATGGGCTTAGTAAGTGCGATTAAATGTCCTCTATTTTGAGAGGTTAAAATCCTTTACCACGATGTTTTGCCGCGCCTAATGATGTATATTCGGTTGAATGTGAGATATGTTCAATTGGGTATGCGAAGTCCGATATTGTTGTTCTCTTTTTCTTATATGCATTGTGTTATTAGCGTATGGGCTTAGTAAGTGCGATTAAAGGTCCTATATTTTGAGAGGTTAAAATCCTTTACCACGATACTTTGCCGCGCCGGATAATGTATATTTGATTGGATGTGAGATATGTTCAATCGGATACACGAAGTCCGATATCGTTATCTTTACTTTTTATATATGTATTGTGTTGTTTGCGCATGGGCTTAGTAAGTGCGATTAAAGGTCCTCTATTTTGAGAGGTTAAAATCCTTTACCACAATGCTTTGCCGCGCCGGATGATGTATATTCGGTTGAATATGAGATGTGTTCAATCGGGTATACGGAGTCCGATATTGTTGTTCTCTTTTTCTTATATGCATTGTGTTATTAGCATATGGGCTTAGTAAGTGCGATTAAAGGTCCTCTATTTTGAGTGGTTAAAATCATTTACCACGATGCTTTGCCGCGCCGGATAATGTATATTCGATTGGATGTGAGATATGTTCAATCGGATACACGAAGTCCGATATCATTGTCTTTACTTTTTATATATGCATTGTGTTATTTGCACATGGGCTTGATAAGTTGGATTAAATGCCCTCTATGTCAAGGGGGTAAAAGCCTTTACCACGATGTCTTGCCGCGCTTCTCACTATGCCACTTATTCTTTTGCGCATCATTGCTTCATTTACGCATGCATTACGAAGTTCCATATAGTTATCTTTATCTTTGTACGCATTGTAATGAAAAGCGCATGGGCTTATGGTGTTGGACTAAAAGGTTCTCCATTTGGGGGAAGAAAAAGCCTAAAAGGCTACCTTTACCACGATATTTGCCGCGTCTTTCATCTATTGATTGCAATCATCTATCTTTGTCTTGGCTCGATCTATTATCATTGGTGTACCAATGTTATGATAGCATTTGGGCATTATTTCTCGTGGTATATAGGATGGAAACCCGACATAAATTTCATAGCCGATTCCGAATGGAAGGTAGTATGATCTGTACTCGGGATACAATTCCACGTACCACTTGGAAAAAGGCCCACGCAGTGTTCGTGTCAATTCTAGATATCTTTTCTGCATCACATCACGACATGTCTATTTTAGCATATAGTTGTCTCTTTTTACCTTATGCATTTGTATCACCTCTTTAGTTATCTATTTCCATTATGCGCTTAATTGTCTTTCATTAATATGCATGCTTGTATGAATGCTGTTTGTTTGCGCTTCTGTGCCTACCAATGTGAAATTGTATGCTTTCAGTATGTCAATTTATCTTTATGCATGCAAATTCGGACATAGATTATATGCAAATAGGTTGTATGCAAATTTGGATATAGATTGTATGCAAATAGGTTGTATGCAAATATGAAGATGTGTTACATGTGAACTTGGATGAACTTTTGATTTATGCATGTGAAATAAAATACCATTGGGAATGTATGTTGCTAGATTCGATTAAATTATTGCACAAATCATACCATTACAAGTGGCATAAGTAAGGGACCATTCTGAACCTAACGGTTTAAGGTCTTCCCTTACGAGGGGTGAGTGCGGCCTTAAATCTCATTTTCCCGGTTCACACCGGGTGGCGACTCCTTTATTCTCCGGTTTAGTCCCCCGTGGGCTACTCTGTACTCCCAATCGGGCCGCGAGCCTGGAACAGCATGCGTCGCCCAGATCCTGTGTCCGACACATATGTGATGACCTCGACTTGTATAGTTCAGAAATGTCGTTCGTGTTCTTCGCGAATTCAGAGGTGGTCGAATTACGTACATATTAGCTAGGCTTATATGACGAACATGTCTGAACTTAGAGAGTCCCAATATGAAGTGTACTCGTTGAGCACTTGGGTAGCCAATTATTTTTGATAAAAGATAATATTCGATATTATAATTATCAACTAATATAATCAAGTATTATTGGATAACATTGATTATTTACTTTAACCTAATTGGATTAATTCAATAATTACACAAGGGCTTAATTGTAAAATCATAATTATCTCTACCATTTGAGGATATTATGGTAATTGTAAGTATGTAATAATATGTGGTTTTGGCTTGATTTAATTGGATTAAATGAAGTTGGCAAACATTTAACTAATCCATTTCCTAATCATTGACTTGATTTAATTGGATTAAATTAAAGTATGAGACAATGGAGATTAGTCACACCTAATTATACATATTTGAACAAATTAGATTAAGCCCACTTAAAAGTTGATTACAACTTTTATTAATTAAAAATTGCTTAAGTTTTGCTATAAATAGCAAGCTTTAGGAAGGTTTTAATTACAAGTTCAAATACAAGCTAATTCTTAGAGAAATTAGCCTAAGTTAGAGAAGTGTTTAGAGAAGCTTGTGAGGTCTCTAAAACATTTCATTAAGAAGAAATAAAGATTAGATCTTGAAGTGAAGCTTGCTTGCGTTGGAAATCGAGATTGGATCTTGAAGTCGAGCTTGCACACCTTGGAGGCTCTCCGACGATTTCAACAAACGAGAAGTAGATTGGATCTTGCATCAAACTTACTAGGTAATGTTTGATCTTCTCTTAAGCTATGTTTATTTGTGTATTAGATGCATGATCACATAACTTAATGTTGAAATAAGGATAATAAATTGTGTTAGGATACTTTAGAAGTATAAACACAACATGTTTGTAATTAGGTCAAAGATGTTCATGTTGGACATGGAACAATTAATTAGAGTTTGGAACTCTAGATTAAAGCTTAGAGCTATGTCTACCATTCTAGAATCACTTGACTATTTTTGGGTGACCTATAATTATTCACGAGACATTTCTAATTGGGATTCTAATTTAGTTTGTGTAATGGATTCAAAATTTACGCAAGTGCGTATTTAGAAAAAAATTATGTTTTTGTAAAAATATTTGATATTTTGAAAAACTTGATTTTTATTATATAACATGTGTTAATGTTGGTTTTGAAATTAAAAATTAATTTTGGGTGTTTTTGAAGTGTTTAGGGAAGACCAGAAGCAATTAGGGTAATAGACCCTAATTGCATCAGCTCTCTAGAAATTTTCCAGAGAGCTGAAGCTTTGATAAGCATTTGAAAACAAATAAAAAAAAGAGGCAAAGTCAGCTAAATGAACAGTGCGCGCGTGCATTGTTCACGCGCGTGCACTGTTCACGCGCGTACCGATTTTGTTTTCGCTCATTCTGGGGCTTCCGGACTCCGATTTAGTCCCGATTTTTTCCTATACACTCGTAATGAAATATAATATTTCATTAAATAATTTTAAATTATACCCATACTTGATATCCATGGGTTAGACCCATTTCCGCTGTCCGGGGCATCGATCCAACCCTAGGGGTTCCACAACTGCCCCAACAGTTGTATCTCATAAAGACAAAGAAAAATGGCTGCGCGCAATGCATGATGAAATGAAATCTCTGTAGAAAAAAATAACACTTATGAGATAGTCAAGCTCCCGCATGACATGAAGGCACTGAAGAACAATGGGTGTTCAAGCTTAAGAAAGATGGCAGCGGAAATGTGGTGAAATACAAAGCTCGGCTAGTAGTCAAAGGATTCCTACAGAAAAAGGGAATTGACTTTGATGAAATCTTTTCACCAGTGGTAAAAATGGCTTCAATCCGAGTTATCATAAGATTGGTAGCCAGTTTGAACTTAGAGTTTGAACAGATGGATGTCAAAACAACATTTCTTCATGGTGATCTAAATGAAGAAATCTACATGGAGCAGCCAGAAGGTTTCAAGGTTTCAGGAAAAGAAAACCATGTTTGCAAGCTGAAAAAGAGCTTGTACGGGCTCAAGCAAGCACCGAGACAGTGGTACAAGAAGTTTGACTCGTTCATGGTGGGTCAAGGCTACAAAAGAACTGCAACAGATCAGTGTGTATACATTCAAAGGTTTTCAGATGGAAATTTCGTTGCTCTTCTACTATATGTGGACGACATGTTGATTATTGGACAAGAAGCAGCGATGATCAGCCAACTGAAGAATGAACTCTCTAAGTCTTTCGACATGAAAGATTTAGGACCAGCTCAACAGATTTTGGGAATGGAGATAGTTCGTGACAGAAAGAACAAAAAGTTGTGGCTTTCATGGGAGAGTTATATTGAACGGATAATCAATAGGTTCGATATACATAAAGCCAAACCAGTCAGCGTTCCGCTAGCGCACCATTTCAAACTGAGCAAGAGTTCGTGCCTCTCATCCAAGAAAGAGATAGAAGAGATGTCATCGATACCATATTCTTCAGTAGTTGGAAGCCTTATGTATGCAATGTTATGTACCAGGCCAGATATTGCTCACGCAGCTGGTGTAGTGAGCCGTTTTCTCTCTAACTCAGGAAAATAACACTGGGAGGCAGTCAAATGGATTCTCAGGTTACGTCTGTGCTACGGGGGAGGTGATCCAATCTTGGAAGGCTATACATATTCAGATATGACATAATATCTTGATGGTAGGAAATCTACATCATGTTTCATCTATACTTTTGCAGGGGGAGCTGTGTCATGGCAGTCAAGATTGCAGATGTGTATTGCATTATCCACAAAAGAAGCTGAGTACATTGTCGTAGCTGAGGCATGAAATGAAATGTTGTGGTTAAATCATTTTCTCCAAGAATTAGAGATCAAGCAAACAGAATACAAGATACATTGTGACAGTCAGAGTGCTCTGGACTTGAGCAAGAACTCAATGTATCATTCTCGGACGAAACACATCGATATTCACTATCATTGGATACGCGAAGTGATTGAACAACAACTTCTGAGATTGGTGAAGATCCATACAGATGAGAATCCAGCTGACATGTTAACAAATGTGATTACTCGGGATAAGCTAGAGTTGTGCAAAGACGTAGCCAAGATAGCTGTCAAATGACAATCGTTTTCGGATGCAGTTGGAGGGGAAGAATTGTAATATCCAACTTGTATTATTTGCTGAACACGATTTTCAAGGATATGATCCTACAATTGCCACCATTTTCAAAAATTGGTGCCACCCCTGTCAAAAGGGAGATCACCACCTTTTGACAATGGTGCAAAACACCAAAATACATTGAGGTGTTTTGATTGAGTTTGTTGAAATAGTGTAGGTGTTTGTTGAAATAGTTAGCTTGAGTTTCACTATAAATAGAGAGCTAATTGAGAGCTCAAATCACCCCAAATTGTAAAGCTTCAAGTATATAAAGCTTTGAGAGTGTTAGAGAGTGAATATTTTTGTAAAGTTCAAACACTTTGTAATTATATTCTTGTAGTAATAGAGTTTCAGTTTTTCCTTAAAAAATACTACAGAGTGATGAGAAAATCATAACACTTGCATGGTCTTCAATGTTTTCAGTAGTAGTTTCACAAACATCGTATAAATAAATATATTTTTTTGGAAATGTTGGAAATTCCGTCACTAATCTATTTGACCCGAGCTTAAGTGTAGTAGATAAAACTCTCGGTTGTTGATGAGTGGTATTTATATCATTATTTCCCACTCATTTAACTTAATATTTTGTATAGTTTCTTGAGTTTTGTGAACGTTTTGATGTGTTTTATTGTTATTTTGCAGATAAATAAAGTTTGGACAGCACTGGAGGCAATTTGAGGCAAAACCGGACAAAAAAAGCGTCAACATGGATATTTTCGTCTTTTGCGCGTCGCGACGCTGAAGCATTGCGCGCCGCGACGCCCAGCGTGAGCCGAATCTGCTAACGTGCGCCAGGTCAACGGTCAACAATTTGAAGAAGTTTGACTTTGCTAAAATGCGCCGTGCCACGTGTCACCATCACAGACGATCTGCTAACGTGCGCCGTACCACGTGTCATCATCATATGCTGCAGACACTCAGACTTGACACGTGTCGCCTCGTCATCAGCCACATCATCGGTCAACAAGTCAACCTTGCCACGCGTCGTGCCACATCATCGTCCACGTCAGCAGGTCAACCGAGTCAACTTGCCACGTCATCATCAGCCAATCAGAACGTGACACGTGTCGCCACGTGTCGCAATCCTATTGTGCCGACAAATTGATCTCAGCCGCCTCGCCACGTCAGCGCCACGTCAGCATGACGTCATCAATGACGTCATCACAATAATTGAGAGTTAGCCGCCTTGACACGTGTCGCGTGAACAGTCAGCCGCCTTGCCACGTGTCGCCTCGTCAATGTGCCACGTCGTCAAATCCAGCGTCGCGACGCTGAGGTCCTTGGCGTCGCGACGCGCGAACAGTGAAAAATTTTCCTATAAATAGAGCGCGAAATTTCAGATTTCAGTACACCATTCCCTCTCTCTTATTTAATGTAAATAGAGAATTCTTCTCTCTCTAAGTTTCGTTTTTAATTTTTACTTTTGTAATAATTTTAATTACTTTTTGTAATAATAGTAATTTACTTTCTTATTTTACAGTTTTCACTATTCACTATGCGGAGGTAACTTCCCTATGCTAGGGTGAAAGGTAATTATTTTACTATTGCTATTTAGATTAATCTCCCTTAAAAATAATATATTTACTATTTAAAATTCTGATTAATAAAGGAAACCACTATATTGGTCGGTTGGTAATTCAATTTAATCTGGTTTAAAACCTCACTAATCAAGGAAACCGCTATATTGGTCGGTTGGTAAATTTATTTTGGTACCGCCTTTATGGCTGGATTATGGACAAATATTACCACCTATATGGCTGGTAGGACTTAATTTGACTTAATCAGGATACCGCCAGACTGGTCGGTTGGTAAAATATTATCACAAGTTTATATATTATTTTATGGGAGATATCTAAATTAGTAGTAGTAAAAGTAATTCCTTTTGTCTTAGCATTTTATTTCATTTGTAATTTACTTTTAAAGCTTTTATTTTTACGCAATTACTTTTCAGCACTTTTATTTTATGGCTTTTACTTTTAGTTTTTACTAGCCCTAGCTATGTGTCATAACTAAGTTAGTAATCTAGGGTTGTGATGAAATCCAATATCACCGGTTTATAAGGGTTAAATTATAATTTGGGTAATATAAAGATTATTTATTGAGTCTTAATCTTAACTGGCCACTAATAAAATTGATAAGGTAAACTTAAAATGAACTAGACATAGGGATTTTAGGTTTAAAACCTCAGACTCAATAACCCACGATCTTCCTTGAGGATAGATAACCCTTTAATAGATTTCCTTACAGGATAGGAATATACCTGTCGGGCGAGGGTAGCCATAATTGGAACTTAATCTTAATGAATCCAGATAATTTGGTTGACATAGACATATGGTTCAATTAGGTTAAATTGGATATTTGTAATTGACCATCGGAAGAGGCTTTTACATAATTTAGTGTTCCAGGTTAATAAATCAATATTTTACCCAATTATAAGATAACAATTTCATCTTTAAATAATATTGGAATAAATCACAACCCTAGATAGTTTTTAATATTGAATTTTCTAAAATCAACCTTAAAACAATTTCATTTACTTGACTTTAAATTTAGAATCGTCGCCTTTTCAAATCAATCAAACAACCTGTTAGATACTAGTAATCATTTGACCTTATAAAAATTAATAGATAAGATTTTAAGTCCTCGTGGGATCGATACTTTTTATACTACTTGAACGATACGTACGCTTGCGTTATACGTGTGTGTTTACGCCGGTCAAGTTTTTGGCGCCGTTGCCGGGGACTTAGTTATCTTTTACTATTAGTTTAGGGGTTAGATACCTTTACTTGTATCTAATTTCTTTTACTTATTATTTCTGTTTTCTTGTGTTACAGGTTCTCAGACACTTCATGAGACGAACCAGAAGCTTTGAAATCCGACCGCTTGACCCAGAAATTGAAAGAACCATCAGACAGTTGAGAAGGGAAAGGCGAGAAGGCCAAGAAGCCTTAGTCAACATGGAACCTGAACCTTTGGAGGTTGCACCACCATACCCATTGAGACAGAACCATCCCGGTGGTAGATGGCCTCATTTCCTGTATTGTTCTTCCTCCTTTACCAGCAAATGCGGGTGACATCAAAACTTGCATTCAGATGATTCAGCACACAGTTCAGTTTGGAGGAAATGCAACTGAAGATCCTAATGCTCAGATCAGCAACTTCCTGGAAGTTTGCGGCACTTTCAATTACAATCGAGCATCAGAAGAAGCAATGAGATTACGAGTTTTTCCACATTCCTTGAAAGACAGAGCAAATGCATGGCTACATTCATTACCAGCAGGTTCTATCACAACTTGGAACGCTCTAGCCACAAAATTCCTTGCAAAATACTTTCCACCAGCCAGAACTGCAAAGTTGAGGAATGACATCACATCATTTGTTCAGCAAGATTCAGAATCCTTGTACGAAGCTTGGGAAAGATACAAAGATTTACTCCGGAAATGTCCTCACCATGAAATTCCAAAATGGCTTCAAGTCCAAACTTTCTATAATGGACTTTCTGGACTGATGAGAACCACAATCGATGCTGCTGCTGGAGGAGCTTTGATGGCAAAAGGAGAAGATCAAGCCTGAGACCTAATCGAAGAAATGGCCAACAACAATTCCTTATGGCCAACAGAAAGGAGCATTATTCAAAGAATTGCAGGAATCTATGAAGTTGGAGCTAATACAGCAGTCAACACCAAACTAGATCAGATATGCAAATTCATGGAGACTCTTACCACTGGATCCACAAGTTCACCATATGGAGGAGCACCAGAACCGAATCAACTTGAAGAGACGGTGAATTATGTCAACAATTTCAACAGACAGGGGAACAATCCATATTCCAACACCTACAACCCAGGGTGGAGGAATATTCCTAATTTTTCATGGAGCAATAATTCAGGGCAAAAGAACTATCCACCACCTGGATTTCAGCAACAGAATAAAGGCCAGGAGCAGACAAATGAACCAGTAATGGCAGAGATGCTAGCTCAATTAAAAAGATATGAAGCTATGATTCAGAGTCAATCAGCTTCCATCAAAGCACTGGAGAATCAAATCGGACAACTGGCCAATGCTCAGAGTTACAGACCGCCAGGTAATCTTCCCAGCAACACAGAACCAAATCCAAGGAACCGAGGGAAGGAGCAATGTCAAGCCATTACCTTAAAGAGTGGTACTGAGATCAACAAAGATATTGGAGTCCAGATGTCCCAAGAAGAAGTTCCAAAAGAAGCTGAGAAACAGATGGAAGAAAAAGAAGCAAAAGAAAAAGAAGCAAAGGAAAAAGAACCAGAACAAATAACTTTACCTCCACCTTTTCCTCAGCGTCTTCAGAAAAGCAAAATGGACAAACAGTTTGCTCGTTTCTTGGAGATTTTCAAAAAGCTACACATCAACATACCATTTGCAGAAGCCTTGGAACAAATGCCTAGTTATGTCAAATTCATGAAAGACATTCTTTCACGAAAACGGAGATTGGGAGACTACGGAACAGTAGCTTTGACAGAAGAATGCAGCGCCATCATTCAAAGGAAACTTCCCCCGAAGTTGAAAGATCCTGGCAGTTTCACAGTTCCATGCACCATTGGAGAACATTACATCGGTAAAGCTTTATGTGATTTAGGTGCCAGTGTTAATTTAATGCATTTTTCTATTTACAGGAAACTGCAAATTGGAGAAGCAATGCCTACCTCAGTATCTTTGCAACTTGCTGATCGAACACTCGCATTTCCGAGAGGAGTCGTGGAAAATGTGCTGGTTAAAGTTGACAAACTCATCCTTCCAGCAGATTTCATCATCCTTGACATGGAAGAAGACAGAGAAGTACCTATCATTCTTGGGAGACCATTTTTAGCTACAGGTAAAACTGTGATTGATGTACAAAAAGGAGAACTGACCATGAAAGTGCAGGACCAAGAAGTGACCTTTAATGTTTTCCAAGCCATGAAATTTCCAAGCGATGAAAAGGAAGAAGAAGAATGCTTCAGAATTGATGTTGTTGATAAAATTGTTCAGAATACTAAGTCAAAACCCACAGATACACTAGAAGCTTGCATCACCAACATGCCAGACAACGAGCTAGATGCTGAAATCTTGGAATGTATCAACTACCTTGACAAACCATTCCGATTCAAAGTTACACCACCAGTTGAAAGCTTGGAACTGCCAAAGAAAGATCGAATCAAGCATTCGATTGAAGAACCACCACAGCTGGAACTAAAGTTACTTCCAAGCCATCTCAGGTATGCATTTCTTGGAAATTCTTCTGAATTACCTGTTATTATTTCTTCTTCACTAACATTGGAACAGGAAGAAAAGCTACTAAGAGTGTTACGAGAACACAAAAGAGCCATTGGCTGGACTATATGATGTGATCCAGAATGAGCTCTGTTTGTTGGGCCAAGTTAACTTGAAGTTGTGGCTGATTGCATGGCTTGGTCAAATTGGTGTATTTGGGCCATTTTGGTGGATTTGGAAGATTCCTTGGGTTCTGGAGTTTGGTCCATGTATGAGACATTATGTGAAGGCTTTATTAAGTCTAAAGAATATTGGAATGGGTCTAGGACGTGCATGAGCTGTCTTGATTGATTTTGGGCTTTATTTCCGAATGGTGCATTTGCTGTGGCGGGATTTACGCAGTCTTCGTATTTTGGAGGTAACTTTCTCGTCCGATATCCGATTTTGGTGATTCAAATTGCATTGAAAAGAGAACTCGTAGCTCTACAACTTTTAAGTTTTCATCAAAGTCCAGTTCGGATTCCTTCATGGTCTAAATGAGGACGCAATGTATCCCTATAGTTTTTATATTTTATATTTTTTTAAGTTATGTGTTGTTTAAGTGTTGGGCTGAACATTAATTAAATTAAAAAGCCCATGGACGAAATTTTCAAGTATTTTATTAGGGTTTTATTATATTTTGGTAGAATTAGGGTTAGCCACCTATTTAAAGGGGCATTATTCATTGTAATGGATAATTAACCAATAATATATCTTTTTACAAAATAAATTGACTTGTGTCATCTTGAGGGAGTGGATTCTTCCTTGGTTTTACGGAACAAAAGCTTATCAACGTGTGGCAAGCGTTGTGGCGCTGTATCGCTGTTCATGATTCTCCAAAGAAATAAAGAAAGGTTTTTAAGGACAATGTTCCTTAAGGGTTGGACTTGATCTTGGAAGGATTTTGTTCTTACAAAATCAAGATTCACGGTTCTTGGGGCTTAGAACACGTGGAGAGGTTTGCTTGGCTTTGTTCCAGGCAGGTTTCTATCATTTGGTATCAGGAGCTCAGGGTTCCAAGGTCAAGATTTTCTCTATTTTTATCGTTTTATGGAGTCTTTATATTTCTTTTTTTTTCGTCTCTTCTAGTTTCAATTTTTTTCTTTGTGTTTTTCTTATTTATGACTGCATCTTGGATGTTATTATAATGTTCTTTCATGGTAATAGCATTTAGGATTCAATTCTTGGAGTTTTGAGTCAATTCGAGTCGAAATTGTATGTAATTTTCGGATCAGTTCGGTCAGAATTTTTCAGCCGCGCACTGAATTTAAAACGGCTGTAACTTTTTATCTATGAAGAGTTACGAGACCCATAATATATTAATTTATAAGTACTCGAGGAGACGAATTCATTAGTCACTGGACGTACGCAGTCCGCTTAAGTTTCGAGTCTCAAAATCTCTTTCAAAGTTACGAATTCAGTCCAGTTTCAGTTCAGTTTGTCTTCTTATTTACTTTTGGTTTTTTTTTTTAGTCAGTTTCTTTGTGTTTGTTTTCATATTTTCTTAGTGATTCTTTGAGTCTTTCCTCATTATTGACGTCTTTCCAGTAAGGGTTGATTTATATAAATAATTTGATGGATAAAAGGGTATTTATCTTTCGCACGAGATGCTCTATCAATAGTAAAATGTGTAGTATGATTATTAATAGAGGGAATCACATAAATTTAGCTAGCACTACCCTTGTGGAAAAATTGGGATTACCATTGATACCTCTTGATAAACCTTATAAGTGGATGAGTGATTTTGGAGAGTTCGAAGTTGCTAAGCAGGTTGTGGTAAATTTTGCAATTGGGCAGTATGTTGACCAAGTAGTTTGTGACGTGGTTCCTATATGTCATACGCATATTTTATTGGGTAAGCCTTGGTATAAATTCAATAAAGTAGTTTATGATATGGATAGGAATATGTACAAATTTAGGTATGGTGGAAAAATTATCAAGCTTGCTCCTTTAACCCTACAAGAGGTCTATGAGGACGAGTTTTATATGAAGAGGAGTGAAGAAGAGTGGGCTAAAAAGAAAAGTGCGATTGCTTTTGGAATGTTACTAGGAGAGCTTCCAGAGTTGATAGAGAAAAAGAAATTAGTAAAATGTGAAGTAGAGAAGGATATAAACGTAGCCTTGAGTAATGAAATGAAACATGTTGATGTTTCAATAAATAAGAGTGAGGTGGTTGATGGTGTTGATGATAGTGATGATATTGATGTGAGCGATAACATTAGTGATCATGATTTGGTTGTTCATGATTCCAATGAGGTGCTTGACGTTACTGTTAAGGGTGACTATCATATGGAACAATCTGATGTTGGTTGTGAGGACATGAGTTATGGTGTGCAAAAAGTACATGTGGCTGAATATGTAGAGTGTGGTCAGATCGTGGATAAGAGTGTTGATTGTTTGAGAAAGCGACATGAGCATGTTGAGTTTGTTTTAAATGAGATTTCAAATGTGAATCCATGTGGGAATCTCTTTGTTGTTGCAAGTGGCGTTAAGAATGAGAGTAGCAATGGAGAGATTGAGAGTGGAAAAGTATTGCCAAAAAGTCATTCATTCGCCTTATTGACTTTTGCTCACTTAACCATTTTTTTCCATGTGATTTTCTTTTATTTCAGGATTCTCGTCCCATTGATCTTGTCATTTTTATCTATGACCCGAGTTCGGATTTGAGGTCGAATCCTTTTCAAGAGAGGGAGAATGATGTGATCCAGAATGAGCTCTGTTTGTTGGGCCAAGTTAACTTGAAGTTGTGGCTGATTGCATGGCTTGGTCAAATGGTGTTTTTGGGCCATTTTGGTGGATTTGGAAGATTCCTTGGGTTCTGGAGTTTGGTCCATGTATGAGACATTATGTGAAGGCTTTATTAAGTCTAAAGAAATATGGGAATGGGTCTAGGACGTGCATGAGCTGTCTTGATTGATTTTGGGCTTTATTTCCGAATGGTGCATTTGCTGTGGCGGGATTTACGCAGTCTTCGTATTTTGGACGTAACTTTCTCGTACGATATCCGATTTTGGTGATTCAAGTTGCATTGAAAAGAGAACTCGTAGCTCTACAACTTTTAAGTTTTCATCAAAGTCCAGTTCGGATTCCTTCATGGTCTAAATGAGGACGCAATGTATCCCTATAGTTTTTATATTTTATATTTTTTTAAGTTATGTGTTGTTTAAGTGTTGGGCTGAACATTAATAAATTAAAAAGCCCATGGACGAAATTTTCAAGTATTTTATTAGGGTTTTATTATATTTTGGTAGAATTAGGGTTAGCCACCTATTTAAAGGGGCATTATTCATTGTAATGGATAATTAACCAATAATATATCTTTTTACAAAATAAATTGACTTGTGTCATCTTGAGGGAGTGGATTCTTCCTTGGTTTTACGGAACAAAAGCTTATCAACGTGTGGCAAGTGTTGTGGCGCTGTATCGCTGTTCATGATTCTCCAAAGAAATAAAGAAAGGTTTTTAAGGACAATGTTCCTTAAGGGTTGGACTTGATCTTGGAAGGATTTTGTTCTTACAAAATCAAGATTCACGGTTCTTGGGGCTTAGAACACGTGGAGAGGTTTGCTTGGCTTTGTTCCAGGCAGGTTTCTATCACTATAGCAGACATTCGAGGCATTAGTCCATCATTTTGCATGCACAAAATCTTGATGAATGATGAATACAAACCCACAGTGGAGCATCAACGGAGACTCAATCCAATCATGAAGGAAGTCGTGAAGAAAGAAATCATCAAATGGTTGGATGCTGGTATCATTTACCCCATCTCAGACAGCACTTGGGTAAGTCCTATGCAGTGTGTACCAAAGAAAGGAGGAATTACTGTTGTTACCAATGAAAAGAACGAGCTGATTCCAACAAGAACGGTGACTGGATGGAGAGTATGTATGGATTACAGGAAGCTGAACAAAGCCACGAGAAATGACCATTTTCCTGCTGCCATTTATTGACCAGATGTTAGACAGACTAGCATGACATGAGTTCTATTGTTTCTTGTGATGGATATTCAGGGTACAATCAGATTGCCATCGCACCAGAAGACCAGGAGAAAACTACTTTTACATGTCCCTATGGTACTTTTGCTTTCCGCAGGATGCCATTTGGATTATGTAATGCCCCTGCCACTTTTCAGCGTTGCATGATGGCCATCTTCTCAGACATGCTGGAGCAGAGTATGGAGGTTTTTATGGATGATTTTTCTGTGTTTGGAGATTCTTTTGACCATTGTTTGATAAATTTGGAACAGGTATTACAAAGATGCGAAGATACAAACCTGGTACTCAATTGGGAGAAATGCCATTTCATGGTACATGAAGGTATTGTTCTTGGACACCGGATTTCACAAAAGGGAATTGAGGTAGACAAAGCAAAAATCGAGACAATTGAGAAACTACCTCCACCAACATCTGTAAAAGGGATTCAGAGTTTTCTTGGACATGCAGGTTTTTACAGGAGATTTATCAAAGACTTTTCCAAGATTGCCAAACCTCTTTGCAATCTTCTGGAAAAGGATGTGCCTTTCAACTTCACCAAAGAATGCCAGGAAGATTTTGAGATCTTAAAACAAAAGCTGGTTTCTGCCCCCATCATTGTAGCACCAGATTGGACCCTTCCATTTGAGGTAATGTGTGATGCTAGTGATTTTGCTGTAGGTGCAGTTTTGGGACAACACAAAGCAAAGATTTTCCACACCATTTACTACTCCAGCAGAACTCTGAATGAAGCTCAACTCAACTACACAACCACTGAAAATGAGTTGCTAGCAGTTGTGTACGCTTTTGACAAATTCCGCTCATATCTGCTGGGTCCCAAAGTGGTGGTCTATACAGATCATTCAGCAATCAAATATCTGATCACAAAGAAAGATGCCAAACCTAGATTGATCCGTTGGATACTTCTTTTGCAAGAATTTGACATGGAGATTCGAGACAGGAAAGGAACAGAAAACCAGGTGGCAGATCACTTATCGAGGCTCGAGAATGGAAAAACAGTTGACAAAGAACTAATAATCAAAGAAACTTTTCCATATGAACAATTGTTTTCCATAAAACAACAGGAAGTCCCTTGGTATGCTGACTATGTCAATTATATTGTATCAGGAAAATGGCCGTTGGAATGGACAACTCAGCAACGGAAGAAGTTTTTCAAAGAAGTCAAGCACTATGTCTGGGATGAACCGTACCTGTTTAAACGCTGTGCTGATCAATTACTGAGATGGTGTGTTCCACAAAGAGTCAACAGTGTTTTGCAACACTGTCATTCATCACCATACGGCGGACACTTCAGTGGAAACAAAACTGCAGCCAAAGTCCTTCAATCAGGTTGTTCTGGCCCACACTTTTTAAAGATGCTTATCTTTTTGCTTTTCAATGTGACAGGTGCCGGAGAACAGGGAATATTTCAAGAAGAAATGAAGGACCATTGCAAAACATTCTGGAAGTGGAGATATTCGATGTGTGGGGTATTGATTTCATGGGACCATTTGTTCCATCATTTGGAAACATGTACATTCTGGTTGCTGTAGACTACGTCTCCAAATGGGTTGAAGCAATTGCACTACCATCCAATGATTCCAAAGTGGTGATCAAATTCCTGAAAAAGAACATTTTCACTCGATTCGGAACACCTCGGGCAATTATCAGCGATGGTGGCTCACATTTCTGCAACAGATACTTTGATGCACTCCTATCCAAATATGGAGTTACTCACAAAATTGCCACAGCTTACCATCCACAGTCAAATGGACAAGTTGAAGTTTCAAACAGGGAGATCAAAAGAATCCTAGAAAGAACAGTTGGATCAACAAGGAGGGACTGGTCTACAAAATTGGATGATGCATTATGGGCCTACCGAACAGCTTACAAGACACCCATTGGTATGTCCCCATATCGATTGGTGTTTGGGAAAGCATGCCATCTGCCAGTTGAACTTGAACACAAGGCGTACTGGGCACTGAAGAAATTGAATCTTGATTCACAAGCTGCAGGAGAAAAAAGACTTCACCAACTCAATGAATTGGAGGAATTTCGCCTACAGGCTTATGAGAATGCCAAATTGTACAAAGAAAAGACCAAAAAATGGCATGACCAAAAAATAGTGCACAGACAGTTAGAACCAAGGCAGCAGGTGTTGTTGTACAACTCGAGGTTAAAACTTTTCCCTGGAAAGTTAAAATCTAGGTGGTCCGGACCATTTGTAATCACTCAGATTTTACCATATGGAGCCGTTGAGTTACTGGATCCCAATACCAACAACACATTCAAAGTTAACAGTCAGCGTGTCAAGCACTACTGTGGAGAATCATTTGAGCGACAAAAAGAAAGTGTCACACTTTCAGATCCAGCATAAACGTTCAAAAAGTCACGTCTAGCTGACGACAATTAAACTTAGCGCTCGCAGGGAGGCAACCCATGCAATTTTTGTATATATTATGATTTGGTGTGATTTAATTTTGTGTGTTTAGTTTTTGCAGATTAAGTCATTTCAAGATGGAAGAAGCTCTCGTAAATCTTCACAAGCAATTTCCTTCTCTCCCTCAAAAATCTCTTATGAAAGTCTACAAAGCTCGCTTGGAACGGATGAGACTACTGACAATCCATGGTGTGCCCAATGACATTCGTTGGGTAATTGAAGCACGAGTCCGATTGGCAGGTGAATCCTCTGACTCTTTTATTTCACATCTGCCTGGTTTTGGAAGAAGCACCTATGCAAAGAAACGAAGAGCTAAGCAAATGGGTGTTTGTTACAAATGTGCACGATGGAATTGCAATACTCGTTGTCATTCTTTAGGAATGGTGTCTGTTAATCGCGAAGACAAAATTAAATTCATTAGGAATGGCTTGAGTAAAGAGTCTTTAGATGATATATCTTCGACTCTTGAGACGCATCCCAGTGGATATGTTCACATAGACTTTCGCAGATTACATACACAATATCAAAAAGAAAGACAACAATTAAGTCTTGGGAATCTGACTCAAAAAGACCCTGTTTGCCAATTTATAAGAAAATTGGATGGGAAGCTTGTCCCTGACGCATAGATGTCAATCAAGCCGTTACTTTTCTTGTACATATTATATCTCTTTGTCTTTTTCTAATAATTGTGATTTGTTTTGTTATTTTCTTTTATTTTCTCCGACAGGATCCATACCTTTTTGACTATCACGATCTATTTTACTATTGTTGTACTAATCGACATTTGGAAGATACTTGTGCTATTTTTACTCACCCCTTTCAGGTATTATAAATTCAACTCATCATTGCACCTTTGAAGTCATCCAGAATTAAGAAAAAAAAACAACATAAAAATGGAAGCCACTTCAAGAAGACGTGTTGAAAATATTTGTGTGTTTTGTGGTAGTAGTGTTGGTACTAAACCACAATACATAGAAGCGGCACAGGAGTTGGTCGAGTATTAGCTGCAAGGAATATGCACTTAATATATGGCGGAGGAAATCTTGGATTAATGGGGATCGTTTCAAAGGCCGTACAGGATGGAGGCAGTCATGTTTTGGGAATCATCCCAAAACCCTTGGCAGAGGCAAATCTTATTGAATCATCAAACGGAGAGGAATTGATCGTGCCAGGTATGTCTGAACGACTGGTAGAAATGATTAACCGTGCTGATGCTTTTATTGCTTTGCCAGGTGGCTTGGGTACATTGGAAGAAATTTTTTCGTACTATCTTGGGCGAACCTGAACATACACCAGAAACCAATTGGGCTGTACAATGTTGATGGATTTTATGATTTTCTTTGTGTATTTCTTGATGATGCCGGAGAAATGGATTCATATCAAAACCTTTAAAAGAACTCATATTTACTGCCAGAACTGCTCCAGATCTAATTGACCAACTCATAGCCTATGAACCACAAGTTGACCCTATCATTTCAAAGATAAATTGGTCTGGGGATGATCGTGGTAAGAGACGTCGGGTTAATTTGGATCTTAACCTTTAAATTCCTGTAGAATTTCAGTTAACCAGGTATTATCGTCTAAACTCTTCTTCTACTGTTTAAGACATTGGGGACAATGTCTCATTTAGGTTGGGGGAGGAAATTAGTTGATTAATATCTTGTTTTTAGTAGTATGTTATTTTTAGTTCAAAATTTTTCGAAAAATACAAAAAAATTGAAAAATTTTCAAAATTACAAAAATATTTTGCATTTTTATTTTTATTTTGACTAAAATGTGGAATTGGTAAGAGATAGCCGAGTAAGGAATTTCCGCTCCTGAGACGTATCTCAAACCTATTTCGAAACAAGTTAATTTTTGTTTATTTCCTTTTAAATTATTTAATTTGTGAATTCTCCATAAATCTGACTAAAATGGATCTTCATATGCTCAGTTGGCAGGTACTATCATCATACATAGTAACATACGGACATGAGCTAAAAATTGAAAAGTTTGTAATATTCCGTGCTATAGTTTAATTGGAGGAAGCATCTCTAAATAGTGATGGAGTAAAAAAAAAAAAAAAAAAAAAAAAACGTCCGAGATCCGAGTTATTAAGTCTGTAAGGGTGTTTTAATACCTAGTGCCCTAAAACCAACTGGTTTTGGGAGTCATTGGCCCAAAGCTCGCTACATGGATCAAAGATGCTGCAAAAATATATATATATGAAGTCTGAGTAATTAAGTTCGTAGGGGTGTCTTAACACCTGGTGCCCTAAAGCCAACTGGTTTGGGTGCCACCGACCCAAAGCTCGCTACATAGACGGAAGGTATTGTATATAAATAAAAAAAAATCAAAGAAAAAATCAGAAAAATCAGAAAATTATTCCATTGCTACAAAAAGATGTGAAATCTGATAGAACTTTAGGACAAAAATATTACTCTCTTATCAACTGCACTTATGACTGTTGTGGGCAAAAATGAGTTGATTAATATTTTGTTGGCTGTGTATATGGAGAATGGTAAAAATAATCGGAGAATTTACTTATTCGGTAATTTAGAAAGAAACAAAACAACTAATAACTTGGAGTAGAAATTTCACCTAATTAGTCACTAACTATCTTTATTCTCTTTTCGCTTGTCTTTTTGCTTTTGTGTGCATTAGTTTTAATACCTTTTTACTTTTGTAAAATGTTTGTGGGTATCATTGCTGTAAACCTTCACGAGACTACACTCGTCCACTAGGGACACCTAGGGGTTTAAAGGCTTGTTGCATATGCTAAATGCAACCGTGATCCCTACGAAAATGGCTTAGTTAAATTTTGTTATGTTATTTTATTTTGTATTTTGCTCGAGGACTAGCAAAATGTTAGGTTTGGGGGTGTGATGAGTGGTATTTATATCACTATTTCCCACTCATTTAACTTAATATTTTGTATAGTTTCTTGAGTTTTGTGAACGTTTTGATGTGTTTTATTGTTATTTTGCAGATAAATAAAGTTTGGACAGCACTGGAGGCAATTTGGGGCAAAACCGGACAAAAATGCGTCAATAGGGATATTTTCGTCTTTTGCGCGTCGCGACGCTGAAGCATTGCGCGCCACGACGCCCAGCGTGAGCCGAATCTGCTAACGTGCGCCAGGTCAACGGTCAACAATTTGAAGAAGTTTGACTTTGCTAAAATGCGCCGTGCCACGTGTCACCATCACAGACGATCTGCTAACGTGCGCCGTACCACATGTCATCATCATATGCCGCCGACACTCAGACTTGACACGTGTCGCCTCGTCATCAGCCACATCATCGGTCAACAAGTCAACCTTGCCACGCGTCGTGCCACATCATCATCCACGTCAGCAGGTCAACCAAGTCAACTTGCCACATCATCATCAGCCAATCAGAACGTGACACGTGTCGCCACGTGTCGCAATCCTATTGTGCCGACAAATTGATCTCAGCCGCCTCGCCACGTCAGCGCCACGTCAGCATGACGTCATCAATGACGTCATCACAATAATTGAGAGTTAGCCGCCTTGACACGTGTCGCGTGAACAGTCAGCCGCCTTGCCACGTGTCGCCTCGTCAATGTGCCACGTCGTCAAATCCAGCATCGCGACGCTGAGGTCCTTGGCGTCGCGACGCGCGAACAGTGAAAAATTTTCCTATAAATACAGCGCGAAATTTCAGATTTCAGTACACCATTCCCTCTCTCTTATTTGATGTAAATAGGGAATTCTTCTCTCTCTAAGTTTCGTTTTTAATTTTTAGTTTTTACTTTTGTAATAATTTTAATTACTTTTTGTAATAATAGTAATTTACTTTCTTATTTTACAGTTTTTACTATTCACTATGCGGAGGTAACTTCCCTATGCTAGGGTGAAAGGTAATTATTTTACTATTGCTATTTAGATTAATCTCCCTTAAAAATAATATATTTACTATTTAAAATTCTGATTAATAAAGGAAACCGCTATATTGGTCGGTTGGTAATTCAATTTAATCTGGTTTAAAACCTGACTAATCAAGGAAATCGCTATATTGGTCGGTTGGTAAATTTATTTTGGTACCGCCTTTATAGCTGGATTATGGACAAATATTACCACCTATATGGCTGGTAGGACTTAATTTGACTTAATCAGGATACCGCCAGACTGTTCGGTTGGTAAAATATTATCACAAGTTTATATATTATTTTATGGGAGATATCTAAATTAGTAGTAGTAAAAGTAATTCCTTTTGTCTTAGCATTTTATTTCATTTGTAATTTACTTTTAAAGCTTTTATTTTTACGCAATTACTTTTCAGCACTTTTATTTTATGGCTTTTACTTTTCAGTTTTTACTAGCCCTAACTATGTGTCATAACTAAGTTAGTAATCTAGGGTTGTGATGAAATCCAATATCACCGGTTTATAAGGGTTAAATTATAATTTGGGTAATATAAAGATTTATTTATTGAGTCTTAATCTTAACTGGCCACTAATAAAATTGATAAGGTAAACTTAAAATGAACTAGACATAGGGATTTTAGGTTTAAAACCTCAGACTCAATAACCCACGATCTTCCTTGAGGATAGATAACCCTTTAATAGATTTCCTTACAGGATAGGAATATACCTGTCGGGCGAGGGTAGCCATAATTGGAACTTAATCTTAATGAATCCAGATAATTTGGTTGACATAGACATATGGTTCAATTAGATTAAATTGGATATTTGTAATTGACCATCGGAAGAGGCTTTTACATAATTTAGTGTTCCAGGTTAATAAATCAATATTTTACCCAATTATAAGATAACAATTTCATCTTTAAATAATATTGGAATAAATCACAACCCTATATAGTTTTTAATATTGAATTTTCTTAAAATCAACCTTAAAACAATTTCATTTACTTGACTTTAAATTTAGAATCGTCGCATTTTCAAATCAATCAAACAACCTGTTAGATACTAGTAATCATTTGACCTTATAAAAATTAATAGATAAGATTTTAAGTCCTCATGGGATCGATACTTTTTATACTACTTGAACGATACGTACGCTTGCGTTATACGTGTGTGTTTACGCCGGTCAGTTGTCCCAGATTCTTATAAGAAATGCACCCTTAAGCTCGAATATAAGACATGAAAATTATATTATAAGCTATTTGCCAACAAATCATAGCCTCAGTGTCTTTGCTTCTTAGTTTTCAAGAAATAAAAAATAAATAAATAACCTCATGAAAGTCATAAATGGATCAGTGCAAGTGTGCAACCACCCATATCTCTCAATTCATGACCAGCATGTTACGTCAAAACGAATGCCAATGGCATGAACAACCTAATGAGCCATTTTGGACAATAATACAGTACATGATTTTCATTTCGTAAAGTACAAAATGAGATTACCTAATCATGAATTGGCCTTGTATGTGCATAATTTACTGGAGCATAAGCTATTCCTTCAGAGAAATCTATGTATCTTTTTATAATAGTCCAATGAAAGCCAGTGTGTCCAATACAAATGTATACTATATGCAATTCCGGACCGTCCACTGTCCATAATTTATATGTTAATGTTTTAACGCCACACAAAACAATACATTAAACTTATAAGGACCTAAATAATTAAAAAAAATATATACCAGGGCTAAATTGTCAATCTAAACAAAAGAAAAATAACAAGTGGCTAAGAAAACTATAAAAAAGCAGGTTGATAGCTCGCACGGCACTCGAGCCAAGCTCACCAATTCGGGTCGAACCGTGTCACGAGTTTCAAATTCGGGTCAAAATCAAAACCGAAGTTTTAATAAGTTTAATCCAGTAGCTGAGAATTTCTACAGTTGAAGAAGGCAAGTGAAAGCGATCTAGAAAGGATGAGTGCTCCGAAGAAGAGAACTTTTCAAATAGAGGCGTTTAAGCACCGGGTCGTGGTGGATCCTAAATACGCAGAAAAGACGTGGAAGATTTTGGAGCATGCGATTCATGAGATTTATAATCATAACGCTAGTGGGCTTAGCTTCGAAGAGCTTTATAGGTCAATTTCTTTGCTTTTTGTACCCTTTAATGTGATAAATTTTTGTGGGTTTTGTTTTGTTTTTGTATTGTTAATGTTAATTGTTTGACTGAAATTAGTAGTGATTGATTGCTTTTTTATTTTTATTTTTTGGGTTTAACTAGTGATTTTTGCAAATGGGTTTTTGGTTTTATGCGATTATGATTGTGGGCTTGTTTGGAAATGGTGAGTTACTTCAATTATCGGGTTGTGTTTGTTTAGTGTTGCTGAAAATTGATTAAACTTTATTGAGATGCTTGTTGGTAGTATTATTTGGAAATGGTGAATTACTTCAGTTAGTTTAATCGAGAACTGAATTTTGTGATTAGCTATCTTTTTGTAGATTAGTTTTAGTGCCTTTGTTAAATCCTAGATGTAATTTCCTTTTTTACCTTTTAGTTTTTGCATCGTAAGAATATTTTTCTTATCACTATTGCATCAATGCATGTATGGGATTGTGATGTGTGATTTTTAATGCATTTTGGAATAGAATCACTAGTTTTCGGTAGCATTTGCTGCCAAGTAGAAAAGGGTTGTACTAAATGTTTGGCTATCATGTAAAGCATGTCCTAAGGTGTATATGATGATTAATGTTTTATTTGTCCCTTCGTTGTTAATCTTGAATTCGTGTGATATGAGTGGTGGTGTGCTTAGATGCTAGTTGTTGTGATGGGAAGTGTTTGGTCTAAGAATACATAGAAAATGTAATTAGTAATAATTATATGTGTCTTCTATCTTGCAATATGGGTTGAAGTTGATAGTTTTTTGTTTCCTGGGAATTGAGGTCAGTTGGTGACTGGGAGGTTTATCATTTATGTGCATGCCAGCTATTCCACTGATCACAAATTCAAACCTTAGTGATGGTCCTGTTTATAGATTTATTCTGATGGAATAGACAGTTTTCTGGGATCTGGTTCGTATCTGAAATATATTATTGATACATTTAATTTTTTTGATCCTCAGTGTGGCCTAAGATTAGGTTTTGTGGATTTTGTTCCGTCTCCTCCATCATTATTGCCTTATTGTGATGTTTGCATGAATCTCATTTACTGAAACCTCTTATTAGTCAGCCTGAATCACTCGTACGTTTGATTTATATGCAATTCAATCAGGAATGCCTACAACATGGTGCTGCACAAATTTGGTGAGAAACTCTACTCTGGACTTGTGACAACACTGACCTTTCATCTCACAGAAATATGCAAATCAATTGAAGCTGCTCAGGGGGGGCTATTTTTGGAAGAGCTGAACAGGAAATGGGCAGATCATAACAAGGCTTTGCAAATGATCCGAGACATATTGATGTACATGGATAGGACTTTCATCCCAAGCACCCACAAAACCCCTGTACATGAGCTAGGGTTGAATCTGTGGAGGGATGTTGTTATTCACTCTAATAAAATCCAGACTAGGCTTCAGGATACGCTTCTTGAACTTGTGCGGAGAGAAAGGGGTGGTGAAGTTATAAACAGGGGCTTGATGAGAAACATTACAAAAATGCTCATGGATTTAGGTTCTTTGGTTTACCAGGATGACTTTGAGAGGCATTTTCTTGAGGTTTCAGCTGATTTTTACCGACTTGAGTCCCAAGAATTTATCGAGTCCTGCGATTGTGGAGATTATCTAAAGAAAGCTGAAAGACGTCTTAATGAGGAAATAGAGAGAGTTTCTCATTACTTGGACGCCAGAAGTGAGGCCAAAATAACTAATGTAGTGGAAAAGGAGATGATCGAAAGTCACATGCACAGACTAGCTCATATGGAGAATTCAGGTTTGGTTAATATGCTTGTGGATGACAAATATGAGGACCTGGGAAGGATGTATTGCTTGTTCCATCGGGTGCCTAATGGACTTATTTTAGTAAGAGATATCATGACTTCATACATTCGGGATACTGGTAAGCAGCTAGTTAGCGATCCAGAAAGATTAAAGGATCCTGTAGATTTTGTTCAACGCCTTTTGGATTTAAAGGATAAATATGACAAGGTTATCAGTTCGGCATTTAACAATGACAAGACCTTCCAAAATGCTTTAAATTCCTCTTTTGAATACTTCATTAACTTGAACTCTCGGTCTCCGGAATTTATTTCATTGTTTGTGGATGACAAGCTTCGGAAAGGACTGAGAGGGGTTAGTGAGGAGGATGTGGAGAATGTGCTTGACAAGGTCATGATGCTCTTCCGTTACCTTCAGGAGAAAGATGTATTTGAGAAGTATTACAAGCAACACTTGGCCAAGAGGCTTCTTTCAGGGAAAACAGTATCTGATGATGCAGAACGAAGTTTGATTGTTAAACTAAAAACAGAGTGTGGGTATCAGTTTACTTCAAAATTGGAGGGCATGTTCACTGACATGAAGACATCTCAGGACACAATGCAGGGGTTCTATGCGAGCCTGGGAGCTGAGTTGGGGGATTCCCCTACACTAACCGTCCAGGTTCTCACTACAGGTTCTTGGCCAACTCAACCAAGTGCTACATGCAACCTTCCTGCAGAAATCATGGGGATATGTGAGAAATTCCGGAGTTATTATCTTGGGACACATACTGGACGAAGATTGACTTGGCAAACAAATATGGGCACAGCTGATTTGAAGGCAACCTTTGGGAAAGGCCAGAAGCATGAGCTGAATGTTTCCACTTACCAAATGTGCGTGCTGATGCTATTCAATAATGCCGATCGGTTGAGTTACAAAGAAATTGAGCAGGCCACAGAAATACCTGCCCCGGAGTTGAAGAGGTGCCTGCAGTCGCTGGCCTGTGTTAAGGGGAAGAATGTTCTGCGGAAGGAACCCATGAGCAAGGACATAGCTGAGGATGATGCCTTCTTCTTCAATGACAAGTTCACAAGCAAGTTTGTTAAGGTTAAGATAGGCACTGTGGTTGCACAAAGAGAGTCTGAACCAGAAAATCAGGAAACCAGGCAAAGAGTGGAGGAAGACAGAAAACCCCAGATAGAGGCAGCAATTGTGAGGATCATGAAGGCAAGACGGGTGCTGGATCACAATAACATTGTCACTGAAGTCACAAAGCAGCTGCAATCTCGGTTTCTGCCCAATCCAGTTGTAATTAAAAAACGAATAGAGTCCCTAATCGAAAGGGAGTTTATAGAAAGGGACAACGTTGATAGGAAATTGTATCGATACCTTGCTTGAAAGAGAATATGTGTTACTTATGTTGCTTTTTCAGGGATTTTTAACCTGGTCTGTAATTTTATCCTCTATTTGTAAGTTGGAATACTTTTCTTGGATTACTTGCAGGTTCAGATCAATTTTACTGGACATTTGTTTGTTTCATCTTCTGCATCTTCATTAATGCTTTTCTGACCCAGTTATTGGGATGTATCTGCATTATGACCAAACCATAACTTGGGATATTAGGAAACAGAACATATAACTCATGTTTTAATGGTGCTTGTGTGACTTGTGACAGCAGTGTGGCCTTGTATGATACGTTTTGAAGTGAACTTTTTACAAGTTGGAGATAAATGTAGGAAAACTAAACAGAAGAATGTTTCATTCAACAGATATGTTTGTTTGTCTTCCTTTATTTCTTACATACAACTTGTTAAGTGGCAACATCGAAAGAGTACAATTAAACTCTCGAGTTCTCTCTCTTCCAAAAGAAACCCTAGCTTTTAGATATATCTCGGCTGCCGACCTCACCTTCGTGGGTGAGGCTGGCGGCAACCATTTCCTCCTCTTAAACTCCTTTGTTTTCTCCAACTGTCTTTGTCCATTCCTTCTCTTTTCCCCCGGTTCTCACCCTCTTCTTTTTCTCCATGTTTCTATTTTGATGATGCAGCCATCCTCTCCATTTCCCTTCTTTATGTTGATGATGCAGCCATCCTCTCCATTTCCCTTCTTTGTGTGTTCTTTATTTTGTTTGCACGGTTCCCAATCTTTAGTGGTGGATTATCCATCCAATCATATCCTGGATTTTTATTTTTTTTATTTTTTTTATTTATGTCCCTGGATAATAATTTTCTTTTGATAGATTTATCGAATTTTGACTTGTAATAAATTATATATAGACATATGTAAAAATATATCGTGTAATTCCACTTTTGTTTTAGGATCGTATTCTCAACTGTAGTTGAGGTGGGAAGATTAGACCGGTAAATGTGAACTGGTCCTTAAGGATTGTTATAGAGGATTCATAATATACATATTTTATGTTGTTAGGCGATGACCTAATTAGGCTCGACTCTTAGGTTAATCAAAGAATTATATTCGAGCTGATATAACCAAATTGATGTAACACTTTACGATTCTTAATATATTCTATCTTTTAAAAGAAAAATCGAAAGAATAGTACCGTTCAACGTACCTCCAACATGATTTAAATATGATATTAAAGAAAGTTATTTGAAAATCACTTGGTCAAATTTCCAACAGAAAATTTAACAATTTAATATGTTTACAAATATTAGAAGAAGTATTGATCTAATCAAATATTCGATTATTTACCCACCTAAGAATACATAAGTTTTTTTTTTCTTTTCCAAGAAATAGAAGTTCATATGATCCTCAACCAATTTTAAATAAATTAAAAAAATTACACACTTTTTCACATCTGTTTTTAATATAAACAAATGGGCCTTCAATTATGGACCCCTAAACCCAAATAAAACCCGAAAAGCAAAATCTTCTTCCCTAACCTCCTCTTGTCATTGCCCTAGCGCTCTCAGTTACCTGTAATAACTAACTAAACCAGCATAAAATCAACAAAGCCGCCACCTTTACGCAAAAATGTCAGCAAAATGGCGCGCGTTGCAGCACCGCCACCGTTACACTTACAACGCCATCGTTTTCCCCACTTCGTTCACAGATTCGTTAACCCATATACCCAGTTCACAAAACTCTTCCTTTTTAAAGTTTCACAGCGATTTCAGAGAGTTAGCTTCCCTTAACTCTATATACGCCCAAGTGAATCATGCAAAGAAATTTGCTTCATCTTTCATCGAATTGCTGTCATCAGCTAAAGCTACCGACGAGTGGTTGCTCTCAAAAGCCACTCGGGTGTACTTAGAAGTTATGTTCTTGGAAAATTCATTGCCATTGCATAGAACTTTAGTTTCTGCTTTGGCTAAAGAGAAAAAGTTTCAAGCTTTAATAGTTTATTGTTTCCGTGAACTTTGTAATGAGTATGGCGGCGGCGGCTGTGCGAGTGATCAGACGAAGAGGTTTTGTGTGTCACGTGTGGCATTATCTGTAATGGGGATGCAGAAGTTGGGGTATTTAGTTGATGTGATTCAAGATTGTGCGGTTTTGGTTGCTCGGGATGTCGTTTTGGGGTTGAATGGTGTCGTTTTGGAGACTCAAGAGTGGGCCAGGCCTTCTCCCATTGTTATGGAGCAGTGCCAGGAGGCTTTGTCTTGCTTGTACTATTTGCTTCAGCGGTTTCCGGATAAATATAAGGGCGTGAGCGATGAAGATGGGAATGTTTTGGAGATGGCTTTCGGTGTTTTGATAAGCATATTGAAATCAACTGCTTTTTCACGGGATTGTTATGTAGCAGCAGGAGTGGCCCTTTGTGCTGCTTTACAAGTGTGTTTGAGTTCTCAAGAGCTTGGTTTGTTCCTCATTGAAGGTATATTTCATCAGAAAACTTGTAGTTTTGGTGCTGATAATTGTAAGAGTGATTTTGATGATGCTGTTAGAAAGGCACCGTATAATGGAGATGTTTGTAGTGAGATACGTAATTTTTCGGTATTGAGTAGACTTTGCTTGATTAGAGGGATACTTACTGCTGTTTCGAGAAATGTGCTCAATACTCTATTCTTTGTATCAATGGAAAATTTGAGTGATGGGAGTGAGAATAGTGGTAATTCTGTAAAGACTATATTGTATAATGTGATTTTGCCTGAGCTTTGTGGTTACTGTGAGAATCCAACTGACAGTCATTTTAACTTTCATGCATTGACTGTGATGCAAATATGTTTGCAACAGATAAAAACCTCAATTTTAGCTAATTTAACCAATACGTCGGTTGGTTATGATCTGATTCCAGAGGATATGAGGACACGAATATTGAGAATTATTTGGAATAACTTGGAGGATCCTCTAAGTCAAACAGTCAAGCAAGTTCATCTTATTTTTGATCTCTTCTTAGATATTGAATCCAGCCTACGTGGGGATGAGGGTTGTGAGAGAATAAACTCTTTCTTGCAAAAGATTGCTTCTGATCTTCTTCTTTTGGGGCCACGTTGTAAGGGGAGATATGTTCCCTTGGCTTTACTCACTAAGAGATTAGGTGCAAAGGCTCTGTTGTATAAGTGTCCTGACCTGCTATCTGAAATAGTTGAGGCTTACATTGATGATGATGTGTGCTGTGCTGCCACATCATTCTTGAAATGTTTCCTTGAATGCTTGCGTGGTGAGTGCTGGAGTTCAAATGGTATTGAGAGGGGCTATGCAGTTTATAGAGAGCACTGGTTGCCTCCTTTCTTGTATGGACTTGCTTCTGGAGTTTCAAAGCTCCGCTCAAACTTGAATACTTACGCCCTTCCGGTTCTTTTAGACATGGATGTGGATAGTATATTTCCTATGCTTGCTTTTATCTCAGTTATGCCAAGTGAGGAGGACAATGGGCTATTATATCCTGGGCTTGATTGTAGTAACATGGAACTCAGAGTTGAACAGCAAGTGGCTGTTTTAGTCTCGTTGCTTAAAGTGTCTCGTTCGCTTGCTTTGATTGAAGGGGATATTGATTTGTGGAAAACTTCTTCTGTACTTTGCTTAGACAGTGAGTTGGTAACTGAAAGGAGTAACCTTTATGCCCTTGTCTGCATAAAGGGAATAAAATTTAAGGTCCTTGTTGACTGGCTAGTGCTGGCACTGACTCATGTCGATGAGTCACTCCGTGTTGATACTGCAGAGTCTCTTTTCTTGAACCCCAAGACAGCTAGTCTGCCTTCCCATTTGGAACTCTCTCTGATGAAAGAAGCTGTGCCATTGAACATGAGGAGTTGCTCAACAGCATTTCAGATGAAGTGGACTAGCATGTTTAGAAAGTTTTTCTCTCGAGTTAGGACAGCCTTGGAGAGGCAATTTAAGCAGGGGAGTTGGCAACCTCTTGGGTCCTGCAAGAAGAATGACAGGACTTTGAATAGTGGAACCGAGGAAACTGTAATAAGTAGAGCAGAGGATCTGTTTAAGTTTATGAGGTGGTTGAGTAGTTTTTTATTTTTCTCATGCTATCCTTCTGCTCCGTATAGGAGAAAAATTATGGCCATGGAGCTTATTCTGACAATGATGAATGTTTGGTCGATTGCACCTCCACAAGAAAAGCATGATTCTTTTTCTCTTGAAAGCTCTCTGTATCCGTACAATAAAGGAATTACTACACCTGATTCAACTTTGTTGTTAGTTGGATCAATAATTGATAGCTGGGACAGGCTGAGAGAGAGTTCTTTTCGCATATTGCTTCAATTTCCTTCTCCACTTCCGGGCATTTCAAGTGAAGATATGGTCCAGAAAGTTATAACCTGGTCTAAGAAATTAGTTTGCAGTCCACGTGTGAGAGAGAGTGATGCTGGAGCACTGAGTTTACGGCTTATATTTAGGAAGTATGTTTTGGAACTTGGGTGGATAGTCAGGGCTTCAGTTAATGTTGTTTGTTTTCATCCACAGTCCCAACAGATCAACAGAGAAGCTCAGATTAGTAAATCTGGGGCTCCTGTAGTAGAATATATAAGATCACTAATTGATTGGTTAGAAGTTGTGGTAGAGGAGGGAGAGAGAGATCTGTGCGAATCATGTAAAAACAGTTTTGTGCATGGTATATTACTTGCTCTACGATATACTTTTGAGGAATTGGATTGGAGTTCCAATGCTATGTTATCTGGTTATTCCGAGATGAAATGTGCCTTGGAGAAGCTCCTGGAGCTAGTTATGCGGATAACTTCACTGGCACTTTGGGTGGTTTCTGCAGATGCTTGGCATCTGCCTGAGGACATGGATGATATGGTTATTGATGATAATTTACTGTTGGATGTTCCTGAGGAAATGGATGAGCCCATGAACTCTTTAGAAAATGAAGAGAAAAGTTCAAAGCCTGCACAAGATGTCAGAACATCAGAACAGATCGTCATGGTTGGTTGCTGGCTGGCTATGAAAGAGGTACCTTCATCAATTTGTTTAACTCTAGTTTTTCTGCGGGATGCAAGTGATAGTGTTAGTGCTGTAATGATTCTTTTAATTAACTCTGTATTTTTCTGAAGTCGAAGTAATCGAAAATAGATTTTAGTTGCATTCTTTACTTTTTTGGGGTGAGACTATGTGAGTGAATGAATGTTTTGGCTTTCAGGTGAGTCTTCTGTTAGGGACCATCATAAGAAAAATTCCTTTACCAAGTAATAGTTCTTCAGATTCATTAGAGTCTGGGAGCCTCATTTCTGATGCTGCTGATGATTCGATGATGACAATGTCTGATGCAATGCTTGACCTGAATCAACTTGAGAAAATTGGGAGCCATTTCTTGGAAGTCCTTTTGAAGATGAAGCATAATGGTGCAATTGATAAGACAAGAGCTGGATTCACAGCTCTTTGCAATCGTCTACTTTGTTCAAATGATCCAAGGTAAGTTTCCATTAGTCATTGTCACCTGGTGCGGCCCGATGTTATGCTTCAGTTCATGCCTTGAATGGGACAAGCATCTTTAAGGATTATGTTGTTAATTGATGGCTTTTTTTCCTGAAGGGATTATGGTGTTAATTTGATTTTTATTGTTTGCCCAATAAAGATAGTCATGGATTCATTCTGCTGAATGAGCCATCTGGGCTTGTGTCGCAAGAGATATTCTATATATTAAAAGCGTACTGGGTGTACACTAAGCTGTGTTTCGCAAAGATGTTATTTATAACAATAAATACACACACTCCTGATATACTCTATCTTTGCAGACTTTGTAGGTTGACAGAGTCTTGGATGGAGCATCTTATGGAAAGAACTGTGGCCAAGGGACAAATCGTGGATGACTTGTTAAGGAGGAGTGCCGGTATTCCTGCTGCTTTCATTGCTTTATTTCTTGCAGAACCAGAAGGTGCACCAAAGAAGATTCTTCCACGGGCACTCCAGTGGCTAATAGATGTGGCTAACAGGTCTTTGCTGGATCTAAGCGAAAACAAAGGTGCAAAAACCAACATGTGCATGTTTTCAAGTTCAAACCAAGAGACGGAGTCTGCAGTGCCACCTGAGATGAATGCAACCTGGAAATCCTCAAAGATCCGAGATGAGGGTGTCATTCCAACAGTACATGCATTCAACATAATTAGAGCTGCTTTTAATGATACTAACCTGGCAACCGATACCTCTGGTTTTTCTGCTGAAGCTTTGATTATTTCAATCCGCTCATTCTCTTCTCCGTACTGGGAGATTCGGAATAGTGCTTGTCTGGCATACACTGCCTTGGTACGACGCATGATTGGATTTCTTAATGTTCAGAAACGAGAATCTGCGCGGCGTGCAATAACTGGGCTTGAATTTTTTCATAGGTATGACTTCTTTGACCAAAAAATTTGATCGCTGTTATCTCTCTCTCTTATATTTGCTGAATTTCTAGCATGATCATAGATTGCCGTTTACTTTTATAAGTCCACGATTCATCAAAGTTAGCCAAAATTTTGAATATCGTGTCTTCATAAGTTATTATGAAGAGCCTCTCGGTTGACTGCTGTAGAATTTCAAATTGTAGGCTCATCATTTGAACTATTAGATTTTTATAGTTTTGTTGGTTGCCATGTTTTTTAATCTTGCTTGTTTGCTCACTTTTTAGAACAACTCTAATATATTTATTATTTAATTAAATGATTAATTTAATATTCTCTCCTGTAGGTACCCCTCATTGCATCCTTTTATATTCAATGAACTGAAAGTTATAACAGAGTTGCTTGGCAGTGCATCATCTGGTCAATCAGCATCCAACCTAGCAAATGTTGTGCACCCAAGCTTGTGCCCTATGCTGATTCTTTTGTGTAGACTCAAACCTTCAGCACTTGCAGGTGAAAGTGGAGATGACCTGGACCCTTTCCTATTCATGCCATTCATTAGAAGGTGCTCAACTCAAAGCAATCTAAAAGTTCGTGTTCTTGCATCTCGAGCTTTAATGGGCCTGGTATCTAATGAGAAACTGCCGGTTGTCCTCAACAATATTGCCTCTGAGTTACTCTGTGTCGAAGACCAAAACAAAGTTGCTCATGTTTCTTCCTTGCACCCAGCCTCTGGAACTCACCCAGTTTCCTTCAATTTAATTCATGGAATTCTATTGCAGTTAGGTTCTCTGTTAGAGGCCAACTGCAGAAACCTGGTAGATTTCTCAAAGAAGGATCAGATTCTTGGTGAATTGATAGAAGTTCTTGGTAAGTGTTCGTGGATTGCAAACTCTAAAAGGTGCCCATGTCCCATTCTCAACGCCTCTTTCTTAAAAGTGCTTGATCACATGCTCAGTATTGCAAGAGAATGCCATACAAGTAAAAGTTTTTCGACTATACGGGACCTACTTTTGGAGTTATCTACTGATTGCTTAGATGTGGAAGCTTCTTATGGACTGACATATTATGACCCAACAATTGCTGAACTTCGTAAACAAGCAGCTAAAACATATTTCAGCTGTGTGTTTCAGGCATCTGAAGAATCTGGTGGAGAAGTTCTTCAGATGCGGCAGATATGTTCTCCCCTTGATTCAAAGTTGTTGAAGATCCCTGAAATTGAAAATACTTTTCCTGGACTCCTTGAAAGGCTGGTTCGCTCCTTGTCAGATTCATCATATGAAGTTCGGCTTTCAACATTGAAGTGGCTACTTAAGTTCCTGAAATCAACAGAATCAGATAGAGATGTCTGCAGACTGTCCAGTCGTGAAACAAAGACCATTCAGAACTGGGCCAAAACTAACCTGCAAGCAACATTGATGAATCGTTTAGAGTTGGACAAGAATCCTAGATGTACAAATTATATACTGAGGCTTCTTTTCACTTGGAACTTGCTTCAGTTTCAGAAACTTGGGAGCAACATTTGCACTGGAACAATTTATGTGGGTGGCATGGATTGTGATTCTGTTTGTCAGTTATGGGATAGGCTGGTGCCCTTGTATGAACTCACAAGACACTCTAAAACCAAGGAATCGCTGATCAACTGCATGGCTATATGCATAAGGCGCTTTGCAAGTTTATTTGCTAGCTCAATTGTTGTTGATGCAGAGAAGAAAACCATTGAATTCAGTGAATCTGATGATCCGGGAAGATCCGCTCACTTGTTTGCATGTGTTACCGCATTTGTGAACATAATTAAATATCATAGTTGCTCATCTGAGCCAGTGAACATGCGCAAGGCAGCAACTGAATCTATACTAGCATCAGGTTTACTTGAACAAGCTGACCTCATAGGTTCTTATGTGTTCAACCGCCAAATCCCCTCAGAGAATTATTCTTTGCATTTTGAACCACAAGAAGCTGGTAATATGTATGCCTTTCAAGTTCTAGAGATATGGTTCACATGTATCAAACTTATGGAAGACGAAGATGATGAGATTAGACAGAAGCTTGCCATTGATCTACAAAAGTGTCTCTCTTTGAAAAGATTTGGAAGTAGCTCTCAGGGGGTTACCAACCAAGTGGAAAAAGTGATTGAATTGAGTTTTCAGCATCTATCTTGTATCTTTGGAGGCTGGATTGAATATTTTGATTACCTTTGCCAGTGGGTGCTTAATGCAGCTAGCCATGTGGTATCCGGAGGGGATCTAGTGAGACGGGTTTTTGACAAGGAAATTGATAATCATCATGAAGATAAGCTACTAATCAGTCAAATCTGTTGCTCCCAATTGGAGAAGATTCCGATTTTGAAATCTTGGGTGGTTGACTCATTGAACAAAGATCATATCAGAAATTATTTACTTGGTTGGAGACGCAGGTTTTTCCATCAGTTGATGTCGTTCGCAAAGGACCATATTGAGCAGCATGAAGGAGTTGATTGGATTGGTGGTGTTGGTAACCACAAGGATGCATTTCTACCCTTTTATGCGAATTTGCTTGGCTTTTATGCCCTTTCTAACTGCATTTTTAATGTGGAAACTGAAGATGGTATGTCTTTGCTCTCTGATGTCGTTGAACTTGGTAGAACCATCAGTCCATTTCTTGGAAACCCTTTGATGTGTAACCTCTACTTGTTAGTTGTCAAATTACATGAAAAAGTAATAGGTGCTGCTGCTGCTGCCAACCAGATAGATGAAATTAGAGCAGACAAGATTTGGGATGGCTTTGATCCTTATTTTCTTCTTAGATAAAGATTGGAACTTGCATTGTAGTTTGTAATAAAGATTGGAATCCAAATACATCCTTTACAACTGTCAGAAATATATATATATATAATATATATATATATATATATTGGTATATTTTAGAATAAAAATGAGGAGCCTTTCTGCTATGGTTCGTTTACTAATTTTCTTCATTTGTGAATAATCAAATAGTACTTGGTCGGGACGTGACTTGGTGATGTAGGGTTCATGATCTCACCTTGAGGTCTAAGGTTTGAATTCAATGAGTACATATTTTATAAGAACCTGAAACAGCCAGAGATCTTACCTGTTCCGCTTAAACCCGAAAATGATAATTTGACAGCGAAATTTTCAACTATTCTAAAAAAAAAAAAAGACTTTGAGATCATGTTTTGTAACATCCCAGATTTTCGGGACTGTTATAGGAGATTCCCAGACTGACGATATAGTCCTGGAATAGAATGATAATGAAGAATAAGTGTTTAAGTGATGGAATATGGATAAGAATAATATGAAATTAATTTTTCGTCGCGTTGGAAAACGCGTGGGGATCAAGAATCAGTTACGTGATTTTTACTATATGCGTATAGTTTACAGTTTTGGGCATGAATTTAGCAAACGAACTCCGATTGAGTTGGTTCCTGAACATCAGACTCGTTTTTCAGAGACGAACAACTTTCGTGTTAAACACATTTCGAGAATCGCATCAGAAGGCTTTGAAAGTGGTGATTTCCGAAAGTACCCTTATTAGTGGGGCATATTGGTAATTTTTGGAATTTGATATTTTTATTATTTTTATTTTTTATCAGCAGCCTTGTACAGAAATGAACAAAAAGAATAGAAGATAGAAAGATAAGAAAAAGTCAGAGACAGAGAGCAGAGAAAAGAAAGAAAGAAAAGAGAGAAGAGAGAATCCCGATCCGTAGTTCAAACCCGACTGAGTCCTTAAGGAAATGTGTAAATCTCGTCGAGAGGATCATTTTGGTGGTGGTTTCATCTTGGGAAACTTCCAATTTTTGAAGAGATTTCGGTAAGAAACTTTTTATGGTTTTTCTTGATTCCCGTTGATCCGGAACTCCGATCGACAAACCGTCAGCGCCATTAGATCCGGGAGAGAGAGGGGAACGCTCGGCCGTCGGAAAATTTCCGATCGGACCGGCGCGTGTAGCTCACGCGCGCCTTCTGTGGCGGCGCGTGAGGCCCACGCGCGGTCTGGCCAATCGGCGCGTGTCCACCACGCGCCGGACAGTGTCTTCATGCCGTTTTCCCGAGTCTCCTCCGCGAATTTCAGACCATTCCGAGTAGTTACGGACCTCCGAATCTTAATTTTCGTTAAGTTTACGAGAGCGACCGAATCACGTTTCTCGCATATTCTTTCATCTATTCTAGTTAGGATTATGTTCCTTATCGTAAACTCTTTTGTCTGTTAGGTGATCGAGATACTGTAAGCAGGGACGGTCCTGCTGCCTAGTTCCTTTCTCAGTAGTCAGCTCACCAGGTGCGTGGATAAACCTGTAACATTGATGTTTTCAAAAGAATATAGTATGTATGTTTTCTTAAAATTCGGTAATGCATTAAATGAGTTTGTTTTCAGAAAGTTTATATATTTTGCTATAAGGTATGGATCGAATATTGATTATGTTGAAAGCATGATTTGTGATATATGAGAAACTTGCATGATTTGAGATATATGAGCATGAATTTTTGAAATGATTTTTATGTTAGGATGCACCCCGTGTACTTATATGTGCCAGATTATTGCCATGAGATAAGGTCTCATGTTGCCAGTTATTGCCGTGAGATAAGGTCTCACGTTGCCAGTTTCCTCCGGATGCCAGTTTTGCCGTGGGGAAGCCCCATGTTGCCAGTTTTGCCGTATTTGTCATGAGGTTGTGCATATAGATGAATAAACAGATTTATCTTTACAGAGTATTTTTGAGCAATATGAGTTTTATGAGAAATGAGATTTATGATTTGAGTTTTATGAGAAATGAGTTTATGAGAAATGAGATTTACGATTTCAGGTAAATGTTTCAGATATCGATTTACAGCTTATGTATTTATTTATATTATGAAAGACTTGTTCGATCCACTTTGTTACTTGATTATCCACGGCACTGAGCTGTGATCCATTGCACTAAGCGTGAGCTTACCCCCCATTCCTTAACATTTCAGGTTTAGCAGATTAGTAGATCGTTCTTTCTTCTGCTGTTTCGTCATCATTCCTGCCAGTAGAGAAAAGGTTGTGCCAACAGTAGAGTGTCTTTATTATGTTTTGAGACTGTGTTTCTAGATATGTATTTTCTAGGGAGAATTTGTTGTCTAATGTTAGATATTGAGCCTTTATTTTGATTCTGAGGATGTTGTGTTTCCTTTATGGATATTATGTTGAGATGGATCATGGAGATCCTAGTTTTATGATGATATTTTATTTTCAGTTTAGATTTTTCCTTGTATTTGGAGGATTAGTCCATATTACAGGGGAAACTCTGCCAGTTTCTAGTCTCCGTCTCACCCCTACTCTACCTAAGGGGACGGGTGTGACATGTTTCTCAACAAGAATACATTTCCACGTTTCATTTAAAACTAACCATGATTTCTAAAAATTGTAAATTAAGGATACGTTGTTCTTATTAACAACTTCATCACAAACTCACTACATAATCATGTTACGGTACTTGTTAATTGCAATTGTTGGCTATAAATATTTTGCAATTGTTACGATACTAATACATTTTGTGACGTATTTTTAGTGGCGAAACTGTGGCCAAATTATATTTCGCCACTAATAGTTTTAGTGGCGAAATAATAGCTTTTAGTGGTGAAAATTTTCGCCACTAAAAATCAATTTTGTTGTAGTGGGTTCAAATCCAGCAATGCCAGTCTCTCATAATTCACAAATTTTGAAAATTGACTAGTCCGAAATCATTGTTTTTGAAAATTTGTACTTACCTTTATAGTATCAAATTTTACAAACTGAAAATGGAGGGTTTAACTGCTGAAGAAAGGACATGCATGATGTAGAAAAAACCCTAGACTTAATCTCCACAAAAACTTGGATAAAAATGTAAATAGAAGTTCATTCATTTTGACATCTACTCAACAGAGACCAGGCATCACATAGAACAGGTCCATAGCCGAAAATGGAACAATAATTTAGGAAGCTAGACCATGCATTAAGCATCTCCTTTATGCACTACAACTCCTTGCAGCAAGACCAGATGTGTGTCCCTAGTGGACAAGTTGTAGTCTCGTGAGGGTTTACAGCAATGATACCCACAAACATTTTACAAAAGTAAAAAGGTAGTAAAACTAATGCACACAAAAGCAAAAAAGACAAGCGAAAAGAGAATAAAGAAAATCAGTGACTAATCAGGTGAAAATTCTACTCCAAGTTACTAGTTGTTTTGTTTCTTTCTAAATTACTGAATAAGTAAATTCTCCGATTATTTTTACCATTCTTCATATACACAACCAACAAAATATTGATCAACTCATTTTTGCCCACAACAGTCATAAGTGCAGTTGATAAGAGAGTAATATTTTTGTCCTAAAGTTCAATCAGATTTCACACCTTTTTGTAGTAATGGAATAATTTTCTGATTTTTCTGATTTTTTCTTTGATTTTTTCTCTATTTTTTATTTATATACAATATCTTCCGTCTATGTAGCGAGCTTTGGGTTGGTGGCTCCCAAACCAGTTGGCTTTAGGGCACCAGGTGTTAAGACACCCCTACGAACTTAATTACTCAGACTTCGGATATATATATATATTTGCCGCATCTTCGATCCATGTAACGAGCTTTGGGCCAGTGACTCCCAAACCAATTGGTTTTAGGGCACTAGGTGTTAAAACACCCTTACAGACTTAATAACTCGGATCTCAGATGTTTTTTTTTTTTTACTCCATCACTATTTAGAGATGCTTCCTCCAATTAAACTATAGCACGGGATATTACAAACTTTTCAATTTTAGCTCATGACTGTATGTTCTTATGAATGTTGATAATATCTGCCAACTGAGCATATGAAGATCCATTTTAGTCAGATTTATGGAGAATTTACAAATTAAATAACTTAAAAGGAAATAAACAAAAATTAACTTGTTTTGAAATAAATGGTTCCAGATACGTCTCAGGAGTGGAAATTCCTTACTCGGCTATCTCTTACCAATTCCACCTTTTTAGTCAAAACACAGAAAATGCAAAATTTTTTTGTAATTTTTGAAAATTTTTCAATTTTTTTGTATTTTTTCGAAAAATTTTGGACTAAAAATAAAAACAACATACAAACTAAAAACAAGGTACTAATCAACTAATCCCTCCCCCAAACCTAAATGAGACATTGTCCCCCATGTCTTAAACAGTAAAAGGAGAGTTAGAAGGTTGTACCTGGTTAGCTGAAATCTACAGGAAATTAAAGGTTAAGATCCAGATTAATTCGACGCCTCTTACCACGATCGTCCTCAGACCAATTTATCTTTGATAGGATAGGGTCAACTTGTGGTTCATAGGCTATGAGTTGGTCTATTAGATCCGGAGCAAGTCTGGCAGTGAAGAGGAGGTCTTTCATAGGTTTTGACACGAACCCATTTCTCGAGCATCATCAAGAAACACACAAAGAAAATCATAAAATCCATCAACGTTGAGCAATCCAATTGGTTTCTGGTGTATGTTCAGGTTCGCCCAAGATAGAACTATAAAAATTCCTCCAATGTACCCAAGCCACCTGGCCAAAGCAATAAAAGCATCAGCACGGTTAATCATTTCTACCAAACGTTCAGACATACCTGATACGATCAGTTCCTCTCCGTTTGATGATCCAATGAGATTTAACTCTGCCAAGGGTTTTGGGACGATTCCCAAAACATGACTGCCTCCTTCTTATACGGCCTTTGAAACGATCCCCATAAGTCCAAGATTTCCTCCGCCATATATTAAGTGCATATTCCTTGCGATGCTAGGTAAAAGGAATTACTTCTACTAAATACTAATTAGATTTCTCCCATAATATATATAAGATTTGCAAACATTATCAACCAGCCATATAGGCGGTATTTTGATTTATTCAGTCATTAAAACAACCAGCCATAAAGGCGGAATCATTAATATAACCAGCCATATAGGCGGAACCAAAATAACCAGCCATAAAGGCGGAACCAAAATAACCAGCCATAAAGGCGGAATATGAATTTTTATTACCCACCGACCAATCTGGCGGTATCCTGATTAAGTCAATTTAAAACTTGAATATATTATAATTATGGGAGAATAAACTAAGAAGTAATAGTAAAAGAATACCTTTTACCTTAAACAGAGGGAAGTTACCCCTCCTCATAATTAGTAGTAAAAACTGTAAAATAAAGAAAGTAAATTATTATTATTACAGAAAGTAATTAAAAATTACAAAACTTTATTAAAAGAAACTTAGAGAGAGAGAAACTCCCTAACTACATAGAATTTGGGAGAGGAAATGGTACAACAAGAACTGAACCCTCGCGCTCTATTTATAGGCGTCGATAGGGTCAGCGCGTCGCGACGCTAAGGGCGCGTCGCGCCGCGCGCTATAGTGACACGTGTCACTTGCTGATTTGTCGGCTCAGATCTTATCCGCTGACGTGGCACTGTTCATGACGTCATTGCTTACGTCACACTGTCGGCAGCGTCAGATTTGACACGTGGCATGGGCGCATTTTAGCACGGCCGTTGAGATGTTGACACGTGTCCTGGCGCACGTTAGCATAGATGATGATTGTCGGCACCGTTGAGATGATGACACGTGGCAGCGCACGTTAGCAAGTCTTCTGTGATGGTGACACGTGTCACGGCGCACGTTAGCAAAGTCAAACTTTTCAAATTGTTGAACTGTTGACCATGGCGCATTTTAGCAAAACCGGTGCACGCTAGGCGTCGCGGCGCGCAAAGCTCCAGCGTCGCGACGCGGAGAAGATGAAATTATTCATGTTGACGCATTATTGTCCGGTTTTGTTCCAAATTGCCTCCAGTGCTGTCCAAACTTTATTTATCTGCAAAATATCAACAAAACACATCAAAACGTTCATAAATCTCGAGAAACAATACAAAATATTAGGTCAAATGGGTAAGAAATAGTGGTATAAATACCACTCATCACACAAAAACTTGACCGGCGTAAACACACACGTATAACGCAAGCGTACGTATCGTTCAAGTAGTATAAAAAGTATCGATCCCACGAGGACTTAAAACCTTTTTGTTATCAATTTATTGGGCCAAATGATTACCAGTATCTAACAAGTTGTTTGATTGATTTGAAATGGCGACGATTCTAAATTTAAAGACAAATAAGTAAATTTGCTTAAAAGTAGATTTTAAAGAAATTCAATATTAAAAACTATCCAGGTTGTGATTTATTTCAATATTATTTAAAAGATGAAGTAGTTATCTTATAGTTGGGTAATATATCAATTTATTAACCTGAAACACTAAATTATGTAAAAGCTCTTCCGATGGTCAATTACAAATACCTAGTATAACTCAATTGAACCATATGTCTATGTCAACCAATTACCTAGATTCATTAAGTTCAAGTTCCAATTATGGCTACCCCCGCCTGACAGGTATATTCCTATCCTGTAAGGAATCTATTAAAGGGTTATCTATCCTCAAGGAAGATCGTGGGCTATTGAGTCTAAGGTCTTAAACTTAAAATCCATATGTCTAGTTCATTTTAAGTTTACCTAATCAATTTAATTAATGGCCAGTTAATTAAAGAGCATTAAGATTAAGACTCAATAAAAAATCTTTAAATTACCAAACTATAATCTAACCCTTATAAACCGGTTTTAAAGTGAAATTCATCACAAACCCTAGATAAACTAACTTAGCTACGACACATAACTAGGGCTAAAAACTTAAAAGACTTAAAATAAAATTGCATAAAGTAAATGTGGTAAAATAACTGCTGAAAATGAATTAATAAAAATTGTTAAGGTAAAAGGAATTACTTCTACTAAATACTATTAGATTTCTCCCATAATATAATATAAGCTTTGCAAAAACATTAATCAACCAGCCATATAGGCGGTATTTTGATTTAATCAGTTAAACAAAAAACAGCCATAAAGGCGGAATCATTAATATAAAAACCAGCCATATAGGCGGAACCAAAATAACCAGCCATAAAGGGCGGAATATGAATTTTATTACCCACCGACCAATCTGGCGGTATCCTGATTAAGTCAATTTAAAACTTGAATATATTATAATTATGAGAGAAGAATATCTAAGAAGTAATAGTAAAAGAATTACCTTTTACCCTAACAGGGGAAGTTACCTCCTCATAATTAGTAGTAAAAACTGTAAAATAAAGAAAGTAAATTATTATTATTACAGAAAGTAATTAAAAATTACAAAACTTTAATAAAAGAAACTTAGAGAGAGAGAAACTCCCTAACTACATAGAATTTGGGAGAGGAAATGGTACAACAAGAACTGAACCCTCGCGCTCTTATTATAGGCGTCGATAGGGTCAGCGCGTCGCGACGCTAAGGGCGCGTCGCGACGCTAAGCTATAGTGACACGTGTCACTTGCTGATTTGTCGGCTCAGATCTTATCCGCTGACGTGGCACTGTTCATGACGTCATTGCTTACGTCACACTGTCGGCAGCGTCAGATGTTGACACGTGGCATGGGCGCATTTTAGCACGGCGATGAGATGTTGACACGTGTCCTGGCGCACGTTAGCATAGATGATGATTGTCGGCTCCGTTGAGATGATGACACGTGGCAGCGCACGTTAGCAAGTCTTCTGTGATGGTGACACGTGTCACGACGCACGTTAGCAAAGTCAAACTTTTCAAATTGTTGACCCGTTGACTATGGCACATTTTAGCAAAACCGGTGCACGCTGGGCGTCGCGGCGCGCAAAGCTCCAGCGTCGCGACTCGCAGAAGATGAAATTATTCCTGTTGACGCATTTTTGTCCGGTTTTGTTCCAAATTGCCTCCAGTGCTGTCCAAACTTTATTTATCTGCAAAATATCAACAAAACACATCAAAACGTTCATAAAACTCGAGAAATAATACAAAACATTAGGTTAAATGAGTGAGAAATAGTGATATAAATATCACTCATCACAGCACCTGTCACATTGAAAAGCAAAAAGATAAGCATCTTTAAAAAGTGTGGGCCAGAACAAACCTGATTGAAGGACTTTGGCTGCAGTTTTGTTTCCACTGAAGTGTCCGCCGTATGGTGATGAATGACAGTGTTGCAAAAACACTGTTGACCTCCTCCTGTGGAACACACCGTCTCAGTAATTGATCAGCACAGCATTTAAACAGGTACGGTTCATCCCAGACATAGTGCTTGACTTCTTTGAAAAAACTTCTTCCGTTGCTGAGTTATACATTCCAACGGCCATTTCCTGTTACAATATAATTGACATAGTCAGCATACCAAGGGACTTCATGTTGTTTTATGGAAAACAGTTGTTCATCTGGAAAAGTTTCTTTGATTGTCAGTTCTTTGTCAGCTGTGTTTTTCCATTTCGAGCCTCGATAAGTGATTTGCCACCTGGTTTTCTGTTCCTTTCCTGTCTCGAATCTCCACGTCGAATTCTTGCAAAAGTAGTATCCAACTGATCAATCTGGGTTTGGCATCTTTCTTTGTGATCAGGGATTTGATTGCTGAATGATCTGTGTAGACCACCACTTTGGGACCCAGCAGATAGGAATGAAATTTGTCAAAAGCGTACACAACTGCGAGCAACTCCTTTTCAGTGGTTGTGTAGTTGAGTTGAGCTTCATTCAGAGTTCTGCTGGAGTAGTAAATGGTGTGGAAAATCTTTGCTTTGCGTTGTCCCAAAACTGCTCCTACAGCAAAATCACTAGCATCAACAATTACCTCGAATGGAAGGGTCCAATCTGTGTGCTATGAACAATGGGGGCAGAAATCAGCTTATGTTTTAAGATTTCGAAAGCTTCCTGGCATTCATTGGTGAAGTTGAAAGGCACATCCTTTTCCAGAAGATTGCAAAGAGGTTTGGCAATCTTGGAAAAGTCTTTGATAAATCTCCTGTAAAAACCTGCATGTCCAAGAAAACTCCGAATTCCTTTTACAGATGTTGGTGGAGGTAGTTTCTCAATTGTCTCGATTTTTGCTTTGTCTACCTCGATTCCCTTTTGTGAAATCTGGTGTCCAAGAACAATACCTTCATGTACCATGAAATGGCATTTCTCCCAATTGAGTACCAGGTTTGTATCTTCGCACCTTTGTAATACATGTTCCAAATTTTTCAAACAATGGTCAAAAGAATCTCCAAACACAGAAAAATCATCCATAAAAACCTCCATACTCTGCTCCAGCATGTCTGAGAAGATGGCCATCATGCAACGCTGAAAAGTGGCAGGGGCATTACATAATCCAAATGGCATCCTGCGGAAAGCAAAAGTACCATAGGGACATGTAAAAGTAGTTTTCTCCTGGTCTTCTGGTGCGATGGCAATCTGATTGTACCTGAATATCCGTCAAGAAAGCAATAGAACTCATGTCCCGCTAGTCTGTCTAACATCTGGTCAATGAATGGTAGCGGAAAATGAAAATGGTCCTTTCTCGTGGCTTTGTTCAGTTTCATGTAATCCATCATACTCTCCATCCAGTCACCGTTCTTGTTGGAATCAGCTCGTTCTTTTCATTGGTGACAACAGTAATAATTCCTCCTTTCTTTGGTACACACTGCATAGGACTTACCCAAGTGCTATCTGAGATGGGATAAATGATGCCAGCATCAACCATTTGATGATTTCTTTCTTCACGACTTCCTTCATGATTGGATTGAGTCTCCGTTGATGCTCCACTGTTGGTTTGTATTCATCATTCATCAGGATCTTGTGCATGCAAAATGATGGACTAATGCCTCGAATGTCTGCTATAGTCCAGCCAATGGCTCTTTTGTGCTCTCGTAACACTCTTAGTAGCTTTTCTTCATGTTCCAATGTTAGTGAAGAAGAAATAATAACAGGTAATTCAGAAGAGTTTCCAAGAAATGCATACCTGAGATGGCTTGGAAGTAACTTTAGTTCCAGCTGCGGTGGTTCTTCAATCGAAGGTTTGATTCGATCTTTCTTTGGCAGTTCCAAGCTTTCAACTGGTGGTGTAACTTTTAATCGGAATGGTTTGTCAAGGTAGTTGATACATTCAAAGATTTCAGCATCTAGCTCGCTGTCAGTCATGTTGGTGATGCAGGCTTCAAGTGTGTCTGTGGGATTTGACTCAGTATTCTGAACAATTTTATCAACAACATCAATTCTGAAGCATTCTTCTTCTTCCTTTTCATCGCTTGGAAATTTCATGGCTTGGAAAACATTAAAGGTCACTTCTTGGTCCTGCACTTTCATGGTTAGTTCTCCTTTTTGTACATCAATCACAGTTTTACCTGTAGCCAAAAATGGTCTCCCAAGAATGATAGGTACTTCTTTGTCTTCTTTCATGTCAAGGATGATGAAGTCAGCTGGAAGGATGAGTTTGTCAACTTTAACCAGCACATTTTCCACGACTCCTCTCGGAAATACGAGTGTTAGATCAGCAAGTTGCAAAGATACTGAGGTAGGCATTGCTTCTCCAATTTGCAATTTCCTGTAAATAGAAAAAGGCATTAAATTAACACTGGCACCTAAATCACATAAAGCCTTACCAATGTAATGTTCTCCAATGGTGCAAGGAACTGTGAAACTGCCAGGATCTTTCAACTTCGGGGGAAGTTTCCTCTGAATGATGGCGCTGCATTCCTCTGTCAAAGCTACTGTCTCGTAATCTCCCAATCTCCGTTTTCGTGAAAGTATGTCTTTCATGAATTTGACATAGCTAGGCATTTGTTCCAAGGCTTCTGCAAATGGTATGTTAATGTGCAGCTTTTTGAAAATCTCCAAGAAACGAGCAAACTGTTTGTCCAGTTTGTTTTTCTGAAGACGTTGAGGAAAAGGTGGTGGTGGAGTGATCTGTTCTTTTTCTTTTTCCTTTGCTTCTTTTCTTCCATCTGTGGAACTGCATTCTTTTGGAACTTCCTCAGCAGCTGATTTGACTCCAACATCTTTGTTGATCTCAGTATACCACTCTTTAAGGTAATGGCTTGACATTGCTCCTTCCCTCGGTTCCTTGGATTTGGTTCTGTGTTGCTGGGAAGATTGCCTGGTGGTCTGTAACTCTGAACGTTGGCCAGTTGTCCGATTTGATTCTCCAGTGCTTTGATGGAAGCTGATTGGTTCTGAATCATGGCTTCATATCTCTTTAATTGAGCTAGCATGTCTGCCATCACTGGTTCAATTGTTTGCTCCTGGCCTTTACTCTGTTGCTGGAATCCAGGTGGTGGATAGTTCTTCTGCCCTGAATTGTTGCTCCATGAAAAATTAGGATGATTCCTCCACCCTGGGTTGTAGGTGTTGGAATATGGATTGTTCCCCAGTCTGTTGAAATTGTTGACATAATTCACCGTTTCTTCAAGTTGGTGTGGTTCTGGTGCTCCTCCATATAAAGCAAGCATACGTATCGTTCAAGTAGTATAAAAAGTATCGATCCCACGAGGACTTAAAACCTTTTTGTTATCAATTTATTGGGCCAAATGATTACCAGTATCTAACAAGTTGTTTGATTGATTTGAAATGGCGACGATTCTAAATTTAAAGACAAATAAGTAAAATTGCTTAAAAGTAGATTTTAAAGAAATTCAATATTAAAAACTATCCAGGGTTGTGATTTATTTCAATATTATTTAAAAGATGAAGTAGTTATCTTATAGTTGGGTAATATATCAATTTATTAACCTGGAACACTAAATTATGTAAAAGCCTCTTCCGATGGTCAATTACAAATACCTAGTATAACTCAATTGAACCATATGTCTATGTCAACCAAATTACCTAGATTCATTAAGTTCAAGTTCCAATTATGGCTACCCCCGCCTGACAGGTATATTCCTATCCTGTAAGGAAATCTATTAAAGGGTTATCTATCCTCAAGGAAGATCGTGGGCTATTGAGTCTAAGGTCTTAAACTTAAAATCCATATGTCTAGTTCATTTTAAGTTTACCTAATCAATTTAATTAATGGCCAGTTAATTAAAGAGCATTAAAATTAAGACTCAATAAATAAATCTTTAAATTACCCAAACTATAATCTAACCCTTATAAACCGGTTAAAGTGAAATTCATCACAACCCTAGATAACTAACTTAGCTACGACACATAACTAGGGCTAAAAACTTAAAAGACTTAAAATAAAATTGCATAAAGTAAATGTGGTAAAATAACTGCTGAAAATGAATTAATAAAAATTGTTAAGGTAAAAGGAATTACTTCTACTAAATACTAATTAGATTTCTCCCATAATATAATATAAGCTTTGCAAAACATTATCAACCAGCCATATAGGCGGTATTTTGATTTAATCAGTTAAAAACAACCAGCCATAAAGGCGGAATCATTAATAAACCAGCCATATAGGCGGAACAAAATAACCAGCCATAAAGGCGGAACCAAAATAACCAGCCATAAAGGCGGAACCAAAATAACCAGCCATAAAGGCGGAATATGAATTTTATTACCCACCGACCAATCTGGCGGTATCCTGATTAAGTCAATTTAAAACTTGAATATATTATAATTATGGGAGAATAATCTAAGAAGTAATAGTAAAAGAATTACCTTTTACCCTAACAGAGGGAAGTTACCTCCTCATAATTAGTAGTAAAAACTGTAAAATAAGAAAGTAAATTATTATTATTACAGAAAGTAATTAAAAATTACAAAACTTTATTAAAAGAAACTTAGAGAGAGAGAAACTCCCTAACTACATAGAATTTGGGAGAGGAAATGGTACAACAAGAACTGAACCCTCGCGCTCTATTTATAGGCGTCGATAGGGTCAGCGCGTCGCGACGCTAAGGGCGCGTCGCGCCGCGCGCTACAGTGACACGTGTCACTTGCTGATTTGTCGGCTCAGATCTTATCCGCTGTCGTGGCACTGTTCATGACGTCATTGCTTACGTCACACTGTCGGCAGCGTCAGATGTTGACACGTGGCATGGCGCACGTTAGCACGGCCGTTGAGATGTTGACACGTGTCCTGGCGCACGTTAGCATAGATGATGATTGTCGGCACCGTTGAGATGATGACACGTGGCAGCGCACGTTAGCAAGTCTTATGTGATGGTGACACGTGTCACGGCGCACGTTAGCAAAGTCAAACTTTTCAAATTGTTGACCCGTTGACCATGGCGCATTTTAGCAAAACCGGTGCACGCTGGGCTTCGCGGCGCGCAAAGCTCCAGCGTCGCGACGCGCAGAAGATGAAATTATTCCTGTTGACGCATTTTTGTCCGGTTTTGTTCCAAATTGCCTCCAGTGCTGTCCAAACTTTATTTATCTGCAAAATATCAACAAAACACATCAAAACGTTCATAAATCTCGAGAAACAATACAAAATATTAGGTCAAATGGGTTAGAAATAGTGGTATAAATACCACTCATCACACCCTCAAACCTAACATTTTGCTAGTCCTCGAGCAAAACAGAAAATAAAATATTATAAAAATAAAATTTAACTAAGCCACTTTCGTAGGGATCACGGTTGCATTTAGCGTATGCAACAAGCCTTTAAACCCCTAGGTGTCCCTAGTGGACGAGTTGTAGTCTCGTGAGGGTTTACAGCAATGATACCCACAAACATTTTACAAAAGTAAAAAGGTAGTAAAACTAATGCACACAAAAGCAAAAAAGACAAGCGAAAAGAGAATAAAGAAAATCAGTGACTAATCAGGTGAAAATTCTACTCCAAGTTACTTGTTGTTTTGTTTCTTTCTAAATTACTGAATAAGTAAATTCTCCGATTATTTTTTACCATTCTTCATATACACAGCCAACAAAATATTGATCAACTCATTTTTGCCCACAACAGTCATAAGTGCAGTTGATAAGAGAGTAATATTTTTGTCCTAAAGTTCAATCAGATTTCACACATTTTTGTAGTAATGGAATAATTTTTTTTTTTTTTTTTTTTGATTTTTCTGATTTTTTTTTTGATTTTTTCTAAAGTGTGAAATCTGATTGAACTTTAGGACAAAAATATTACTCTCTTATCAACTGCATTTATGACTGTTGTGGGCAAAAATGAGTTGATCAATATTTTGTTGGCTGTGTATATGAAGAATGGTAAAAAATAATCGGAGAATTTACTTATTCAGTAATTTAGAAAGAAACAAAACAACTAGTAACTTGGAGTAGAATTTTCACCTGATTAGTCACGGATTTTCTTTATTCTCTTTTCGCTTGTCTTTTTTGCTTTTGTGTGCATTAGTTTTACTACCTTTTTACTTTTGTAAAATGTTTGTGGGTATCATTGCTGTAAACCCTCACGAGACTACAACTCATCCACTAGGGACCACCTAGGGGTTTTAAAGGCTTGTTGCATACACTAAATGCAACCGTGATCCCTACGAAAGTGGCTTAGTTAAATTTTATTTTTATAATATTTTATTTTCTGTTTTGCTCGAGGACTAGCAAAATGTTAGGTTTGGGGGTGTGATGAGTGGTATTTATACCACTATTTCTTACCCATTGACCTAATATTTTGTATTGTTTCTCGAGATTTATGAACGTTTTGATGTGTTTTGTTGATATTTTGCAGATAAATAAAGTTTGGACAGCACTGGAGGTAATTTGGAACAAAACCGGACAAAAATGCGTCAACAGGAATAATTTCATCTTCTGCGCGTCGCGACGCTGGAGCTTTGCGCGCCGCGAAGCCCAGCGTGCACCGGTTTTGCTAAAATGCGCCATGGTCAACGGGTCAACAATTTGAAAAGTTTGACTTTGCTAACGTGCGCCGTGACACGTGTCACCATCACATAAGACTTGCTAACGTGCGCTGCCACGTGTCATCATCTCAACGGTGCCGACAATCATCATCTATGCTAACGTGCGCAGGACACGTGTCAACATCTCAACGGCCGTGCTAAAATGCGCCCATGCCACGTGTCAACATCTGACGCTGCCGACAGTGTGACGTAAGCAATGACGTCATGAACAGTGCCACGTCAGCGGATAAGATCTGAGCCGACAAATCAGCAAGTGACACGTGTCACTGTAGCGCGCGGCGCGACGCGCCCTTAGCGTCGCGACGCGCTGACCCTATCGACGCCTATAAATAGAGCGCGAGGGTTCAGTTCTTGTTGTACCATTTCCTCTCCCAAATTCTATGTAGTTAGGGAGTTTCTCTCTCTCTAAGTTTCTTTTAATAAAGTTTTGTAATTTTTAATTACTTTCTGTAATAATAATAATTTACTTTCTTTATTTTACAGTTTTTACTACTAATTATGAGGAGGTAACTTCCCTCTGTTAGGGTAAAAGGTAATTCTTTTACTATTACTTCTTAGATTATTCTCTCATAATTATAATATTCAAGTTTTAAATTGACTTAATCAGGATACCGCGAGATTGGTCGGTGGGTAATAAAATTCATATTCCGCCTTTATGGCTGGTTATTTTGGTTCCGCCTTTATGGCTGGTTATTTTGGTTCCGCCTATATGGCTGGTTTATATTAATGATTCCGCCTTTATGGCTGGTTGTTTTTAACTGATTAATCAAAATACCGCCTATATGGCTGGTTGATAATGTTTTGCAAAGCTTATATTATATTATGGGAGAAATCTAATTAGTATTTAGTAGAAGTAATTCCTTTTACCTTAGCATTTTTATTAATTCATTTTCAGCAGTTATTTTACTGCATTTACTTTATGCAATTTTATTTTAAGTCTTTTAAGTTTTTAGCCCTAGTTATGTGTCGTAGCTAAGTTAGTTATCTAGGGTTGTGATGAATTTCACTTTAACCGGTTTATAAGGGTTAGATTATAGTTTGGGTAATTTAAAGATTTATTTATTGAGTCTTAATCTTAATGCTCTTTAATTAACTGGCCATTAATTAAATTGATTAGGTAAACTTAAAATGAACTAGACATAGGGATTTTAAGTTTAAGACCTTAGACTCAATAGCCCACGATCTTCCTTGAGGATAGATAACCCTTTAATAGATTTCCTTACAGGATAGGAATATACCTGTCAGGCGGGGGTTAGCCATAATTGGAACTTGAACTTAATGAATCTAGGTAATTTGGTTGACATAGACATATGGTTCAATTGAGTTATACTAGGTATTTGTAATTGACCATCGGAATAGGCTTTTACATAATTTAGTGTTCCAGGTTAATAAATTGATATATTACCCCCACTATAAGATAACTACTTCATCTTTTAAATAATATTGAAATAATCACAACCCTGGATAGTTTTTAATATTGAATTTCTTTAAAATCTACTTTTAAGCAATTTTACTTATTTGTCTTTAAATTTAGAATCGTCGCCATTTCAAATCAATCAAACAACTTGTTAGATACTGGTAATCATTTGGCCCAATAAATTGATAACAAAAAGGTTTTAAGTCCTCGTGGGATCGATACTTTTTATACTACTTGAACGATACGTACGCTTGCGTTATACGTGTGTGTTTACGCGCCGGTCAGTGATATTTAATCACTATTTCTCACTCATTTAACCTAATGTTTTGTATTATTTCTTGAGTTTTATGAACGTTTTGATGTGTTTTGTTGATATTTTGCAGATAAATAAAGTTTGGACAGCACTGGAGGCAATTTGGAACAAAACCGGACAAAAATGCGTCAACAGGATTTTCAATCTTCTGCGCGTCGCGACGCTGGAGCTTTGCGCGCCGCGAAGCCCAGCGTGCACCGGTTTTGCTAAAATGCGCCATGGTCAACGGGTCAACAATTTGAAAAGTTTGACTTTGCTAACGTGCGCCGTGACACGTGTCACCATCACATAAGACTTGCTAACGTGCGCTGCCACGTGTCATCATCTCCTCACGGTGCCGACAATCATCATCTATGCTAACGTGCGCAGGACACGTGTCAACATCTCAACGGCCGTGCTAAAATGCGCCCATGCCACGTGTCAACAACATCTGCGCTGCCGACAGTGTGACGTAAGCAATGACGTCATGAACAGTGCCACGTCAGCGGATAAGATCTGAGCCGACAAATCAGCAAGTGACACGTGTCACTGTAGCGCGCGGCGCGACGCGCCCTTAGCGTCGCGACGCGCTGACCCTATCGACGCCTATAAATAGAGCGCGAGGGTTCAGTTCTTGTTGTACCATTTCCTCTCCCAAATTCTATGTAGTTAGGGAGTTTCTCTCTCTCTAAGTTTCTTTTAATAAAGTTTTGTAATTTTTAATTACTTTCTCTGTAATAATAATAATTTACTTTCTTTATTTTACAGTTTTTACTACTATTATGAGGAGGTAACTTCCCTCTGTTAGGGTAAAAGATAATTCTTTTACTATTACTTCTTAGATTATTCTCCCATAATTATAATATATTCAAGTTTTAAATTGACTTAATCAATAACAGATTGGTCTGGTTAATATCCGCCATTCATTCATATTCCGCCTTTATGGCTGGTTATTTTGGTTCCGCCTTTATGGCTGGTTATTTTGGTTCCGCCTATATGGCTGGTTTATATTAATGATTCTGCCTTTATGGCTGGTTGTTTTTAACTGATTAAATCAAAACACCGCCTATATGGCTGGTTGATAATGTTTTGCAAAGCTTATATTATATTATGGGAGAAATCTAATTAGTATTTAGTAGAAGTAATTCCTTTTACCTTAGCAATTTTTATTAATTCATTTTCAGCAGTTATTTTACTGCATTTACTTTATGCAATTTTATTTTAAGTCTTTTAAGTTTTTAGCCCTAGTTATGTGTCGTAGCTAAGTTAGTTATCTAGGGTTGTGATGAATTTCACTTTAACCGGTTTATAAGGGTTAGATTATAGTTTGGGTAATTTAAAGATTTATTTATTGAGTCTTAATCTTAATGCTCTTTAATAACTAACTGCCATTAATTAAATTGATTAGGTAAACTTAAAATGAACTAGACATAGGGATTTTAAGTTTAAGACCTTAGACTCAATAGCCCACGATCTTCCTTGAGGATAGATAACCCTTTAATAGATTTCTTTACAGGATAGGAATATACCTGTCAGGCGGGGGTAGCCATAATTGGAACTTGAACTTAATGAATCTAGGTAATTTGGTTGACATAGACATATGGTTCAATTGAGTTATACTAGGTATTTGTAATTGACCATCGGAAGAGGCTTTTACATAATTTAGTGTTCCAGGTTAATAAATTGATATATTACCCAAATAAGATAACTACTTCATCTTTTAAATAATATTGAAATAAATCACAACCCTGGATAGTTTTTAATATTGAATTTCTTTAAAATCTACTTTTAAGCAATTTTATTTTTTTGTCTTTAAATTTAGAATCGTCGCCATTTCAAATCAATCAAACAACTTGTTAGATACTGGTAATCATTTGGCCCAATAAATTGATAACAAAAAGGTTTTAAGTCCTCGTGGGATCGATACTTTTTATACTACTTGAACGATACGTACGCTTGCGTTATACGTGTGTGTTTACGCCGGTCAAGTTTTTGGCGCCGTTGCCGGGGACTTATTTATCTTTTATTATTAGTTTAAGGGTTAGATACTTTTACTTGTATCTAATTTCTTTTTACTTATTGTTTTTGTTTTCTTGTATTTCAGGTTCTCAAGAAACTTCATGAGACGAACCAGAAGCTTTGAACTCCGACCTCTTGACCCAGAAATTGAAAGAACCATCAGACAGTTGAGAAGGGAAAGGCGAGAAGCACAAGAAGCTTTAGTCAACATGGAACCTGAACCTTTGGAGATTGCACCACCAATTCCTATTCGAGACAGAACCATTCCGGTGGTTGACAGACTCATTTCATGTATTGTACTTCCTCCATTACCAGCAAATGCAGGAGACATCAAAACTTGCATTCAGATGATTCAGCAATCAGTTCAGTTTGGGGGAAATGCAACTGAAGATTCTAATGCCCACATCAGCAACTTCCTGGAAGTTTGTGGCACTTTCAATTACAACCGAGAAGCTGAAGAAGCAATGAGACTGCGTGTATTCCCATACTCCTTGAAGGACATAGCTAAAGCGTGGCTACATTCATTACCAGCAGGGTCTATCACAACATGGAACGCTTTAGCCACCAAATTTCTTGCAAAATACTTCCCACCAGCAAGAACCGGAAAGCTGAGAAATGACATCACATCCTTTGTGCAACAAGATTCTGAAACTCTTTATGAAGCTTGGGAAAGGTATAAAGATTTACTCCGGAAATGTCCACACCATGAGATTCCAAAATGGCTTCAAGTCCAAACATTCTACAATGGACTTTCTAGAATAATGAGAACCACAATCGATGCTGCTGCTGGAGGTGCCTTAATGGCAAAAGGAGAAGATCAAGCCTGAGAACTAATTGAAGAAATGGCCAACAACAACAATTCCTTGTGGCCAACAGAAAGAAGTCTGATTCAAAGAATTGCAGGAATTTATGAAGTTGGAGCCAATTCAGCAGTCAACACCAAGCTAGATCAAATATGCAAATTCATGGAGACTCTTACCATGGATCCACAAGTTCAACCATATGGAGGAGTACCAGAACCACAACAACATGCAGAGATGGTGAATTATGTCAACAATTTCAACAGACAGGGGAACAATCCATATTCCAACACCTACAACCCAGGGTGGAGGAATCATCCTAATTTTTCATGGAGCAACAATTCAGGGCAACAGCAGAACTATCCACCCCCTGGATTCCAGCAACAGAACAAAGGCCAGGCGCAGGCAAATGAACCAGGAATAGCAGAAGTGCTGGCTCAGTTAAAAAAATACGATGCTATCTTTCAGAGCCAATCAGCTTCCATCAAAGCACTGGAGAATCAAATCGGACAACTGGCCAATGCTCAGAGTTACAGACCGCCAGGAACTCTTCCTAGCAACACTGAGCCAAATCCAAGGAACATGGGGAAGGAGCAATGTCATGCCATTATGTTAAAGAGTGGTACTGAAATCAACAAAGATGTTGGAGTCAAAACAGCTGCTGAGGAAGTTCCAAAAGATGCAGTTCCACAGATGGAAGAAAAAGAAGCAAAGGAAAAAGAAAAGAAAAAGAACAGATCACTCCACCACCACCTTTTCCTCAACGTCTTCAGAAAAACAAACTGGACAAACAGTTTGCTCGTTTCTTGGAGATTTTCAAAAAGCTGCACATTAACATACCATTTGCAGAAGCCTTGGAACAAATGCCTAGCTATGTCAAATTCATGAAAGACATTCTTTCACGAAAACGGAGATTGGGAGATTACGAGACAGTAGCTTTAACAGAAGAATGCAGCGCCATCATTCAGAGGAAACTTCCCCCGAAGTTGAAAGATCCTGGCAGTTTCACCATTCCATGCATCATAGGAGAACATAATTTCGGTAAGGCTTTATGTGATTTAGGTGCAAGTGTTAACTTAATGCCTTTTTCTATTTACAGGAAAACTGCAAATCGGAGAAACAATGCCTACCTCAGTCTCACTGCAACTTGCTGATCGAACGCTCGTATTTCCAAGAGGTGTAGTTGAAAATGTGCTGGTAAAAGTTGATAAATTCATTTTTCCAGCAGATTTTATTGTCCTTGACATGGAGGAAGACGCAGATGTGCCAATCATCCTTGGGAGACCATTCTTGGCTACTGGTCGGACCATTATTGATGTACAGAAAGGAGAACTAACCATGAGGGTACAAGACCAAGAAGTAACATTCAATGTTTTCAAAGCCATAAATTTCCCAGATGATGAAAAGAAGGAAGAATGTTTCAGACTTGATGTGATACACCATACCATCCAGAACTCTGACGCAAAACAAAGTTCTACCAACAAACCTAAGGCATGTCAATCGCCTGTGGAGACTGATGATAAGGGTTTTGTGCAATCGAAAAGCCAAGTCTTGTCCTACAAGCAACAAAAGAGAAACAGTTCCACAAACTCAATGAATTGGAGGAATTTCACATTCAGCCTTTTAAAAATGCCATATTGTACAAAGAAAAGGCCAGGAAAAGACATGATGAGAAGTTAGTACGCATACAACTGGAACCAGGGCATAAGGTATTGTTCAATAAATCAGGAGTGAAATTCTTCCCATGGAAGTCAAAATCAAGGTGGTCAGGTCCATTCCTAATCACTAAGGTTTTACCAGACAAAACCATTGAGATAAATGATCCTGATTCCAACAAAACTTTCAAAGTAAAAAACAAGCGTGTCAAGCACTACTGGGGAGAATCATTTGAGCGACAAAAGAAAGTGTCACACTTTCAGATCCAGCATAAACGTTCAAGCAGTCACGTCTAGCTGACGACTTTAAACTTAGCGCTCGCAGGGAGGCAACCCATGCAATTTTTGTATATATTGTGATTTGGTGTGATTTAATTTTGTGTGTTTAGTTTTTGCAGATTAAGTCATTTCAAGATGGACGAAGCTCTCTCAAATCTTCACAAGCAATTTCCTTCTCTCCCTCAAAAATCTCTGATGAAAGTCTACAAAGCTCGCTTGGAACGAATGAGATTACTGACAATCTATGGTATTCCCAATGACATTCGTTGGGTAATTGAAGCACGAGTCCGATTGGCAGGTGAGTCTTCTGACTCTTTTATTTCACACTTGCCTGGTTTTGGAAGAAGCACCTATTCAAATAAACGAAGAGCTAAACAAATGAATGTTTGTTACAAATGTGCACGTTGGAGTTCAATTGAACCATATGTCTATGTCAACCAAATTACCTAGATTCATTAAGTTCAAGTTCCAATTATGGCTACCCCCGCCTGACAGGTATATTCCTATCCTGTAAGGAAATCTATTAAAGGGTTATCTATCCTCAAGGAAGATCGTGGGCTATTGAGTCTAAGGTCTTAAACTTAAAATCCCTATGTCTAGTTCATTTTAAGTTTACCTAATCAATTTAATTAATGGCCAGTTAATTAAAGAGCATTAAGATTAAGACTCAATAAATAAATCTTTAAATTACCCAAACTATAATCTAACCCTTATAAACCGGTTAAAGTGAAATTCATCACAACCATAGATAACTAACTTAGCTACGACACATAACTAGGGCTAAAACTTAAAAGACTTAAAAAAAATTGCATAAAGTAAAGTAAATGTGGTAAAATAACTGCTGAAAATGAATTAATAAAAATTGTTAAGGTAAAATGAATTACTTCTACTAAATACTAATTAGATTTCTCCCATAATATAATATAAGCTTTGCAAAACATTATCAACCAGCCATATAGGCGGTATTTTGATTTAATCAGTTAAAAACAACCAGCCATAAAGGCGGAATCATTAATATAAACCAGCCATATAGGCGGAACCAAAATAACCAGCCATAAAGGCGGAACCAAAATAACCAGCCATAAAGGCGGAACCAAAATAACCAGCCATAAAGGCGGAATATGAATTTTATTACCCACCGACCAATCTGGCGGTATCCTGATTAAGTCAATTTAAAACTTGAATATATTATAATTATGGGAGAATAATCTAAGAAGTAATAGTAAAAGAATTACCTTTTACCCTAACAGAGGGAAGTTACCTCCTCATAATTAGTAGTAAAAACTGTAAAATAAAGAAAGTAAATTATTATTATTACAGAAAGTAATTAAAAATTACAAAACTTTATTAAAAGAAACTTAGAGAGAGAGAAACTCCCTAACTACATAGAATTTGGGAGAGGAAATGGTACAACAAGAACTGAACCCTCGCGCTCTATTTATAGGCGTCGATAGGGTCAGCGCGTCGCGACGCTAAGGGCGCGTCGCGCCGCGCGCTACAGTGACACGTGTCACTTGCTGATTTGTCGGCTCAGATCTTATCCGCAGACGTGGCACTGTTCATGACGTCATTGCTTACGTCACACTGTCGGCAGCGTCAGATGTTGACACGTGGCATGGCGCACGTTAGCACGGCCGTTGAGATGTTGACACGTGTCCTGGCGCACGTTAGCATAGATGATGATTGTCGGCACCGTTGAGATGATGACACGTGGCAGCGCACGTTAGCAAGTCTTATGTGATGGTGACACGTGTCACAGCGCACGTTAGCAAAGTCAAACTTTTCAAATTGTTGACCCGTTGACCATGGCATATTTTAGCAAAAACGGTGCACGCTAGGCGTCGCGGCGCGCAAAGCTCCAGCGTCGCGACGCGCAGAAGATGAAATTATTCCTGTTGACGCATTTTTGTCCGGTTTTGTTCCAAATTGCCTCCAGTGCTGTCCAAACTTTATTTATCTGCAAAATATCAACAAAACACATCAAAACGTTCATAAATCTCGAGAAACAATAAAAAATATTAGGTCAAATGGGTAAGAAATAGTGGTATAAATACCACTCATCAATGTGGCAGAGCACCTAATTACCATCCTCTCCCTCATCGCCTTGCTCGTCATCATCACCATTTTCCTGATCAAAAAGTATCATCCAAAGTCATGTATTGGTAATGTATGTATGTACATTGTACAATATCAAATACTGTACTAGTATAATTTCTAGATCTACATTGTTTGGACGCAAAGAAAATTTTATCTTGTGTTGTGACGAGGCAATCTCTTGGCAGATCAATGAAACTGTAAGCTAACCTTTAAGGTCTCCTGAAATAGACTTTTGCGGGGATTTATGTACCGTTTGGTAGAGAATATTGATTGAGAGTATAAGTCAGCTTAATTATAAGTATTACACTGAGAGTATAAACTAGCTTCTAAGCTCACCAAACTCTATATCAAACAGTACATTAATTTCTTTCTGTTACATGAGAACTTTTTTCAATGAAATTACCAGGTGAAAGCCATGTATGAAACATTTGTTTTCTTGAAATGGAAAAAGATCCCTCTATTTGAATGCAAACCAACCACTATATAAAAACATAAATTCAGAAGTTCGTGTGTGAGAGTGAGAATTTTATCTCCATTACCTCTTCATCTCCGTCAGACTCTTCTTCGCCAGCCTCCTATAACAAATATAATCATAAACTTTCCATGAGAACAGATATCAAATTAAAAACAAGCCTTGTTTTGGAACATTTTATTTAGCATATCATCATAAAATGGGGGATAAATAGGAATAATGTGTAGAAAACAAAAGAAAAACAGGAAAATACATAGAGATATTACATTGTTGAAATACTTGAGAGGATTGGGCCCCAAATCCTCCTTAATAATTTCTGCCACCTGCAATTCCAACATGAAAACAAATTATGAAAGAGAGACACAAGGAAAGATGTTCAGTTCTTTGATGATTCAGTTATAGTTTTGCAATGCCAGTTTCGATTGAGCCTTTACCAAAGGAGGAATATTGTATAAAAGTAGCAAAAAAATGCTTAAAATAATCCTACAATACTGCAGCAAGGGAAATATTCTTTCTCGAATTGCAGTAAACATCAAAGATAAGGGATTAATAAGCACATGATCATTAGCAGCATAAAAAGTAATCACCTCATCTTGAAGCTCAACAAAATCTTTCTGTTCAGTTTCCACAAACCAACTAAAGAAGCTGCACATGAGAAAATTAAAAACTTATTCGAAATGAGAAGTTAATGCAAGGGAAAACAAATTTTGAATGGCTTATTCATTCATGAAGTTGTTTCCAATAACAGAATCTGAAGGGCTTAATCCTTCATGATTTTCAAATTTTGAAACATTTTACTGAAAAGCTAATGGCATCAAACCTAGAGACTATGTACCACTTGCCTAAAATGACTGGCCTGAACTTTCATTCACTGCCGATTGTGGAAAAATTACAGTTTGAAAAGGAAAAACACAAGTAGAATCACCTCTCTTCAGCCAATGGTCGCTTGTTTCCTTTTTTCTTATTATTGGTTCCATTAGTGGTGCCCTTCACAAGTTTAATTACATTTGTCATATATTACCAAACGAAAAAAAATAGAATAAAAATTGCCAAGGGCAGAGTTTGTCACCATTACCATGCCTTCTTTCCACTTAATGGCAGTACCAGTTATCTTAGTTGTTCCCTCGTCAAGGAAAGTAAATGTTTTTGACAACTTCGTGGTTTCAAAATGAGGATTCTCGTTGAAAATCTGAAAATTTTAAATTAAAAGAGGAAAAAAATCGATAGCAACAACTCATGTAACATTATTGGAGCACTCAGAAAAAAGAAGTTGCAAATAGCAATATACTACCATTGCCAAAGAAGAATTAAGGCTGTAATTTATCAATTATAACTTGGACATAGTAAACAAGAATCACTTACAAATGTGATGCAGTATCCTGATTTCACATCTTTGAAGTCCTCGACATCAATAGAATGCATGTGTTTGAACATCTGTTTCATCAAAGAAAAGAAAGTAAATCTGTGCAATTACGAAAGCATTCATTCCAGTAAAAGGAAAGATGCTGGAAATTTTGATATTAGTCCCAGAAGAGTTTGAAGGAGAGATTAACAAAACTCTAGCTTGGAAGAATTGGATTACAATTGAATAACTTTATTTTCAAGAGCCAAACCTTCTGGTCTTCCTCATTCAGAAGATCGCAAAGAGCAGGATGACTCAGGAACTGCATAAAATTAAAAATCACAATACTGTACAAGTTAAATGGAAGGATTCCCAATGTATACTCAAATTCGTCAAAAAAGTTTAAATGCTTAATTATATGGAGCACTGACAGCATTTAACCAGAAGTCTGGGATAGATTTGATGATCTCGTTCCGTTTATTGTAGACAGGCCTTCGTATCTCATTATATTTCTGCTCAATCTCCAGCACTTTGTCGCTGGCTTCTTCATTCACCTATTGAATGAGAAACCAATCACCTCATTAGCCTCATTCCCCATCAGCAACATCAAATCGTAAATATCAAAACTCAAGCCGAAAAAAATCTTATATAAACTCGATTAATGAATTGCATTTTCTCGTTTGGTTCAACGAGAGGGATATTAACGGAGGGGAGGGGAGGGAATTGGAGGAGTTAGATTTTAATTAAATATATGTTTGGTTTAGATGAGAGGAGGATATAGATTTTAATTAAATATATGTTTGGTTTAGATGAGAGGAGGATATAGTTTTTAATTAGTATATGTTTGGTTCAAAAAGTGAGGGGAAATATTTTAAAATTAATTTACTATTTTATTATTGTAGTTTTTTATAAATAAAATTAAAATAATATAGGTTTATATTATCTTTGAATTAAACAAAGAATAAAATTAAAATTAAAATCTCTACATAATACGTGTTATTAAAAATAAAATTAAAACAAATATAAGAGAAAAGAATAAGAAGAATTGAATGGTGAAGCAAATATAAGAGGGATTTGTAATTATGACAATTTTGAATTTTAATGTATAAGTGGTGATAATTTAATCAATATATTTATAATTTTAATTACTCACTTTAACTCCCTCCAAAAACTTAGGAGAGATTTTACTTCCCTCCCCTCCCCTGAGTCCCCTCCCCTTATAAAAATTGAACCAAACAAACATAATTTAAAATAATATATCTCCTCCCCTCCCATCCAAAACCCCTAACCAAATCCCCAAACAACAAATAGAACCCGATCTTTAAATCATAATATATAGCTAATGTCAGGCACATTTTCTCAGACCAATATACAGACAGAAAACATAATTGGCACACACTAATAACACATTATCGTATAAATAATTACCATTAACAGATAATTAATTAATACAAAATACCATTCAGAGAGAGAGAGAGAGATTCATACATGCACACATGCATGCATAAATATACACGAACACACACACACAAAGAGATAAAGTACCATTTCAAGCTGATCTTGGACCTCCTGCAATTTCTCAATGGAGAGAACAAGCTCACTGTCAATTCCATCTACATTCTCATCCTCATCCACCTTTGATTTCTTACCCCTGTCAGCTACCATATTGCACGGATACCAACTTTTCTGATGTGATTTTCTCGGGAAAAAAAAAAGTGATGGAAAATAAGATGCCAAGGATCTCGAAAAAAGGTTTTTTTTTTTTTGTTGGCTCATAGGAACTGCAATCGGTTTCCGGGATTTCAAAGTGAAGCTATTTATAGCATCATATCAGCTCTCTGTGTGCTTCGACTTTTGAGTATTTTCTTTTGTTACATATACTAACATCATAAGCACATTTAATTATTTTAATTTTTAAATGTTGAATTTGATTTTTGAAATAATTTTTTCGTATATTAACTATTTAATTCTATTTATTTGAGAGACATGCGTATCTGAGAACAATATATTTTTTTAAAAAAAATTATTAAATTGTGTTAAAGACTTTTACATATACATTGATTTTTTTTTCTCCTTTTAATTAAGTGATATACATTAATTTACTCACTGGATTCTACTCATTGATTTATTGGATTTAATATTTTGACGTCCAAATTTTGGAATTATTTGGATAGTAAAATTAAATGTGCATTTGCTAGAGATGGCAATCTGTGAAAATGAAATGAGATTTTTTAATTTCAATCTTATCGTTATACACTTGAAACGAAAAAATTATCTCAAATCTTGTATTATTTTTTAATCGGGATGAAAAATTATATTGAATCTCATGCTGAACGGTTTATAATCTCGAGTTTTTACTGGAATTTGAGATTTTTAAGGTAAAATTTAAGATTTGATACAAACACTTATCCCAAATTTCAGATCAATTTTTTATTCATGACCAAAAATTCATCCCAACAATGTATTGTTCGATACGAAATCCCAAATTCTGATTAAGAAATTTCGGTCATTCTTAATGTGGTCCAAATAGTGTCATTAAACATTAAAACAACATGCTTCAAACAAATTAAACAAGAAAATATCAATCAAACTATCATAAAACCCTAAAACATGAAAAAAAAAAAAAACTATAGAAAACCTGGAAAATGCAATGACGAATCCAAGTCGAGATCTTTCTGTCCTTAAGAACTTATTAGCCTCCGTCACAGGTGCTTCACGGATTCGAATTGGCCAATGTTCTCCCAGGATAACTTGGTTGCTTCTTGTTCAAGGAGCACTCCTTAACAAGTATTTGAACTTGGAATATGGTGGAACTCTCTCTCAAAACAAATGGAAAACTTGACTCTTAAATTCGGATTGTCTTCTGTACATCTTAATTGGACATAGAGCCTCCTTTATAAAGGCATGGAAGGGTGCCAATGGGGCAACCCTTGGGGTGGGGTGCAACCCTCCAAAGGGTTGTACCCCTCTCATGCACCCATTGCATCCAAAAGACATATATATCCTTAATGAATATTTAAAGAATTTCCAACAATCCCCCACAATTCTTCAAATATTCATGTAGACTCTTGAGAGAGTTACCATGAACTAAAGCTGCATCAAAATAGGTAGCTTTCGCCTTGAACCTTTCATAGTGAATGACAATCGGATTTACTTGGCAAACCAGTGACCCATAGTCTTGAACTGTTATGCCGTTGGTGTAAACCAAGACAACTGCCAACACACAGCTTTACTTCGACCATTTTCCCGTTCTACGGTTATGTTCATTTCGGCCCTGAACAACGGTCCCGGATTCATCAAGTACTTTAGGGTAACCCGCCTTGAAAAGTTCTCATGGAAGCGGTCTCACTTCTTACTTGAAATATGTGATATACTATGAAGAGGTAATCTGTCTTTACCCACATTAGGACTCATCTCCTAATATAATGATCATTAAAGGCCTTAGCTTATCCTAACCAATGACAGACAGCACTCATCGTCATTATCAGAATGGGAAAGAGTACAAAACTCTTCAGTGCTTATTTTGAATTGCACAAAGTTTCAGTTGTCCCTTTTGAACCTAGATCTTGGAATCTCCAGTCAGCTAAGTTGGGTTTCCACAGTGACAATTCTTAATTTATAGGCTTCAAGCCCATTCCCCCCGATGACTTCTCAACCTGCTATCGAGGTAAACCTTTAGTTAGTGGATCCGCTAGGTTTTCCTTCGACTTGACATAATTAATCGTTATTATGCCACTTGAGAGCAGTTGACGTATGGTATTATGTCTCCGACGTATGTGTCGAGACTTACCATTATACATTGTATTTTGGGTTCTCCCAATAGCCGATTGACTATCACAATGTATGCTAATCGATGGCACCAGTTTGGGCCAACTAGGAATATCCTTCAGGAAGTTTATAAGCAATTATGCTTCTTCCGCTGTTTTGTCTAACGCTATGAACTCTGATTCCATAGTAGACCGGGCAATACATGTTTGCCTCGAGGATTTCCATGACACGGCTGCATTACCAAGTGTGAAAACAAATACACTGGTAGATTTGGAATCCACCGTATCAGATATACAGTTAGCATCGCTGTATCCTCTAGTACAGCGGGATATCTCTCGTAATGTAGCCCATATTTTGAAGTTTCTCTCAGATACCTCAAAACTCTTACAATGGCTTTCCAGTGGTTATGTTCTGGATTGCTCGTATATCTACTAAGCTGGTTCACAGCTTGAGCGATATATGGTCGTGTGTAATTCGTGAGATACATTAGACTTCCGATGATTCTCGAATACTCTAATTGCGATACGCTTGAACCAGTATTCTTTGATAGATGAAGAGTTATGTCTACATGGGTTCTAGCCACATTTAGATCCCCTTTGATATATTTATCAAGTATCTTCTCAATATAATGAGTCTGAGATAATATATATCTGTATGATGTCATAGAAATCTTAATTCATAGGATTACATCAGCTATTCTCATATCTTTCATATCAAATATGTTGGATAACATGTTTTTGGTAGACTGAATCATTTCATGATTACTACCAATTATCAGCATATCGTCTACATAGAGACACACAATGACATATCATTTTTTAGTTGATTTGGTATACACACACTTATCACACTCATTGATTTTGAACCCAATTGACAACATTTCTTTGTCAAATTTCTCATGCCATTTTTTAGGTGATTGTTTTAATCCGTACAGAGATTTTACAAGTTTGCACACATTCTGTTCTTGTCCAGGAACATTAAACCCTTCTGGTTGCTCCATGTAAATCTCTTCATCTAATTCATCATTCAAGAATGTCGTCTTTACATCCATTTGATGTATTTCAAGGCCAAATATAGCTGCTATGGCTATAAGCATTCTTATCGATGTGATACGAGTCACTGGTGAATATGTGTCAAAGTAATCAAGACATTCCTTTTGTCTATAACCTTTTATGACAAGTCTTGCCTTATACTTATCTATTGATCCATCTGTTTTCATCTTCCATTTGAATATCCATTTGTAGCCCAGCGGCTTACAACCTGGAGGAAGATCAACCAACTCCCAAGTATGGTTCTGTAGGATTGAAATCAATCTCAATGTTAATAGCCTCTTTCCACAGAGGTGCCTCCGGAGAAGACACATATTCTTTATAGCTTTGAGGCTCATTTTCTAACAAGTATGTCAGAAAATCGGGACCAAACGACTTGGACGTTCTAGCTCTTTTGCCACGTCTAGGCTCGATTTCTTGGTCAACCTGATCACTGTCATTGACAGTATCAATTGTTCTTTTGAGAGACTATGTTCTTTGTCTTTCCTTACAAGGGAACGTCTCTTCAAAAAATGTCGCATTCCTTGACTCAATTATCATGTTCGGATTGATGTCAAGAATCTCAGACTTGTGTACCAAGAATCGATACGCACTACTGTTGCGAGCATATCCAATGAATATACAGTCAACAGTTTTTGGTCCTATTCTAACCTTCTTAGGTTTAGGAACCATTACTTTGGCAAGACACCCCCACACTTTTAGGTATTTGTAGGAAGGTACGAAACATTTCCACAACTCATATGGTGTCTTGTCCAATCTTCTGTGAGGAAGCTTGTTTAGAACGTAGTTCGCGGAAAGTAAGGCTCCCCCCACAAGTTCTAGGGTAAACCCGAACTCGTCAACATGGCGTTCATCATTTCCTTCAACGTTCGATTTTTGCGCTCCACAATTCCGTTCTGTTGAGGAGAATAAGGAGCAGTGGTTTCGTGAATAATTCCGTGCACATAACAATATTCACCGAATGGTGAAACGTATTCACCATCTCTATCACTCATGATTCTTTTGATTTTCTTGCCAAGTTAAATTTCAACTTTGTTCTTATAGTGTACAAAGCTCTCAATAGCTTCAGTTTTGCTCATCAGCAAGTACACATAGCAGAATCTTGTGCTGTCATCGATAAAAGTGACAAAGTACTTTTTACCGCCTCTTGTTTGCACAATATTTATGTCACACACGTCAGTGTGTACAAGTTCTAAAGGTTCAGAATTGTGTTCCACAGAATGAAATGATGTTCTATGCATTTTTGCTTCAACGCATGCCTCACACTTATGTTGGCAATCAATTGTAAATTTAGGTATAAGGTCCATGTCCATGTTAATTAATTTACGCATGATATCATAATTAACATGTCTTAACCTCCCATGCCATACATTTTGTGACTCAATAATATAAACATAAGTACAAGCTTTATTAATAGCACGATTGACAGTCATTACATTTAGTTTGAAAATGCCCTCAGCTAGGTAACATTTTCCTACATAAATATCATTCTTTGTCATTAAAAACTTATAAAAAAACAAATACAAGCTTGAAACCAACCTTACTAAGGAGAGATCCTGAGACTAAGTTCTTCCGAATATCTGGAACATGCAATACATTCTTCAACGTTAGCTCATTTCCAGATGTCATCTTCAGAACCACTGTGCCTTGTCCAACCACCTGAGAGGTAGACGAGTTTCCCATTGTCAGATGATCGCCAACATCGACCTTCTGATACAAGGAAAACATCTTGTTATCTGCACAGATATGACGAGTAGCCCCAATGTCTACCCATCATTCTCTCGGATTCCCAACTATGTTGGCTTCGGTTACCACTGCTGATAGTTTCATCTCAGAGATCTCATCAGTCAGTTGTTCTCCTTCAGTGACATGGGCCTCATTTTTCTTTTTCTTGCCCTTGTCCTGAGACTTCTTGTTTCTGCAGTCCTTTGACATATGACCGCTCTTTCCACAGTTGTAGCATTTCCCCTTGAAATTCTTGTTCGAAGAATCAGCTCCACTGTTCTTTCTCTTTTTGCTACCATTTACACCCTCAATGATGTTAGCCTTAGACTCCATAGTCTTGTAGCTGACCTTCTCGGACATCGTGTTGTCCTCCTCGATTCTCAATCGAACACTGAGGTCTTCAAGGCTCATCTGTTTCTTTTTGTGTTTCAGATAGCTCCTGAAGTCCTTTTATGATGGAGGTAACTTTTCAATTATGGCAGCAACTTGAAACATCTCACATAATTTTATTCCCTCATCCAGTATTTCATGAATGATCAACTGCAGTTCTCCAAACTGAGACATCACCGTCCTTGAATCTACCATCTTGTAGTTCAGGAACCTACCCACGGCAAATTTCTTTTGTCCGGCATCCTCGGTTTTGTACTTCTTCTCTTGAGATTCCCAGAGAATCTTCGCAGAAGTCATGCCTTGGTACACATTGTACAAGGTATTGTCAAGACCACCCAAAATGTAGTTCTTGCATAAGAAGTCTCCAGACATCCATGTCTGTTCTCACTCTTCCTTAGCCATTTCCGATTCACCCTCCACATGATCCGGAGGATCTTTGAGGAATTTAGCCAACTGAAGAGTTGTCAGGTAGAACAGTATTTTGCTCTGCCACAGTTTGAAATTTGTCATACCAAATTTCTCCGGCTTTTCTCCATGAGAGACCGGTACTGTGATGTTTCCGCTAGCCATTTGTAACTGGAAAATCCAATATGGGTCAATTAATCTACAAAAGATAAATTGCACAACGATCAACGTATGATATTGTTCAAAGTGATATACTAGGTAACCACTTGTTGTTCTATTGGACGATGGTTCCAATAAACACAAGTCCTTGAATTTTAACTAAAAATTCTTTAGAAAAATGAATAAATGAATATTCCCAGAGGACGAGAGGGTCCGGAGTAACCACTTAAGTCTCTTACCACTTAGGCTCTTATCGCATTTTTGAGAGAATATTCTTTAAACATTTTTTCAAAAGGATCTTTTAGCAATTCAAACCCAGAATTACACTTCTTCAATTGTACTAATAATATACGATATGTGTAGATATATGTGTAAGTGTCAATCAAGATTGGATGAAATTCCCTAAAACATGAAAAAACTATAGGAAACCTGGAAAATGCAATGACGAATCCAAGTAGAGATCTCTCTGTCCTTAAGAACTTATTAGCCTCTGTCACATGTGCTTCACAGATTCGAATTGGCCAATGTTCTCTCAGGATAATTTGGCTCCTTCTTGTTCAATGAGCACTTCTTAACAAGTATTTGAACTTGGAATATGGTGTAACTCTCTCTCAAAACAAATGGAAAACTTGACTCTTAAATTCGGATTGTCTTCTGTACATCTTAATTGGACATAGAGCCTCCTTTATAAAGACATGGAAGAGTGCCAATGGGGCACCCCTTGGGGTGGGGTGCAACCCTCCAAAAGGTTGTACCCCTCTCATGCACCCATTACATCCAAAAGATATATATATATATATATATATATATCCTTAATAAATATTTAAAGAATTTCCTAACACTTAACACATACCCAAATTTGTATTGTTTTTTTTTTTTTTTTTTTGGTAAATCAATATGATTTTGAGCAATAATACGCCACTCTGGATAAGCCCAATTAACTTCCTCACAAGTACCCCAAGCCAGGTTTTATGACTGATCATGTAATTACTCATTATATTTGTATTTTAAAAAAATCAGTTGATTTGTTCGAGCTAGAGATACTGATGATTAGATTTCATATAGTTTAAACGTTAAATTTGTAAAAATTACAAATTAATAAATTGTACACCTCCCTTTTATTATTTTGTATAAATGATAAAAGTTTTCATCACGCATCTTAAAGATTTTCTATTACAAATTGGTAAAGGCTATATTATCGTCCTCAAGGGACATAATTGAGTGGTGTATGGCTCATAATCTCACATTGAGATCATGGGTTCGAATCAAGGAAATGCGTTTCTTATAAGAGCCTAAGACAACTATGAATTTTACATATTTCGCTTACGCGTGAAAGGGGTGATTTCGCAGTGGGGTTTTCAATAATTTCAAAAAAAATGCTATATTATTGATGGGTTATATGATAAGAATCGCTATAGTAAGAAAATGAGTTATATGCGGGGGTGGGGTTGTGGATAAAAAATAATATAAGGGTCAAATAATAATAAATCAAAACTTTATGGGTCAAACCATAATATATTAAAATTGAAAAATAAGAACAAAAAAACAAATTATAAACCCAAATTATATGTGGGGCGAGTGCCCCATTCGGTCTTAAGTCCATGTTCTTATATGTTATAATTAATTATTAATTGATAACATCACATTATACGTGGTATCAAAAAATTCATCACAAGCTATATTAATAAATTATATTGCATAATTCTAGGTTTTGACTATTATTTTGATTTTCGTTTTTATTAGCAACTTATAAGTTTTTATTTAATATTGGAGAGGTATAAAGCAACTAGTCACGAAGCTGTATGCATTACCATTAAATTGAGAAGTACTTTGAGAAATTTATTCAAGGTGGCGATAAATGCTTTCAAATATATAGCATATTTAGATACTTTTATATTTTAAAGAACAACAATTACAATGTTTCAAAATATAATCCAAATAGTTCACCATTGATAAATTTTTTTAATGTTTTTGTCAAATTCATTTGATTTGACACTTTATTAATAGATAAATTTGTTACTTTGTTTATTTGTAATGGATTGATCAATCCATTAATAATATAATTTACTTGTAATGGGGTTGATTTTTTTTTTTTATGGAGATACAAAATAGATTGTATCCATCAAATATTCAAATGATATATCTAATTTTTTTTTTTTTTATCAGAGTTAACTAAAACAACATCCTTATTAAAGATCAATTAATTAAAACACTAAAATAATAAGACATTTTTAAATAATTGAGAGATTTAGATCTCAACATTTTATTTCAAATTATGTAATATATGTGATTTGACATTGGTGAAATAAATGAAACGATGGATTTTAAGTAAGGCTAATGTGATTGAGTTTAAGAGAGACGGTGATTTTGTCTCTTCAGGAAAGAGGTTTGAGATAATAGGGTAATGTATTCATCTAAAGAGAAAAATTTATGTGGGAATATATCGTAAGTCTGTATATTATATATATATATTAAATTTGAAATAAATCAATAAGGAAAGGGAAAAATACTATTAATTAATACATATCATGTATTCATTTACTTTTCTAGCTAACTAAACTTAACCTAAACTTATTAATATTTTCAGCAGTCATTCGAAAAATCACTAGTTATTTTTCGCACTATGTAAAATAGTGTAATAATTTCACTTGAAACTCGTGATTATTTATCTATTGTAAGGAAACCTAGGACATCACTTATCTCCACATTGGTATGATATTGTCCACTTTGGGCCTAAGCCCTCATGGATTTGCTCTTGGGTTATACCCAAAATGCCTCATACCAATGAAGATACATGTCCATCCTTATATACCCATGATCTTCCTCATATCTAACCAATGTGGGACTTTGGGACTTTGTTTGCACACCCAACAATCCTCCCCTCGAACAAAGGACCACAAAGGACAACTGAGTCTCCTCTCAAACGATCATTCATCCGTCCACTCCATGAAGACCAGAGCACACCGCCTGTCTAACCGAGCACTCACGGATCACGATCGGGGCTCACCACCTTTGTTCGGTATTCCGAGGATTCATCCACATGGCTAACTCCGGGGCATGGCTCTGATACCACTGTAAGGAAACCTAGGACATCACTTATCTCCACATTGGTATGATATTGTCCACTTTGGGCCTAAGCCCTCATGGATTTGCTCTTGGGTTATACCCAAAAGGCCTCATACCAATGAAGATACATGTCCATCCTTATATACCCATGATCTTCCTCATATCTAACCAATGTGGGACTTTGGGACTTTGTTTGCACACCCAACAATCATATTGTTAAGTTTTTGTCGCAAAATCGTCAAATCAATCAATCAAGAATGCACGATTTTTACCGTGGTTCACCGGAAAAATTCCGACTACATCCACGTTGAACTCCGGAATAGGGAGCTCGCTGCACTAATCAATTTCAAGATTACACACGGAATCTTGAATCCGTTTACAAATTGTATTTCCCCAAATCTCACAAAGAACCCTAATCTCTAAAAGTGACAATCTCTCAAATTCCCAATTGAAGATTACACTAACTTGGACTTAGGGAATAGGCTTAACACTTAGCCAATTATTAAGGGAATACACAAATGAAAACTCTCTCCTAATTCTCAACCTAAGTGCTCTTTATATAGGATAAGCAAATAAAGGTAATTGGGACAACGGCAAGGATTGCGCCATGTGTCCCTCATCCAACAGATGACAATGGCTTCACATTTTACAATCTCCACCTTGAAGCCCAAAAACATTTCTCACTCCCAATCATACACAAAGACACACAAAGGCCAAGACAGCACATCAAACTCACCTACTCACATCACCGCTCATGTCGGCTGCAAGGTCAGCCAACCCCCACATGCAACAGCTTCATGCAGTGGGAGAGTTTGGCAGCAGTCACAATCTTTGTCCCCATGTCCGATGGATTATCTTCTGTTGGAACCTTCTTAATCTCAATCTTACCGCTTGAGATAATTTCCCGCACAAAATGATACTTCACATCGGTAGTTGACTTTCTTGAGTCCCTGTCACCTGCAAAATCAGAATCAACATACCCTACCAAATCTAAAGCGTTAGATTGGTTAAAACATAAGTCATAATCAACAGCAGTATTCAAGTATCTTAACAACCATTGTAAAGCACCCCAGTGTGCTCCACCTGGATTAGACATAAACCTACTCAACAAAGATACAGCATATGACAAGTCAGGTCTAGTACTAATCATGGTATACATCACATGACCAATTGCATTAGTATAAGGCACATTTTCCATTTTAATCACCTCAGGTCTAGTACTAAGAGAAAACATCTCCTCTTCTATAGCCTCTTCCCATTCAAGTTTATTGGTAGACATTAATGCCTCTCCTAATCTAGCAGACTCAACCCCATTAATTTCATGACTTGCTATTAATGCACAGAAATACAAATCATTAGTTGAGTAATCATACCTGGTAGGAGGCCTTACTTGCCTCCTACTTCTGTCTCTTGCTAGCTGGTAGTTGGCCAATGTGTCTTGTGGTGTTTCATCATGCTGCTCAGTATGATCCACTTGATCTACTGTGTCCTCTTCAATTTGTTCTTGTATCTCTGCTACTTCATTTCTGTTTTCCTCCTGGTTATTTCTCCTGGGCTGGGTGTCCTCAGATGTCTCCGTGCCTGACATGTCACCGACTTGCTCAGCGGTCCCTGATGTCCCTGGCTCCACCTGCATCTGAGCTCCACCTGCAAGATCAAAATCTGCTAGATCCTTTTCTAAGGCACCTGCATTGTTGTTAGTAGATTTACAAGGAAAACAAATTTCATTGAATATAACATCTCGACTAACTATGACTTTGACTCCAGGTGATTCCCTTTCCCATAACCTATACCCTTTTGTCCCTTCTTGGTATCCTAGGAAAACACACTTGATTGACCTCGGTTCAAGTTTACCTACGGACTGGTGAGCATAGGCTTCACAGCCAAATACTCTAAGGTGTGCAAGCTTATGAGCTCTACCAGACCAGATTTCTTCTGGTGTCTTAAACTGAACTGAACTATTAGGGCTAAGGTTAATCAAATGAGTAGCAGTATTGAGGGCTTCACCCCAAAAGGTCCTCGGAAGTTCGGAAGAAAATAAAAGACATCTGATCTTTTCTAATAAGGTTCTATTCATTCTTTCCGCAACTCCATTCTGTTGAGGGGTGTTTCTAACAGTCCTATGTCTTAGGATACCCTCACTAGTACAGTATTGGTCAAACTCAGTATTACAAAATTCTAAGCCATTATCAGTTCTCAAGACCTTTACTTTGTTACTAGTTTGATTTTCTACCAATACTTTCCATTCTTTAAATTTAGTCAAAGTTTCATCCTTTGATTTTAGTAAGAATGTCCATACCTTCCTACTGTAGTCATCAACAATAGAGAGGAAATATTTCTTACCCCCATGGGTCTGGACCTTTGCTGGTCCCCACAGATCACAATGTAGATACTCCAGACTCGCCTTAGACAAGTGAATTCTAGTTGGGAAGCTATGTCTGTGCTGTTTGCCCATCACACAGATCTCACAAAACTCAAGTGGCTTCAACTGGTCCTTTCCAAATTGTCCTTGCTTACTGAGTACCTGCATTCCTTTCTGGCCTATATGGCCAAGTCTCAAGTGCCATATATTAGTCATATCAACATTAGAAGTTAAAGCATAAATGGGTTTATCCGAGAATACATGTTGGCCATTTAGAACATACAATCCATTTCTCTTAATACCAGTTAGGATAAGTTTATTACCCTTAGATATGTGCATGTTTCCTTTATGTGCTTTATATGTGAAACCTAATTCATCTAGTGTTCCTAGTGATATCAGGTTCCGTTTCAGGTCAGGTACATATCTAACGTCAGTAAGAATCCTAACTTTACCATCATGGAGTTTAAGTGTTATGTCCCCAACTCCCTGTATCCTACAAGTATTGTCATTACCCATATACACAGTCCCTTGGTCAGAATTTCTAAAGTTGACAAACCAGTCCCTATACGGACTCATGTGGAAGGAACACCCGGAATCCAGAATCCATTCTCTACTAATGTGATCCCTACACACAGTCAATGCCTCAGATAGGCACATCGACTCCTTTTCGGCAGCCACAGTAGCACTGCCTTCATTTTCTTGTTCCCTCAGGAACTTATAACAATTCCTTTTAAGATGTCCCATCTTTCCACAATGATAGCACTTCTTGTCACTATCTTTATTCTTATCCTGTTTGTTCTTTTTCTTGCCTTTAGGTTCTTGGTTACTAGTCTGATGATTATTAGGACCATTGTATTTCTTTTCATTTTTACCTTTCACGAATAAGTTCGCTCCTCCTCTCCTACTGGTTCTAAGTTCTAGCTCTCTAGCCCTTATACCAGATATAACCAAGTCTAACCTAGGTACAACTCCTGTGTACTGTAGAGAGTTCTTAACGACACTATACTCTTCAGGTAATGCATTTAAAAGTATCATAGCTTCGCTAGAATCTCCTAGGGCTTGGTCAGTTCCTTTAAAGATTTGAGTCATTTTCGTGAATTCATCCAAATTATCATCAATCGACTTACTAGTATCCATCTTGTAATTAAACAGATTTCCTTTTAAGAACACTAAATTTGGTGGCAGAAATAACAGAATAAAGAGATTCGAGTTTACCCCATAGTTGAATGGCAGTGTCCATTCCGTCAACCTTCCTGATGACCGAATCTCCAAGGTGAAGGAAAATCAGGTTGTACGCTTCTTCCAGGATTCCGTCCTTCGCTTCCTTTTCCATCTTTGGCCACTTTTCTGGATCCGGTTCCAGTGCCAAAGCCACCTTATGGTGGGAAAGCAGGACCCTCATCTTCTTCTTCCATGTGGTGAAATCCCCCTTTCCGTCAAAGGTTCCAATGTCGAGTCTCATCGTCGACATTTTAATTCCCTGATTCTACCAACCAGCGGCCTGTTTTAGGGTTATAATCTTTTTCTTTTGAATCTCTTGGACTGCCCCAAGAATCTTGAAACACCCAGCTTTGTTCCTTGTCAAAAAGTGGGTTCTCTGGAGTCTTGGTTCGGCTTGCAGCACATGGGTCCAGCTCGGTCAACCCTGCTCTCCTCAGCACCTCAGACGATCGGTGAACAGAGGTCGTTGTGGCAGAATAGGGGGTTTTTAAGCAGATTTTGATTCGCCCACAGCAGTTGAGTCTTGCTCGTTCACCCTTCAAGATCAGGTCGTCCGCGCTGATTTGATCTTCGGCCCAAGATATGATGCGGCTAATTTGTCCAGTCTTGGCCTTGATCGGTTGTGACTTTGATCTTGATTTCTTGCTTTCGTCAAATCTCTGATTTCGTCTATGGCTGTTTTCTTGGCCGAGCAATTGAATTTTTCTTTGATTCTTGATTACAATCGACAAACACCCTAACAGCTCCTAGGGTTTTGATTTGGCCACAGATCAGATATTGTTCTTCAATTGACCAATCTTTAGGGTTTTCAATCTTGATGCCCTGCGTCTGTCCTTGCCGTGTCTTCAATCTTGATCTGCGTTCTTCAAGATTGACCAATCTTTGGGTTTTGGCTTCAATTCGCCCCAATTTTCTTTCTCTGAACTTGAAGGCTTTTCTTTTGGCAGTCCCTTCAAATTTGGCGACTTCTCGTTTGTTGTCGTGACTCGTGACCTTTCAATTTTTGACCAATTTAGGACTGAATTTGTTGGGCTGATCTTCAGTCACCGATCTCTACAAATTCGGCCCACTGATCTTGGGTCCTCCAGGTCTTGCCTTTCACCGAATGAAGGAAGAAGATGGATCTTTTTCTTCTTGTTTTTCAAACTTCCTTTTCAGCCCACTGGATTTAATTTCAAAGGCTCTGATACCAATTGTTAAGTTTTTATCGCAAAATCGTCAAATCAATCAATCAAGAATGCACGATTTTTACCGTGGTTCACCGGAAAAATTCCGACTACATCCACGTTGAACTCCGGAATAGGGAGCTCGCTGCACTAATCAATTTCAAGATTACACACGGAATCTTGAATCCGTTTACAAATTGTATTTCCCCAAATCTCACAAAGAACCCTAATCTCTAAAAGTGACAATCTCTCAAATTCCCAATTGAAGATTACACTAACTTGGACTTAGGGAATAGGCTTAACACTTAGCCAATTATTAAGGGAATACACAAATGAAAACTCTCTCCTAATTCTCAACCTAAGTGCTCTTTATATAGGATAAGCAAATAAAGATAATTGGGACAACGGCAAGGATTGCGCCATGTGTCCCTCATCCAACGGATGACAATGGCTTCACATTTTACATTTCAAATTTCACTAGTTACTTGAAACTAGTTTCAATGGCTTCACTAGTTATTTTTCGCACTATGTAAAATAGTGTAATAATTTCACTTGAAACTCGTGATTATTTATCTATATATTTCAAATTTTCTCAATTTGATGGATGGATATACTAATTGAGGTGCTTTGTATAATTCATCTAGCGTATACAAAAATTGGTGCAAACTAAATAAGTAGATTTGGTGGTGGTGATGAAGACCGGAGCTTTTCAGTATATTCTGAGATATCTCTTTCATATTTATTAATTATTTTGTATTAGATTAATTTGTGCGTTGTTTTAAAAATTATATGTATAACGTGTATTATTATTTCACTTCTAATTATAGATATGTAGTCATCGATTTTGCAATGAGGTTGTGGTAGGGAGATCAAGTCGGTCCGGTAACTCTTCATAATCTTAAGTAGTTTTTAAGTATGAATACGTATCTCTACTAGTTACGATAAATCAATAATATATATATTGTTTTATGTTGTTAAATTTATCCTGATTATGCTTGAATCTTAGAATATACTAAATTTATATTTAAATTTTTATGACCGTGTAATTATATCAATATGATGTTTTTATATAAATCTTTTAAAAAAACAAATTCATCCGCGGGGCCAAACACGTTCTTAAATCTTTCCAGTGTTCACACGTGTTGGTTTTCCATTGGTTGGCTTACACCGTTGTCTTCGATTTAAATACAAGACGGCTGGAGAATTAACCCACCTAAATCCCAGAACTACCCTTCCCTTTAAATATTCAATAATTGGTCAATCCGATGCCACACGAGGGATATTATAGTAAAAGAACAGTAAAAATGAATAAGACGATGACCTGAGACGGACTCACAATTCCACTTCATTAACTGATCCGATTCCGCCCTATAAATATCACAACATTTCCGCCACCTTGTAATACAAGATAGCATCCTTTTCTCTCTCTCTGTTCTCTCTATAGAATCACTAAACGACAACAGATGCGCTGTCGTTTTCATGGCTGCAAAATATGAACAGGAGGATCATATAACGTTGTTCGAGAACTGAGAGCTGATTGAGTTGCCCTTGCCAGCAGATTAGGGTTTCTTTGCAATGGATCTGGTGCGAGACTCTCCTCTCTCATTCTTAGCTCCGTTTTTTTTTTCTCTGTGCTAAAAGTTGATTTTCTTGATTATTATTATTATTTTTGTTGAGCAAAAAGAAGTGTGTGTTGAATTTCTGTTTATACAAAAGTTACTGAAGCGTTTCATTTTCTTTTTTCAGTATTTTATTTTATGATAATAATGGAAAAGTTAATCTTCTCGAGTTTTTTTTTTTTTTTTATTTTTTGCATTTTAGTATCTTTGCAAGTTCGCTCTGGGCGCTATTTCATTTCTTAAAGTAATTTGTGCATAAAGTATATTTTCTTGAGCTTTATAGGTAAGGTTAGTATTTTCTAGGGAAAAAAAATACACTAGTTTGCTTGAGGGAAAAAAAAACTGGAGCCTTTTTGCTTTTCCTCGATCGATTCTTCTTTCTTTACGCAAATATTTGCAAGAACTAATTTTCTCGAATAATCTTCGCATTTTTTCTCGAGAAAATTTGTCATTAAACTTGGTTCTTTTTTATTTCTTGTTCATTTTTATTTTATAACGATTTTACAGGAAACACGGAGAAACGGATTAGCGGATCTTTTCAACACGGTACCAAAATGTATGAACTGCTCCGCTTCATCTTCATCATCATCATCATCATCATACACAACACCACCAATAACAACAGACTTAGAAACCAGCCTTATAATCAACTCGATACTAAAAGACGACAAAAACCAGCTCATAAACCTCTCAAAACGACACTTCATAAGCACATCCCTCGTCGACCGCGCCGGCCATCAGACCGCACTCGTCTCCCAACTCCTCCGCGTCAGTTGCATTTTCGACTCCGTCAACTGCGCCACGTCACTCATCAACGGAGACCTCGGTCCGGTCGCTGTGGTCAACAAAGTGGACAAAATCTCCGGCTTGTCCGCCATCCACCTGGCGGCGGAATCCCACTCGGCGCGTTGCATTGAATTGCTGTTAAAGAAACGCGCCCGTACTGATGTTAGGACTAAGGACGGTAGGGGGCTGCTACCTCTGGAGCTGTCTTTGTCTAGTAGTAGGTAACGACGTCGTTTTCCCTCTTCTTAGTGTTATCTGTGAACAGTGTGATTATATTTGGTACAAGTTTTTGGCCTTTTGCTTTACCAACTAGCACAAAAACGAAAAAAGCACTTTCCTTTTTTAGTAACCTCGCCGTTTGCCTTCAAGATCAAGGTTATTATTATTACTTTTTAATTACTCTTATTTTTTTTGGGGGGTTTGTTGCAGGATGGATGTGATTTGGAATCCGGACGATTACTCCGTTGAAGACTTGGTTGTCATCCTTGGTGAAAAGGTAATAGCAACTTCCTTTTCTGACGGAACATGATTTGATAGTGTAATTTCACGATCTAAAATCAAAGTCAATGACAACGGGGTAAATAAATAAAGTAATATTATAACAAGACCAATAAAATGATCAAAAAAGCAACAGAAAATGATCAAAAAGTCAAAACATAACTTGATCAAATTGGACAAAAATGTAAAATTTTTAAACATGCTCCGGAAACTTTAAAATAAAAGAAAATATAAAATCATATGAAAAATATTTAAAATATTCTCACAACTTAAATGTGAACACCTATCGTAAAATAGATAATAAAAATTCAAATAATGGTTCGATTATGCAATGCATCACCTAAACAACTATATAGTCTGATAATCTCAAATACAAGTCAATTACCTCCAAGAATGCACTAGCACCGACGAAGCGAATGAAGCTACTCAACACGATCCGACTCCCGAGGAATCAAACCCTCTCCCCGCTCTCCGAAGCTCCAAAACAAAAAACGCACCCGCAAGTTCTGAAACTCCAATGTCTTATCTGAAATGTTAAATTGAGGGGTGAGCAAAACCACGTGCTCAATAGGTATTATTGTACTCACATTAATTGGTTTTACGAAAATCATGCATGGTTAGTAAGATAGATAGATAGATAGATATATATATATGTAGACGCTGGTTTTCGCCCGAGGTCCACAATTGAGATTTCGCAAAAGGGGGCACTGGCGATCCTGCAAAACAAAGATGTAGAGTGAGCGGAGTACTGCCCACCGGTGTGGGGGTGTGCCGGGGCACTCCGATGCTCAAGTCAGTGAAGGAATGAGGAAGTATTAGGAGGAAGGTCAAAGTAAGATGCTACCTTGAGCTCTGTATGGTGCCGTGAGGGCGGTAGATAGCAGGTATGGTGACCTTTGTGAAAGTCCCAGAGCTGTGAGTAGGAGAGCTAGAAATTGGATACCCCCCACCTCATTGAGCCTTATTTCCTATTTATACATGCTTAAGTAACGTGTGCCTTTATTGCCATTGATTGCTTGTCCGTTGGGTCGTGATAACGGTCGACTTCATGAGGGGGGTTGTATTTGTATTTGCCCGTTGTTGGCTGGCAACTGTTGAATTTATGAATGTTGTTTATGAACTTAGGCGTTACGTGGGCCGGTCTCTGGATGGACCTTCGGTTACGGGTGTTGGTGTTCATCGGGCCTGGGCCGACATTATGTCTTTGGGGTTTGATTAGGAGGCTTCAGGGGTGCATTTAGCAGAGGGTCTGAAGCGAAAGACCGAAATTACCCTTGGGCCAATTTTGGCCCGTACAGTATACACCTAATAAAACAATATCGACGATGCGAGTTAAGAAATAACTATAGTTTATATATTTTATCAATATAAATAAAATATACATCATCGACTACATTAATCATTTAAATAAAAACATGTGAGTGAAATATCACACGGGGCCGCGTAATCAAACTCCCAACACTGGAGCTGTAAATAAATAATGTACCGCATGAGGCCACATAATTGGTCTCCTCAAATAGGAGCCATGAGTAATCAATGTGCCACAACAGGGCCACATAACAAACATTATCATATGCCAAGGGCTCCTCATGATCAAATGCTATAACAGAGCAACAATAAACAAACCGTGAGCAGGTTCGAGACTCTCTCACCCAGGGACGTGTCATCACCATCCAAATAGCGCCACTCGGGGCTGCACAACAGTTGTCGTAACCGGTCAATCAGGGTCTATAAGGTGGGCTAAAACGGGGCTCCACACAAACAAGTGTCTCAAATCAATTTTAATATATCCAATTTTAATATTTTTACCGATTAAAGTCCGATCCAATTTACATTTACACTACCATGTATAAATTTATAAAAATAAAATAATAAAATTCATTATGGTCGTGTCGTGCCGCGCAACGCGCCATTTCACATTTCCATAAAACATGGCTATTATTAAGATACATTTCATATTATTTTCATAGGCATAAAATAATGGTATATATATATAAATAATTAAAAAACTGCAAGCAAGATGAATACTGAATCCCACCTCAACCCACGCTTGAAGCGTGAAACCGATCTCACAATGAGGCTCAACACGCTCAGAGAATATTTCGTTGGTCTAACAGCTACAAAACTCTCTTCGAGTCTACACGACAAGCTCTACGAGGCACCCGATCTCGCTGACCCGTGACCACCCAAAGATCACCCAAAAGCAACATCTCGAAATCTGAGATGTAAAACACACCAAATCAAACTTTCGTAAAAATCTAACGGAAAACCGACATGATTCCATTTAAAACATGGGCTTTCCATTTATAATTCAATACCACAAATGTCCATCAGGGTCCTACAATAACCACTCAACCGCACTTCACAATCAAGGCCACAATCCGAAAAAATAATTTAAAACTCATAACTCAAATCTCAAAACAATTCAGATAATCCAAAATCGTTAATTAAAAGCGTAAAAACACAAAAAAACACAAAATTAGAGTATTGGTCCATTACCGCACGAAATGGTCCGTCACACCGCCATCAGAATGTGCGCAACTGCGCGTCGTTGTCCTGAATTCAATGGCGATGGTCACGCGCCCAACAGAGCTCTAGATTACCGTGGATCGCCTAAAAACTGCAGGAATCTTCAAGCTCACCCTTCGTCGAAAAACGATCATCTCTGACGATATGACCGCTACCAAACTGCTCCTCACGATTTGTTCTATCTTTTCCCCCAACCCACTCACTGGATAACGGCCACCCATGGCCGGATCAAAGCTCTCTCTAGCATGGAAGAAGAAGAAAAAGAAAAAAAAAAAAACTAAGAACGGACACTCACGTTTTAGGGATAAAGAGAGGAATAAGTTTTTTATATAGGGGTTGGAAAATATCAGTCAAGTCCCCAAGATTTGGTCAATCAGAAATTGAATCAAACTCATGAAAATTTACCATTCAACCTCTAAAGTTAAAAATTCAAAATTTGACCAAAATTTTGAATTGTGAAAAGACAATAATACCCTTACTAAAAATTTTAGGGTCATCAAGATTTGGCTTTTAGATATTGGGTTCGAATTCAGGTAATGAGTTTAAGAATGGCAACGGGCGGGGCTCAGGCCGGGCTTATCAAAGCACGGCCCGAGTCAGGGAATTTGAATTTAGGCCCAGTCCCGATTTTTTTAATATAAAAAATTATAAATATATAAATATATATATTTTATAAATATAAATATAAAATTATTTATTTTAAGCCCGGGCCGGGCCGGCCCCCTCGTTTTGAAGCCCGGCCCGAGCCAAAGCCCGGGTTTTTTTGCCACCTTTAGATGCAATTTTTATAAGAACCTAGGACAACCGATGTTTTATCTATCTCACTTAAGCTGGTGATTTGGCGTCGGGATTTTCCAAAATTTCCAAAAAAAAAAACTCCCTTACGTATTTGGCTGCCAAGAAAGTTAAAAGATATAATAATATTTGGATCCTCATATTTTGAAAAACTCACAAAGAAATTCAACGTTTGTATTTTATTTTCATTAAGGTCCTTCTTGTAACTTGTAAAATTGTTATTGTATCGTATGTAAGATTTCATTAAAATGGACCTGCTATGCTAAGATAAGAATTTTAATATAATTCGACAAAGGTATCTTTGTGAAGAGATCTGGAAACTATGTTCTTATTTATGATTGGTTGGAGAAAAAACATGGAGCTACATGTTATTATCCTTTAATGATAATTAATTAATGGTAATTGTTTTTACAGAATTTGACTACTGTCGAACTACTGAGCCAGAAAACGAAGGAAGTAGATGATGTGGCTTATGCAAATGCTGTAGGAGGAAGAATAGTGGCGTTAGCTGCGCTGCTTATAGTGTCGGCGGAGAAAGTGAAGGCTTCGATTTTAGTGTTACATGATGCTAATCTGGGGGCCAAAAAAAAGACGACGATTTACGAGTGCGTGATCAGAGAGGCGCTGGCTTTGGGCCGTGCAACGACGTCTCAGCGAGCCGTTAAACTGAATTGTACACCGACGACAAATCAGTCCGCTGAGAAAAGGAAGCTCTTGCTCCTTGAGATAGAGTTGCTTCAGCTCTTTGGTGCTGTTGCTCATGGCAGTTGTACGGACAAGAAGGTGGGGTCACCTTTGATACTTGCCACTCAGGTAAAGACGATTTTGGCTTGAACTGGCATCTTCAGCTACGATGATGATTTTGCAAACTGTATTAGATTGACTTTTATGACCCTATTAAACATTCTCATGCTATATTCTGATCATTTGATTGATGAAGTGTGGGCAGTTTCGTAATTCCATGGCCCACAAATGTCTCAGAGTTATTAATTATATGCTTCCTGTATGTTAGGAATAATATTTTATCATGAGACTTGTAAGACTTTTGTATTTGGAATTATCATTTTCCAGTGAGAAACTGTTTGAATTTAATTTTATAACTTGCAGGCTGGAGATGAAGCTGTGATTGAGATACTTCTGAAGTCTAAAAATATAAATGTCAATGATGCTGATGCTGATGGAAACTCTGCCCTTCATTGCGCCCTCAAGACATTTATGGCCGCGTCTCAACATGTACAGCAGAATAGGTCTCTCTCTCTCCTTCTCCCTTGTGCTGGCATGCATAAAAAAAAACTTTTATTGACTCAAAAACAACTTATTGTTTGCAGAATTGTTGGGATTCTCCTTAAGCATGGTGCTCTTGTGAGTCAACAGAATAAGTTGGGTTCAACTGCGCTGCACATTGCAGCTGGTAGTGGCAATTCACAAGCACTTGAGGTATATGAAAATGTTTGTTCATTAATTGCCAATTCTCTTATCTCTAGCAGTATTCTATTTGCAACCAAAGGCGAATTTTTACTTCTTTCAATTCTAATTTATTACCTTTTACATTTCTTATGACATTTTGGTGCAGGACCTTATACAGAAAGAGCCAGATTGTATCAACTTCAAAACAATAATGATGGAAACCCCACTATTTTTTGCGGTGAAGAATGATCATATGGTTTGTGCTGAGCTTCTTTTGAGGTGGGGAGCAAACAGTGAAGTCCTGAATTTGCGGTAGGAATTTAAACATCAAATCCCTCTGTACTATAGCCCATAATAGTTCGTATGTATCTTGGAAGTAAATATTTTCCGGGTAATTAAGAGACCTTGAAATGTATGTTCAAGTTGCTAACATATTATTGTATGCCTACGTGTGTGTACCAACTCTCATCATCCCCAGTAGAGAGAGGCCTATAGACTTTGCGAAGTCGCAAGACATGCGTTTTTTGCTAAAAGCAGCCAATACTTGTCACAGTAAGTTGAACCTGAACAAAGTTTGATTATCTTGAACATTATACGAACATAATGTCCTTTTGTTCAATCTAATGTCCTTAAATCCAAATGTGCAGCAAATCTTGCTTTCCTCAATCAAGAGAAACATAATGCTTTGCTGGAAAGTGATGAAGATATTTCAGAGACCTGTGAAGCATTTCTTTCCATGATAGATGATGATAGCAGCACTGAGAGGTGTCCATCTTAATGAAAAACCTCAAATTTTGTACAAGTTTTGAATCGTTTCTTTTTGTGTGTGTTTAATGGTCTTCTAATGCCTTGATCTCCAGAATCTGCCCTAGTGCAAAGATAGAGGTTTGTAAATACTTTGAATCTCATAATGGATGCATAAGAGGGTCCAAGTGTTTTTATGCTCATGGTGAAGAGGAGCTTCGGAAGATGAATCCAGGAATGCAATTGATCCGTGCTTCAAAAGAGGAATTCAAGCGTAAAATTTTTGTAGGCGGCCTCTCTCTTTTCCTGGATTCTGGTTAGAACCATGTCACCTTTCTTGGAAATCAAAATTGAATCCTATTCAATTAATTTATATTGTCTGGATGATGTGATTCTCTTCTTTCACTTTTATGATTCAGACGCCCTGAGAGAGTTTTTTGAAAAACATTTTGGGCCAGTTGAAGATGCCAGAGTTGTTGGAATTCAGATAGAAAAGCTGATACAGTCTCGAGGATTTGGTTTTGTAACCTTTAAACATGAGAAATCTGCTTTTGCAGCTGTTCAAGCACACTTTGTAACCATTGTGGGCAAGCAAGTCGAAATTAAAAGTGCTATGCCAAAAGGGCTTTTACTCGCCGAGTTGCAGAAGCAGTCTGCTCAACAGCAAGAACCGAAACATGAGCAGCAGTCTCAACTGCAAGCAAAGATTCCAGGTGAGAGAACCATGGAAGTGGCAGCCAGTAGGAAGGCCAAAGAGGAAATTATTACAAAGAAGATTACAGAAGAGGTCACACCTGAGGACAAGTCTTGGGCTGGTAGATTGCTCCATGGTCAAGCAAAGACGAGTTCCAATGAATCTCAAGCAGACGTTGGGAAGAGCTTTGAGGAGAAAAGTATGCCTAAATGGGTTAGCACTTTCAAAAAATGGCTCCCACGCTTCTTGAAAGATGTATATATGCATCCACTAGAAGGAAAATATGCTCTATCATCTCTGAAAACAGATTTTAAAGCTGCGTATGGCCTAGAACTGGATCATGCCTCTCTTGGGTACCCAAAGCTCAGTGACTTTATGAGAACTCTTCCTCATCTTTGTCATGTGAAGGCTGGGACTATAGGGAAAAATGGATCACCTAATCACATGGTTCTTGTGCCAAGCCTTCCTAGGAGAAAAGGGGGAGCTCTCCAATCATCCAAAACTGAGAACCCATCCTCCCCAGTCAACTCTGCTAGTGATGGTAATGAATGTGATCTTAATGATTCCAAGTCTCCTCAGGACCTTCAGTCAGTATCTGTGAGTAGCACTAAGTCAACCCCTGAAAGTAGCTCAGCTCAGAGTGATACATCAACAAGTGCGAATTCAGCCTCAAAGAAAGCGCTTTATTCATCATTATTTTCAAATCCTGGCCTGTCCAACAAGGGAAATGATGGAGGTTTAGGAGGTCAAGATAATAAAAGAGGAAGAGGCCTGGAAAATTCCGGAGTAAAAAAGCCTGGGATTCAATCAAGTCATCCGGTTCTATATTGGCTTTCCGGGAAAAGGGAAAACAATTCTTTGTTTGCTCGTGAATTCGATTTTAAACCTGTGAGCAATTCTTTAATTTGTTTCACGTTCTTTTTATTATCTGTTTATAAAACAACATTCCATTAAGAGATCGTTTCATCCATTTTGTGGATGCCATGATGTGCAGGATTACGAAGCATGTGTCGAACAGAAAAACTGCTTTGGATGCAAAAAGCAAGAGATGCTGTTTGCCAATACTCCTTGCCAGTGCCCGCTTTGGTGCTATGATTGTAAACGAGAAGCTACAAAAGCAGCGGCTGATTTGGAGCACTTATGCATCATCTGTGATCAGAAAGTAGAGGATATCATTTTGAAATCAAGAAGTGAGGAATTCCCTCCTTTATCCCCGAGCCAAAACCACATTCCTGGAGTATCCCCCCTTGTATGATATTGTTTTTCTTGTTTCTTTTGAAGTCTGTCGAGGAGAAACCTCCGTTAATCGTTAGCTTACAGGTTCATTACCAGTAACAGTGTCTGTAATGCATAGAAAAAATTAGTTGTGTTTGTACAACTAAAAGGATTAGGTATTAAGAGGGTGTCTTTTGATGAGTGAGATGCACCCTTCAAAGAAGAACAATATCTATTATTTTCTGAACATAGAACGTATTATGGCACTCCATTGAGCGCATTGCTATCAGCAAGCAGATGTCTGGGTTGAGCCGGGGAGTACAGTCCGGTTACTGGCAAAATCATCACGCTGGTATCTTCTTTGAGTGCTCTGGCGGTGAGGTTTTTTCTTGCCTTTCCCTGCTGTAAAGAAAACACAAAAAATTGAAGGCTCTCAAGATCTACAAATAAGACAAAGTACTGCATCATAAAAGGTGGCCATATGTATAAATTCCATGTCCAAAGTCTTTAAGTAGATCAAAACAATCTTTGTCTGCCTCGACCTATCCATAGATGAAAGTCTACTGCCATGACGATTGCAGAGATGCAATACTCGTGTTGCAGTGCTATAGAATATGTTTCAATTAATACAACCATCAAGTTTCTTCAAACAAATGAACAAAATTGATATTTCCAAGGATAATTAATTTTTGATATATACTAAATATCCCAACGACAAGCAACAAAGTATGATTAAATCAGCAACAGAAGCCAGTCTAGACTCATATCACATGCTGGAAGCTTATCAAGATCAACCATAAAAAATGCAGGTTCACAAAGAATCCATGCAATAAACTTACTTTTCATATGACTTGATGAGTGACCATTGTCTGTCACAATCTTCCTTCTGCTGGGGCGGCTTTGGTTTCCCTGCCTGCCATGATTCTGGCTTCCAGTTAGCATTAGTGAGTGACTGACCCAATAATTCTGCAATGTCTGTTGCCATTGCCTCAGCCTTCTTCGCACATGGGAATACTTCCTCCTTGAATTGGTTAGACAACCAAAGATACATGGATAAAATTTGATGCTTAGTCTCGAGATCTAAGAGCTCTGCATCATTTTCGGCAGAACCCTTTGGCATGCCCATTGCTATATTAACAGGGGCATTTTGACTGTAAGATGAAGCAAATCTCAGAAGATGATACATTGCTTTCGGGTCTCTAATATTAACAGGAGCAAAACAAAAGTTGAAACGATCTTCCAAAGATAATCCCTGGACCTTCTCCAACATATTTGCTACCTTTTTTATATGATCATGCTGACATAAGAAGTATGAACCATCTAGACGGCAATTTTCGCCAAACTTTTCAAGCAGCTGGCTGAAAGTAACAGTCGAGAGTCGTCCTGCAAATAGCTCAACTTGCTTGAAAGAAGGAAAGAGACCCACTCTCTTAACTTCTTCAAAATGCTGCTTCAAACACTCGATTAGGTAATCCAAATCATCTAAATTCAAGGTGGTTGTGAGTCCATCAGGGTAAACGCTTCCCCTCCTGCCAGCTCTCCCTGCAATCTGCTTCACTTGTGATGCTGGAACTGGAACCATCTTGTCACCATTGTACTTTGAAAGGCTATAGAAAACAACTCTTCTAATATTAAGATTCAAACCCATCCCTACAGCATCACTTGCAACAAGCACATCAAATTCATTATCTTGATCATTGAACAAGTTCGCTTGCTGTCTACGAGTCTCTGGTGGCAAAGCACCATAGATAACACAACAGCGGTGATCAGTGAGTTTCTCAATTACCATTTTCACCTTGAATATCTCTCGCCTCGAAAATGCAACAATGCAGTCCCCAGATCGCACATTTCGAAGATCTCCTAACAAGGTCTTGGCTTCAACAACCAATGGTTTGAACCTCTCATAGTGTTGCTCAAGCAGCTCATCCCCAGTTTCTGAACAAATTTTCCGAACAACATCCAAAACACTAGGATCTCCACACAAATGTATTTCATCGGCCATCAATCCAAGCAATGCCCGCGTCCACGCATAACCTCTACATGGGTCTGCCATCATCTGGATTTCATCAATTACAGCAACATTGTACATTTCATCTGTCGGCACCATTTCCACAGTGCAAGCAATATGATTCGAGAAAGGAACATGCTTCTTCTCTTGTCCCGTATGAAGACTACAGTAAACCCCAAGGGCATTTACTTTGTCAAATACTTCCATTGCCAAGAGCCTCAAAGGACTGCAATAAATACCCTTCTTTGCTTCCATAAATCGCTGCAAAGCATTGTATGTCTTACCACTATTTGTTGGACCACAGTGGTAAATAATCTTACGTTTAATCATCCGTGCAAAAGGAAACCAAGTGTATGGCTTTGTGAGGTCAGCTGATTCAATCATTGCTCGAAACCGCTTAATTTCATCAGGGAATTCTTCTATGCAGAACTCAACAAATATAGGGACAAGAAACTTAACAGCATCATCTGATGGACCGAGCCACACCAAATATTGAGCAACATCATCAGAACATTTCTTAATGAAAAAACTACGAAACTTGCCAGCAGCAGTAGGGAAAAAGGACTTGCCAATGTAAACTGCAAGAGCCTGATTGGCTGCCCAACCTGAATTTGCAAAGAAATGGAAAACTTCACTTACAACCTCAAAATCGGACTGTTTTATTTTGGCACCCTTTTCAGCACTCCTTAGCTCCTCATACAATTCCACAGGATCACGCGTTGACAAATACAGAAACCTCGCATTTTCATCGCTATCCACAGCATTATCATTTTTACCTTCGGATTCAACCGTTATTGAATCAGAAATAACACTCTCTTTCAAATCAGTAGCATCGCCATCATTAACCAAACCCTTATTCCTGATCGATGAACAAAATTTCCCCAAAGCCAAAGACAGACGAAAACATACTAATTCTAATAAGCTTGTCGAGAATTCCCGTTTATGCCAATCAAAAGGGGGACTGAACTTCTTTTTCTCCAATACCCACTTGTCACATTTCCCAACAGAATAGAAACATCGGTTTGAACTCAAAACCCCAACCCTATAAATATTCTTTTTTGATCTGTATATTCGAAACAGAGTCGTTGCTTGGCCTCTTGCCATTTATAACACTAGACCCACATCAAACCCAAATTATTATTTTTTTTGCGTGTTTCAAAGCAATTAACACCACAGAACTGAGTAAATATGAGTAAAAAAAACTAACTTTATTGTAATTAACAAACAAACCCTCAGAATTTAAAACAAAATTTTAGCCACAAAAAACAAAAATAATTATTTTACTAGTGGACTGCAAATAGCATATCTGAAGGTGGAAGAAAGAGTGATGGAGAGCAAAAGGAGGGAAATTTGTGATTAGGCTTAAGCCACATAAAAGGCTAAAACCCTAAACCTCAGTCGATTTGTAATTGAAGATTTTGCAGAGGATTTGGAATTGTAACTGGGGGCTTGACTCAGTTTGAACTCGGGTTTTGAGGAAGGCCCAAATCAATTCGGGCCATTATTTATAAGCCTAATTCGAAATTTTAATTTAAAAAACCAAATTTAAAATGTTGACAATGGAGTAAAATATTATTCTCGAACAATTGGACAATAGGCACAAATTATATAGCATGCTGTAAAAATTAATTATTAATGTGCTATTTGGAGTGACATTCTCAGTCAGGAATCTAAGTTCTCTAAAGACTCATTAACAACCATAATGAGATCATTCATACATATTAAGGCCATAATTCATAAAGCAATGAGTCAACAACTAATTAAAGCAATAATCAAAGATGAATATGTATGGTTTGGTGGTAAAAGATTTAATATTTAGTTGGCATGTTCCGAATTCGAGTCTAAAAAGTATATTTATTGTAAGAACCTGTGGTAATCGAGGTTTTACCTGCTCCACTTAAACTCGGGTCGAGTGATTTGACGGTGAAATTTACAATCTTCCCAAATAATTATCATCAAAGCTGAATTTTGGGGACCTGATAAGTACAAGGATCACTATTTTTGGTTATTACTTCATCCAAGTCCTCAGTACAGCTCCTAACACTTGTAAATTCATCAAATGATAAGGCATCAAAACTTTTGAAACAAACAACAAATATATAGAATATAACAATCACAATGGCGTCCACATAATTTAAAGCCATAAACCCAGTAAGCATTAGAAACAACAAGAGAGAAACCAATATTATAAGCTCTTTACTATTAAAGAAAGAATGGAAATGCAGTGATGAGAGTGAAAAAGAGAACCTTTGGCTATAATTGGGGGTGAGTTGGGAAGATAAAACGGTGCCGTTTGAGTGATCATTTGAACACAGTGACCACCCAAAAAGAAGCGTTTCTGGAAACTATTGATGATTCCAGATTTCCAGATAGTTGCAGAGACCAGGAATTGCATGCTATGATTTGCATTTTTATATTTTATTGTGATTATGCTAATTTAATGGATAAGATAGTTGAATGAGATATATATATATATATATTTAAGACATGGATTTTTGCAGAACTAATAAATCAATCATTATATAACATCTCAAATCCATAACTTTGTTAGTGAAAACTGGAAAATAAATTTGATGTGGGTTAAGTGGTTCGTGAATTTTAGGAGATTCTAGATAAATTCTTAAAATAGATTATTACGTATAAATGACAAGTAATATATGTAAGTTATATTATATATTGAAAATTGATTTTTTTTTTTAAATTCAAGTCTCTAAATTTGAGGTCCGGGGTGGAGACAAGATTGAAATTATCAGCAAAAGAGAGGAGACGTGTACGTGTAAAGAGTTTGATTTAGAGCAACTTCTGTGTGCACATGCATTGGCTCCATGTGCAACAGCTAGAATTAAACGCTATAGTCTTTGGAGTAAGATGTACACAACGACCAGCTTTCGTGTTGCGTATGAGGAAACTATATACCTTGTGGGTGATCATTCTAATTGGGTCTTGCCAGAAGAGTTATCAGGTATAATATTATTACTTTGTTTCATTAGAAAAATATTCAAAAATATTTTTAACTAATATTTTTTATTCTCAATGCAGGCTTGAATGTATTACCACAAAATGCGTGTGTTTCGGCAGGATGATTGAAAAAAATAGAAGATCGTCATAAGACGAATAAACAGTGCAAGTCATATGTGATCGATGTGGCCAATGTTGACACAATAGACGTTCATGTATGATTCATTTTATCCAAAATCAAAGTCAAAATCAAAGTCAACAATAATTTGAACTGATGTAAACAAATTTGATTTATTAGAAATCGATGCTTTTTTTATTTATATTTTTAAACTTATATGTAAAAATCATATGTATCAATAAAAAATCTTTAATTATTTCGTTGAGCATCAAAATCAATATCGTAACACCATAAAATGCTAAGTTTTGTAGTGAGAATAAATGAAGAATGTCCGATTTTATAAACAATTTTTCAAATTTCAGACATCCGGAGAATACTTCGGAGATCTGAATTAATACTTCGAATATCCGAAATTTTGAATATAAAAATTAAAAACTTTGGAGATCCGAAATTTTGATTTCAGATCTCTGAATTTTATACCAACTTCGGTGTGTATTTCAGAGAATCCATATTATCCGAAGTACACTTGGAACTGTGACTGCAAATATAAATAATAAATATTGTGACTTATTTTGGCAAATAAATATATATTTCTTGGTTAGTGTTGCTAATTTCCCTTTCTTTTATCCGTATATCACATGGACTCATTAGATGAAGTCCCCATGCCTAATGGTTGATAGTCAAGTCAAGGGCTAGCCGAACATCTGAATTTACTAAATAACCCTCGTATCTTAACGGTAACTGATTGAGGGTATAAATGTAAAGCTACATCGAGAACAGGTACTTATAAAAACGTAATGTTTTTAATTCTATATGATGTGCTTATCTCGCCGGCTCGCTTCCTCGGAATCAAAGGTCTCCTCTTTTTTTCCAAATTCTACTCAACTTGAAAGTTTCTCGACGAAGAAGTGATACGCTCCGTTTTGCGGTCTTCCGATCTTTCAACTTTTAATTTCAAGGTGGTTTCTTTTTTCCATTTCACTTGGAAAGTTCGTTTTTGTTTTTGTTTATTTGCTTGCTGCTCTTGTTAGGGTTCTTGTATATATGCGGCTTTGTTGCAAAATCTTCAACCTGTTCAATAACTGAATCTTTTTCGCCGTGTTTTTCTTGTGAATACTTCACGATAGAACAAAGGGTTGTATTTATTTATTTGTAAATATTCATCAGGGGATTTCGAGTTCAACTTACTGTGTTGCATGGTTTAGGGTTTAACGGTTTCTTGAAGTAAAGATTTTTATTTTAACTCGGAGATATCTGTTTGTTGATTTTGATTTATATCGAATTGTATATTTGTAATATTGACTTGGATTGAATGGCCTATCTTATAGTTTACAGGAAGCTATTGCTTGAAAGAATGAACTGATTTTGGATGTGGATATGGGTCCTGACTTAGAGATGGAAGTGAAATCAAATACCCTGATGGAGATTTCTGCTGCTAAGCAGAATAATGGAAGTGTTCCTGAATTACCGCTGGATAAGCTTATGCATTGTGGGAATAATGTTGATGACAAATCGTTTCATGTGGAAGCGTTATCTGATGGGAATGATAGGGTAAAGAATGAAATTGAGGGTGTTCATGATGATATAATTGAGTGTACGAAATCTGAAGACCTTATGCTGGCTGAAGTTGAGGGCCAAGACACAACAGAGAATTCGAGTTCTTTCAGTGGCACTATATTAGGCACTGAGAATGCCTCAACTTTGAGTGATGTTGAAGTTGAGTCACCATTTTGTGGGGGCAATGGGTTGGCATCAATGGTTGATGAATACAGTGAAGCAGTGCCTATAAGGTATTCTTTAATCAATTAGTTTGTGTATGACGTGTTCCCTGTTTTGTCAAGGGGATTACCTATGATAAATATATGAATGTAATATCATGTCCTCCATACAAACTTTGGTTGGGGGGGGGGGGGGGGGTTGTTTTGTGTCATGTCTTTTTTTTTGGGGGGTTTGGGTTGTGGGTTGTAATATAATATTCTCAAGACTCAATTAACAAGTTTTGGGATGGGCCAGAAATTATGACCCTTTTCGATCACTCTGATAACTTAACACTGGAAATTATTACTTGTTTTTGGAATTTGGGCTGCATGAGCAGCATAAGAATAGATAAGGAAGGTTAAGAAATCATTTATCTAGTCCGACAGAAAATATAGAAAATTTTGCGTCATTTGTCAAATCTGGGAGTCTTTTGCGAGTGACCTGAATTGCCACAAACAAACAATGAACTGATATTGGCTCTCTGGTATATCTATGCTTCTTGTAGCACTTTTCTTGTTTCGTCAGCTACATTGACTTTAATGTTTATCAAGCTACCTGTATCATGCTGATTCTGCATGAATTGTAGGGGTGGGCAAAAACCGAACCGAACCGAACCAAAAGCCGATCGGTTCAAGAAATTAAGAATCGATCGGAACTAAACGGACTAAACCGAACCGATCTGGTTCGGTTCTGTTTTAATATTTGGGTTTGGTTTTGATTCGGTTTTTAAGAAGAATTAACCCCCAAAACGATCGGCCCGGTTCACGATTTTACAAACCGATCGGTTCACGGGTCCAGTTCACGATTTGAACCGAACCAAACCGATCGGTTTAATGCAAATATAAACTGAATTGAACCGATATTTTCGGTTCGGTTCGGTTAATTTGCCCACCCCGTTTGAATTGTCATGGTATCTAAAAGATTCACTAAAACATGGGTGTATGTTATCGCTTGGTAGGACTTTAAATTTTTCCATGCCAGATGTATTTATTTATGTTTGTAATTTGTTTCTTCAGAAAGAAGTTGACAGATCATTGGCGGAGGTTTATACATCCTATTACGTGGCGTTGTAAATGGATTGAACTCCAAATTAAGGAAATGACGTCTCAGGCACTGAAATATGATACAGAACTTACACTATATGATCAGACGAAGCTGGTTGAATTTGAAAACCCTATGTTAGAGGGCTTTAATGCAAATTCACAGCCATTTTCTAGTCACATTCGAGGAAATCAAGTCATGAAGAGGAAGAAGAGAAAAAAAGTTGAAGAAAAAACTGATCTAGCATTGTACATGTCACAGCATAACCTGTTCTCCTATCATGGTATGAAATTCACAATTCTTGTTTTGTGTTGGGCTTATATATTAAAGTGTAATAAGTATCTTCTTTTCCTGTTTCTCTTCCAGAATATAAGAGGTCCAATGCTAGTGGTGCTTTCATGGAAAATGATTATGGTAACATAGGTAAGATGCAAGACTTTGTCTCTTTCCTCAATTCTGGTGAATTATATAGCTTCTGAAGATCATGAATGATATAGTAGTAAGCATCTGATCAGGGATTTAATATTTTCAGTAACTAATTTTAATTGAGTGAAATCAACAGTTTACTATTATTCACTTGTTGATGGCTTAGTGTTTTGGAACTCAACTTGTCACCTCAGCTGTCAGTTAGAAGAAGATATGATTCTTAGTTTGGAATGTCGATGTATTACTGTATTGTATTATTTGCATCCAAACTGCAAAGTGGGTTTTCTGCTTTCCAAAATATTGGAAGATATTTGTTAACAGAGATTGGTGAGTTTCTGAGAAGTTTAGTGCATATTTTAGTTTTGTAGAAATTATTTTTACTGAATCAAGTTTTGTGGTGTAAGATGACAATAATTTGGGCACATGGAAGGAACTGATATGAAATTTCTTGGTGTGAATACTGAATTATCATGAGTTAATGCTCTCTCAAAACTAGGTTTTTTGTGTAGGGCTTTTCTGTTCTTTCAATATTTTATATTTCAGAGTGTTTTTCCTTCTATTCTTGTAAAAAACTTGTGTGCTGGAAACCTGCAAGTGATTGTGCTTTCAAGAGTCGTAATGCCATACTTTGAGATATGTTGTTCAGAAATTGATTCCCCAATGAGTACTTGAATTTCTCACTTTGGTACTCTGGTGAATTCTGCAGATAATAAAATTGTCAGTGGCGCTGATGGGTTTGAGTTAAATGATGGATGGCTATCTCTCGAGTTCAGAGATGGTGATAATTATTTGGAGCAAATGCTCTCGAAGATTGTAGTAGTGCAATCCCAAGTTCGCAAATTGAAAGATCGAATTGACAAGGTGGTGAGTGAAAATCCAGTAAAGTACTCTTCCATTAATAGGTTGAGCTTGCTCGTGCCATGTAATGGGTCTACTAGTTCTGACCGAAACATGGCCTCTCCTCCTGAAACTGGAGATGGAATGCCTGATAGATCACTATATGTTTCTCCACCACATATATCTGAGTGTAACATGGAAGATCTTTTTATGCCTGAAAGTGCAGTTTCAAGTCATGGAGGGGTAACCCCTCCTCCAGATATAATGGAAAGCACATGTCAACCTCAAGTTGGGAATTCATGTGAAACTGTAAGTTTTCCTACTCTTGACTACGCATATTCCCTGGTAATAACTACGACTATGTGAGCCTTTCTTACTCGTCAAAGAAAGTTGCTGAAACTATAGATGAGATATCAGTCATGGCTCATTTTCATCTATGCGGTAACAAATATACTTTTCCCTGATCGCGTCTTAACAATATTGTACCGCTTTACCAGCAAAGTAATAGTTGTATAATCATATTTTTGCATTTATTGATGGAGCTGGTCATTCGTTATGCATACAGAACAAGGATGCAATTCTGATAGACAATGAGCCATCCGATGAAGAATTGCAAAATTTTCAAAGAGTTATAAGTCAGTTCACGGGGAGGTGTCATGAATCGTCAGAGGAGCTGAATACCAGTCCTCCAGCTTTGACTCCAGAATCCATCTTGCCCACACAAACGTCCAGGCTGCGTGGTCAACCATCTACTTCTAAGTCAAATCTGCGTAATAATAGGGGGAAGTGGGGGAGGCGAAAATCACATTTGGGTAAGTGGAGGCGCAGGTCCTCGGGTTAATTTTATCTTGGAAGTTGGAAGAATAGCACCTACGCCCGGAAATGAAGTATTCAAGTCAAGTTATCAACTGGCATGCAATTGTATGTACTCTCTGCCTCTCACACACAGAGAAGTATTAATTAATATAGATATATATCCTCCAAGGAAATTTTGTACATCTTTTTTGAGGCATGAATACTTTGCTTTTGACAGGAAAGTATTAGTGTTTGAATTTATACGGAAATATATATATTTTTTAATCTTATCAAAATTTTGGCTGTTATTATGTGTCAACCTGAAGGTTTACATGAATTTTATATGCAAAATTTTCTGTATATGAATATGTTAAAAATGAAGGATGCAGTGTGAACCCTACGTGGATAATATCTATTTCACAGTTGAATGATTGGACCCAGATTGGTACAACATTCTTTTTTCTTTGGAGTTAATTTTGGTTTGTTTCACAATCAATAGAAAGTGGAAACCAAAATAAGAAGTATGAATGGGTGTGAACATGAAAATTTAGTAAGGCCCGGATGATGTTTACATTATTGTCTTGAAGTGGTTGTTCTTTATCTGCCATTTGAATTATATATTGTTTTCATGAAATTTTTTTATGTGATAGTGAGTCTATGAATAAAGAAAACTGATATTTGTGTATGTTCAAACAATTTCTGTTCATAATAATGCTGATGAATGATGATATCACTTGTTCAACGCTGATCAAATACAAACTGTCTTGATTTAATATCCGGATGTACGAAATAATATTTGTATTCTCGTACATCCGAATGACGGTTAGTATATGATAAGTTCTAATCACCTATCTCCAAGATCCCATCAACCTTTTTACTGAAATTTATTGATTTTTTTTTCCCAATCAAGATCTCCCACCCAACCAACCATTTTACAGTGGCTGACCATCCTATATGGGGTCTCAAGTAAACTAGACCACCCAGATAATTTATTTTGATCAAGAGTTTTGATAGATGAAATGTGATTGCTTTTGGTATTTTCTTTATCTCTTTGCTTCCAGGGCTTAAACACTTCACTTGAATCTTCACTATCAAAGTGATATCATATGTTCAGTTCCAATGATATGACAGCTGAATACAATGTTCATTTTTTTTTTTTGGTTGAAAAAAAACAAAATATTTTGATAATAAAAAAAAATGCAGAATTATTGGAATTTAGGATGAAAAGCTTGCCATGATAGATGCGTAAATAGTTTTTATATGCTTAAGATGGCCAACGGCATTTCATGGCTGAGGCTAACGAGATAAGGTCTGAATAGTTAGTTATCATGTAGTATATATCAGGTTTGATCTAAGGATTATATAATTTATAATATATAATTCATATATATATATATTTATTCTAAGTTGATTGATTATTATTATTTTTCAATTGCCAAGATTTATTAAGGGGACTTCACTTTTGGCATAGGAATACCATAGATCACATAAAATATCAAAATAAATAGAGAAAACAAAAAAATCAAGTAAAAATATGTGGCAATTGCCATCTGTCAACCCGGAGGATTCCTCGAAAAATGCATGGCAGGTGCAAAGGTGATCAATCTTGTTGGAGCATCTACACCCATATTTGCGCAAAAAATCCGCAGTTCCTTTCCTTTTCTAAGCACTTTTTTTTTTTTTTTTTTTTTTGGATTAAAAACCATCAAAAGGTGGGGGTTAGGAAGACTCCAATCTATCTGTTCATTACTCAAATATAACGGAATAACATATTGGAGGGGGATTAGACCAAAACTAATATAGCAAAAGCGAAATAAAATAACAGAAAAAAGAGAGAACCAAAGTAAAAAAATATAGAGATTCACCGAGACTATGAGCCAATTGATCCACCAAGCTCTAACCCCCACGCTGCTGATGGTCATCTACGAACATGAGGAATCTGTTGCGAATCTAAGGTCAAAATGCCACAAATGGTCTCTGAAAGATGGAGTTGGTCATGAAAAAGTTATATCCGACGATGGGTACATGTCCAGTTGCTTAGGAATCTGCAGCCTGATTTACCTCACGAAAAATATGAGTCAATTCTAAGCACATGCACTACTTTAACCATGATTATATTATTCATGAATTTGGTATTATTGACCTCTAATTTGACAACATGAATTGTCATTTTCCCTCTTCTCAATCAAGTCCAAGATCATATGCAAGTAACATGCTTGACTTGTAACTCTGCTTTGTTAACTCAAGAGTTTAGGATTCATTTGGTACTGCTTTTCAATGTCATAAAAGCACTTTTTAAGAATGAAAAATACGTTGTATTAGTATTTGACAGTGCTAATTAATTAGAAGTAATTGTTATATTTAAAAAAGCACTACAAGTGAAAATAATGCTTAGTGGACACTAGCTAAGAACCTCACACAGAATTTAAAGCTTTATAAAATAATTCACAGTAGTTTAAGAATATTATTTAAAAATTAGTGGGGCCAATTGGTGAGTTTAAACTATGTAGAATTTGGTTTCAATAACTTTCATGTTGATTTTCTACATTGGGAACATGGGTATATGCTAAGAGATTAATGTTCACACAGAAAGAGAATAGGAAGCTTTGGTTTGAAGAATTTGCCATTTTCCCACTTGAAAGAAGAGACAAAAAGGATTTGAATTGAGGGCAAATTTTTTGGGAATTTCACTTCATTTTGGTCTTTACCCATTTGGCCATTTTGACCATGCATTTGTTGAAGTGTCATTGATTATTGCTATCCATGTAGCAGACATGGTGAGTAAACTCAAGCAATGAACAAAGTTACTGATGTTTTTGGTATACAAAATTTATGAATAATTTTTTCCAGCTTTAGGCAGATCATTTACTGGAAACCTAACATTATTTTGCGGATATTATCAAAGGAAATTGTGATTCATGATGTCAGATGAAATGGTACATCACTGGTTAAGTAGTTGAGCTGCTCATTTCTTACAGTTGGGTCACCTGTTCAAATTTTCACCCTTTTGTGCTATATTTTAAAGCATATTTAGCCCACAACTGACTGTTTGCCTAACATGCCTTGATCATCTTCTACTATACATGATTAACTCATTAATCTCAAGGGCTTTCTAGATGAATGGGAAGATTTATAATAGAATGAAAAAGAAAAATAAATTATTTTCTTTTTCTTTTCTACATGACACATAAATAAATAAATAAATTAGAAAAAAATTCATCGTGCAGACCATCAAACATTCTAAAAGCCGAACAGATCAATGAACAAGAGTTGGCTAGATTTCAGCTGCCTTAGAAAAGAGAATCAGAAAGTGTCATTTAAAGGGTCAAATGACTATACCTTATGCTTTCAAGAGGGTTAAGGGGGTCCCCCTTTTATATATTATTAAAGTTAATTAATTACTAGGAAATCAAGTGTATTCATATCTGACAATGAGAATGAGAATAGAGACTCTAATAAGAATGGAATATAAATGACATTTTTTATCCAATGACATACCAAAAATGTCCAAAATTATTGGTTATCTTAATAGTAGTTTCTGAGAAATTCGGTGATTATTGAATATAAATTTCTGCCTTATGAGTTGGTAGTTGGTCCAGCAACATTATATAATATGACTTTTAATAAAAACAAATTAATCAAGAACTTTTTATTACATGGTAATAAAAAAATATGATATGGAAGCTTGCTTTGTCATTTTTTCTAATGATATTTTTTGAACATAAAAGGGAGAGGTTTCCATGAGGACGTGTGGTTTTGAAAATCCCAAGTCACAGCTGATTTTGAAGTCTTATTGAGATCGATAAATTGGATTTAAGCAACTACCATATGAGGTTCAGAAATGGAATTGAGCTTCATTAAAAACTCCCATTTCTTGTCTTGGGTTTATTTATTTCTAGTAGCTTAGCTTAAACTTTTTTATTCTCACTGTGTCATCTTGATATTTGCATAAACAGACACTCTCCTCTCTCAATTAGAGTCACACCCTTAAAGGGCGGGCGAAGCTTCGAGGCAGACTCCTTTTCAGGAAGCATAAAATGGCTTTGAATTAAGTGACTTGTTTATACTTTGAACTATTTCTTGATGTTCAAGTATATTACTTCACAACTTGAGCTCTTCTAGAAGAAAACTTGCTTCCAAGTTGAGTTCATTCAAATTGAAGTTCTTTCACCTCCTCCACTCTCTCTAAATTTAGGCTTTTCAAAAAGAGTTCAGAGAAGAATGGAAGAGAAGAATGATATTGACAAGCTTGATGATGTGGTGATGCCTGGTTTTCGATTCCATCCTACCGATGAGGAGCTTGTTGGGTTTTACCTCAAGAGAAAGATTCAGCAGAGGCCTCTGCCCATTGAGCTCATTAAGCAAGTTGATATATACAAATATGATCCCTGGGATCTTCCAAGTAAGATGGTTTTATCTTTGCTGCACAACTTCAGAAGTTGCTTAATCCATTTGATTTTGTTGAATATTTCTTGTATTGCAATAATTGTCAAGATGTTCACACTTCACATTAGAACTTTTAGCAGATTCTTTTGTCATGAACAAACACACACAGTTTACAAAAGCTCAAAATCATTCCTATTTGCATACTTTGGCTTTCTATGGCTAGTTAAAACTTGTAGTCCTTTGCGAAAACTACTTTTCGAGCTTAGCATAACTTCGCTGTAAGTACTCAACTTGGTTGTTAAAAGCACTTTTTTTTGATCATTTTCGAACTAGAAGAGCTTTCGACTACAGGAGAGAAAGAGTGGTATTTCTACTGTCCAAGGGACCGCAAGTACAAAAACAGTGAAAGGCCAAACCGAGTAACAGGAGCTGGGTTTTGGAAGGCAACTGGTACTGATAGGCCTATTTACTTCTCTCATGGCACCAAGTGTATTGGTTTGAAGAAGTCGTTAGTTTTCTACAGAGGCAGAGCTGCTAAAGGGATCAAAACTGACTGGATGATGCATGAATTTCGCCTTCCTTCTCTCAAAGACTCAGCACCACAAAAGAAGCTCTTAGACAAAACCATTCCTCCAAATGTAATAACTCTATAGTCCTATCTATTTATCCAATTGTTATTTGCTTTTCAGATTAATATTTTCTAACATCAGAGCTTTTCATTTATAAACAGGATGCATGGGCCATTTGTAGGATATTCAAGAAAACAAACTCCATGGCACAGAGAGCTCTGTCTCATTCTTGGGTCTCCCCATTACCGCAAACTGCAGCTTCTGATATACTTAGCCAAGGTGAACACAGTACTCAATTCAGCTCAGAAAATGTTTCTTGCACAACTGAAATTGCTTCTGTCATCCAGTCATGTGGAAACAATGACTTGCAGCAAGCCTCTACTACTAGTTTCTCAGCTTTCCACATCCCATCCTATAAACCCCTCAATCCTACCTTCTATAAACCACCTCTTCTTCCTATTTCCACAGGAGACCTTCCAAACAACAACATCATGTTTTCGTCACCCGAAATATCAGGACCCAACAAGTGTACAAATGATGTTCCTTCAATGTTTCTGAACACTTCCTTGTTTGGAGACATAATCAAAGGCTCTGAGAATAACATAGGCTATGATGGTCCTCAGCAGCAACTAAGGGGATTCTCAATCAGTATGCACCAAGATACGCAAGGCAATATCACAATGCAAGAAGATGAGACAGCAGGCTCAAAAAAGAACCCAAACGCAACTCATGATAACAACTGGGGAGCTAACCGATCAATCGGATTTCCTTTCAGCTTGCCATTGAGTATGCCTGATGCTTGGAAGCCTAATGTGCAATGGGATTCACCACCTTGTCCTAGTGAAATGTCCACAACATATTCCCCAAACAATTGCTATACTTGATGTAATTAGCATTGGAGCTAGTAGCAGAAATATGTCTTGTTCAACTATATTGTACATATTTCATATATTTCAACTATACCTTTTAAGCTAATTGTTCCCAGTTGCTTTATTTCTCCCTTCTGCTGCTGCTTCATCCTCTTCCTTTCTCCCCCCTTATTTCACTCCTATGTCATGGCACATGAGTTCAACTTAATGCGAAGAAACTGTTTTGTTACATTAAATTTAAAACATAACAAGTTAACTTGGAACCTTAAATCAATACTACTACACTTGCAATGTTCATCTTGAATTTACAGATGTGATATATTTCTCATTAAGTCATTTATGGACCATGGATGAAGTTGATGTTAATGTATTGTAGATATGAATTTTAAATGAGGAGTTACAAATTTGTTTTGAATATAGAGAGTTATTACAATTTTAAATCATGAGTTATAAGTTTGTTTTGAAACCTCCTCCCATAATGGAAAATTACTACACCAATTTAGTGTTTATAAATTAATATGTTGTGAATTAGGTTTGAGATCCACTTTTGTGGAAGGGTGAGGAGCTAGGTTAATAGTGGTCCGCCACACACTCGTGCGCCACCGTCAGTCGGGTGTGGGTGCTATATATATGTTTTTTTGGAAAAAATTCATTAATATATATATATATTTATATATTGTATAAAATAATTTTGAAAATTAAAATGTGACTATTATAATTTTATCATCAAATGACAACAGCTAAATATTTATTCTTTACCATTTTCTTCAATAAATTTAATCAATGCATTTAATTTCATTTTGTCAAAATTTCTCTTTTGAAAACACTATATAAAGAGGATGTTTCTTATTTGCAAAATACAGAATTTGAAAAATCTTCTTTCTCTCTTATAAATATATTTCTATTGTTCTTCTTGTGTTCTTGAGTTTCCGAGCAAATATCTTAGGTGTGAACATATCAATCGATCTTTGTGCCAAATCGATTAAGATATAATATTTTTCTGGCTTGTTTTATCATGGGACGTCGAGGCCGAATTATTGCTAGCACACATTCTGGACAGAACTGCGAAACGTCTTAAAGAGAACGACCTAATCTGCGACTCAACCCAATTTCAATTTATATTTTCATGATGAACAGTAATATTTTTCATATTTTACACACTCTTTCAACAATTTGCAAAATGGAAAAAAGTTTTTAACTATTGAAGGGAATCGCAGACTCCAAAAGCGACCAATATTTTGGAAAAAATGATGAGCTTATGAGGGGGAAGATAAGGCTGGAAAGATGTCAACGACCTTGGTACCCAAAAATTAAAGATCTCCCTGTTCAGAGGCGTATTATAAAATACAAAAATGATATATTTACATACACTTATCCCTAAAATTTTATCAACTCTCTCACTATAGTTACAGTGATTTATTGTAGCTCACTTTAGAATAAATATGTATAAGTATATCATTGCTCTATAAAATATTATGCTGTAGATTACTTGAGCAGCCTAGTTTCAGTCAGATGAGGAAATTTAATAAGCTTGAAGTAGGAGATCACAGATTGATCAGGGAAGTATCTAACTGATATGAGCTAGTAGTATTTATCTATATTATACTATTAATTGTTAAAAATTAATTATGAATTAAAATTTTGTTTTTATCAAATTCAAAATTTTGAAAGTGTTTGTTTAATTTTAGTAAACGTTTCAAAGTTTTTAATTGTATAATTACTACTCACCGTTCACCAAAACATTAAGTATTAAAAACTGTCGATTTTAACAATTCAACGTTTGCAAAATATTAAATTTTAAAACTGTCAATTTTCCTACGTACGGTCATATAAGTCTTATATATATGTGGTGCCTTTATTTATTATTTTTTTTGGATGTACAGAGGTGTAAACAAAAAGAAAAAAAACAAGAGACGTGAGCAATATCTTTAAAAAAAAAAAAAAAAAAAGAAGCAATTTTACTTTGAAAAGACAGAAGAAAAAAGCTAATCTTTTTTTTTTTGGAAAAAAACAGAAGAAGAAAAGAAACCTGAGCCTTTTTTCTTTCACATGTCGAGAGCAAAGGTGGTTTGATAGCCGAAAAAAAATCCTTCACAAATTACTTGCGTCTTCATTTGTTCTTAGCGTGTTTCTTGTTTTTTTTTTTTGGTTTTTTCGATACCGAGCAAATAATTTTTGGGTGTGAGCATTCCAATCGGGTTTGTGCTAACCGATTGAGACAGAGATTTTAGGGGCTGTTTTATCCTGGGGACGTTAGGTCCGATTACTGCTAGCACAATTTCTTGGGCAGAGCCGTGAAACATCTTAAAGAGAGCGACCTAATCCGCGACTCAACCCAGTTTCACTTTTTATTTCTTGATGAACGGTAATATTGTTCTAACTTGCAATATGTTTCTACATTAATATTGATGTATGTAGAAACAGATTGCAAGGATCAGAACAATATTAACGTTCACCAGGAAAATAAAATCGGAACTGGGTTGAGTCGCAGACTATGTCGCTCTCTTTAAGACGTTTAGCGGCTTTGCCCAAGAAATTGTGCTAGCAGTACTTGACCCCGACATCCCAGGATAAAATAGTCCAGAAAATCTTTGTCTCAATCAATTAGCACAAACTCAATTGGAATGCTCACATCCAAAAATTATTTACTCAGAATCTTAAAAATACAATAAGAACTTGATGAAGAAAAAAAAATGCTTGTGTCTCTCTCGAAAAATTCCTTGTGTTTTTTTTTCTCTCTCCTCTGTTTACAAATGAAGATGTTCTTTATATAAGAAAAAATTTGTTGCAAACGTATTTTAGCAATAATGATGGTTTTATGAGCAACCATTATGAAATTAAAAAAAAAAACGTTTATGAAATTAAATGTATAAACGTTGTAAATGAATTATGTTAACGAAATAATGTTAACATTCAACAGTAATAACATATATATTCTTCCCTCTATTTATTTTTTCAAAAAAAAAAAGAAGAGTATTTTCTCTAAAAAAAAACACAAAAAAATCTATATTAATGATGCATTTTTGTAACTTAAGAAATCATAATAATTTGATTTTTTTAAACTTCTTCATAATGACTTCTAGTAACTCCTCTGTAATGATTTTTTTATAACAACTTTTTTACATTCAAAACATGTAACTCCCCTCATTCAAATTCACATTTACAATAATATAAAATGATTACTTTTCTTAATCCTAAGAGAATCAAGCTTTACCTGTTAATTTCGGTTATCGAATTAATATTGACATTCATCTGAACTCTGTCTATTAAGGGGGTGTATTCAATTGAGATTTTAAAAGATTATTTATGGATAAATAAGTCTAGTGGATTTTAAAAGACTATTTAAGAATGTAATGACTTATAAGATTTTGTTACAGTTCTTTTAATCAGGATTTTTTACTTTTTGGATTTTAAAAGATTTATATAATAAGAATTTAAAAGATTTGAAAGGACCACATATAATTTTTTATTTATTTATTTATTTATTTATTTTACTTTTATGATGCTAATCAATCAACTTTTAATCGGATTATGAGTAATGTTTATCTAGTTCAATGAGACATTCTTTTCTTGGGTCATTCTCGTCCAGGTCACCCCTCCACTGAATTAACAATGCTATAATTTCTATCATGGTTAGGTGTAGATGTCTGATGAGTGGTATTTATATCACTATTTCTCACTCATTTAACATAATATTTTGTATAGTTTCTTGAGTTTTGTGAACGTTTTGATGTGTTTTTTGTTATTTTGTAAATAAATAAAGTTCCAGGACATTCTGGAGGTGATTTGGGCCAAAACAGTGAAAATTGGACAAAAATGACATTTCAGTAAATTGTCCGCGTCGCGACGCCTAAAATGCGCCAAACAGTGCTAACGTGCGCCGGGTCCACAAATCAGAATCTGAGAAAAGTTTGACTTTGCTAAAATGCGCCGTGACACATGTCACCATCACAACCGATCTGCTAACATGCGCTGTGCCACGTGTCAGCATCCTACGGTGCCGACAGTCATCATCGCCATGTGTGCCACGTGGCATCCTACGTGTCTCCATGTCATCAGCCACGTCAGCAAGTCAACAAGTCAAGATTGCCACGTCACCGCCATGTCACCATCAGCCAATCAGGAAGTGCCACGTGTCGCAATTCTACGGTGCCGACAGTCTCTTTCCCACGTGTCGACACGTCATCGCCACGTCAGCGCCACGTCAGCATCAATAATTGAGTATATAATCCTTATCTGACACGTGGCGGATAAGAATCTCAGCGACCAATCAGAAGCCGCCACCTGTCACAATAATTGAAGCCCAACCACCTCGCCACGTGTCACCTTATCAGCTTATCCAGAATCTTCAAACAGATGAACCAGAGCTTGCCACGTCGACAAAATCTAGCGTAGCGACGCTGAGGGCCCTGGCGTCGCCACGCTGGAAGCCTACCGAGGCCTATAAATTGAGCTCGAGATTTCAGAATTCAGTGCACCACTCTCTCTCTTATATTCTTTCTAAATAGAGCGTTTCTCTCTCCAGATTCTTTTAGTTTTTAGTTTTTAATTTTTAGTTTTGTAAATAATTTTAATTACGTTTTGTAATAATAGTAATTTAATTTTTATTTTTTACTTTTTACAGTTTTTACTATTTACCATGAGAAGGTAACTTCCCCAGCTATGGTGAAAGGTAATTCTTTTACTGTTACTATTTAGATTAATCTCCCTTAAAAATAATATATTCACTATTTAAAATATTGACTTAAAAAGGATATCGCCAGATTGGTCGGTTGGTAATTCATTTTAATCTGGTTTAAACCTGACTAATAAAGGATACCGCCAGATTGGTCGGTTGGCAATTTAATTTTGGTTCCGCCTTTATGGCTGGTTGGACTTAATTTGACTTAATCAGGTTACCGCCTATATGGCTGGTTGGAAAAAGAATCATAAGTTTATATATTATTTTATGGGAGATATCTAAATTAGTAGTAGTAAAAGTAATTCCTTTTACCTTAACATTTTATTTTATTTTACTTTTCAATTTTACTTTATGTCTTTTACTTTTCAGTATTTTTACTTTATGTCTTTTACTTTTAAGTTGTTACTAGCCCTAGTTATGTGTTAGTTATCTGGGGTTGTGATGAATTCTAATATCACCGGTTTATAAGGGGTTATTTTATAGTTTGGGTAATTTAAAGGTTTACTTATTAAGTCTTAAGCTTAATGTTTTTTGTTGTCTGATCACCAATAAGATTGATGTGGTAAATCTAAAATGAACTAGACATAGAGATTTTAGATTTCAGCCTTGGACTTAATAGCCCACGATATTCCTTGAGGATATATAACCCTTTAATAGATTTCCTTACAGGATAGGAATATACCTGTCGGGCGGGGGTAGCCATAATTGGAACTTAAACTTAATGAATCCAGATAATTTGGTTGACATAGACATATGGTTCAATTGGGTTAAACTGGGTATTTGCGTCTGACCATCGACAGAGGCTTTTGCATAATTTAGTGTTCCAGGTTAGTAAACTGATTTATTACACAAACATAAAATAATCACTTCATCTTTTAAAAGATATTAGAAGGATTCACAACCCTAGATCTTTGTGTCTTTTGTTATTTTCCTTAGTATTTTCTTTTGTCTTTTATTTATTTATTTATTTTGTAAAACCACTTTCAACCAATCAAACAATCATTCTCTTCACCCTCAATTAGATATTTGTAAATAAATAGATTCAATAATTAATAACAACAGTAGGAATTAAGTCATCGTGGGATCGATATTTTTATACTACTTGAACGATATGTGCGCTTGCGTTATACGTGTGTGTTTACGCCGGTCAATGTCTCAACCATTACAACTATATTTTCTTTACAAGCTATGCTAGTGGTAATATTTCCTGGACTTAAGTGATCTATCAATTTTTTACTAACAATGTAGATAACTTTACTGACGAAAATACTTAATTATCTTAGATTATTTTCTGAGTTTCTGTGACAGAATGTCATGTCTCTGACGTAGGAATAAAAGATAACATCTCGGCATCAATGATCTTAATAATTGATAAATAATTTTTTTCCTTAAATTTGGGTTTTTTTTTAAAAAAAAATACAAGTAAAAAATTAACGAGAAAACGAAAAAAAAATCATTGTTGTGCTAAATTCCCTTTGTACATTATCATCTATCTGATTGAAGAAGTTCTGCTGGCCTAAAAGAAAATTTAGGAAATTATCTTTAAATGTAATAGAATTTTCCTACTCGAAAATGAAATTCTTTAAGAAAAAGGCCTTATACCGTTAGGTTGTGTTTCTTGAATTCAATGCCTTCTCTCATTTCTTGGAAAAGTTTTTCTTATTTTATGGTGCTTGGGATACTTACAGAAAATTCGGTCAATATAAATTATTTTCTGGTCAATAAAAAAATTTAGTTATTTTCTGAAAAATGACTTACGAAATACAAATATGTAAATCATTTTACGGATTTTATTCTTTCTCCAAAGCTTCCATAGCTTAGTTCTAGATATGGGTGACAAAATAAATTGATGAATCGAATTTATATTGAATCCTAAATAAATCAAATCAAAATGTGATAGATTTGTATTCGTTTCGTCTATAAAGCTAATCATGATATTCATGATATTATTTAATGACGTAAATTGTTATAATTTATTTATATTAATTATTCATAAATGTATATGAATTACGTAATTAATATATTTACTAAAAATGACTCATCAAATATAGACAATATTATTTTTATAAGGTAATTGGTAATAATTTCTCGAATCTTAGTTGAAAATTAACAACTAGTTAGAAAAAATTAAAACGAATTTTAAATGAATAAATGAAGTAGTGAGTTTAAATTCATGTTCGATTTGTTTGATAAACGAATTCATTTTTTAAATCTATATTCGCTTTAAAGCGAATCAAAACTAACGAATAAATAAATTTTAACCCAAATTGTCACCTCTAGTTATAGGGATGGCAAAATCCGGACTTGGACCCGGATCTAGATGTATTTTGGTGGATCTGGGTTCATATTCAAATCCGAAAAAATATCCAGATTCGAATACGGCTATACTTAGTTCAGATTCAAATACACTCAGACTAGATATGGAAATCCGTTTTTAAGTTTTTTTTTTTCAGTTATATTTGTATAAAATTAATAAAATTCTAGCTCCAAATCCTGATATTCCGAATCCAGGTCCATAATTCCTTCACCTAGATCCATGAATTTTAATTTCAGACTGGGTATTTATGGACCCGGGTCTTCTGAGACCATGTGGATTTGGGCAGGATATGAAATTCCCTATAAGTACTATCAAGAAATAACTATACCTAAGAGGAGATGGGGTTGAATTGAGTAATAAAAAAGATTAATGCAAAATTATAAATCTTAGCAATTTTAAGCTTTCAAGTTTTACCAACAATTATAAAATATAATATTGATTCTAAATAAAATTGCACAATCTAACGATATGGGAGAGAGATACAACACCGATTTTATAATGATTCAGCTCAATCACTTGCCTACGTCAACTCCCTTTAAGCTCACTTGAAGTTTCCACTAGTTTCAAATAAACTTACAACCAAGAGATTTTTTTCCACCAATACTTCTCTCAAACCTTTTACACCACCTTCACCCTTGAGAGTACTCACAACTCACACAAAGGATTTCACACAAATGTTTTGAATGAAAGAAGTTTGTATTTACAATACTATTTGAGAACTCACTAAGAAAATTACAAAGATTAAAGAGTGAATGTGTTACCCAAATATATCTAAACTCACTAAGATGTATATGAAGATGTATATAATGAGCTTATGAAATGATGAGAATGAAATGATCAAGAAAGTTTAGTTTTTCTCTCAGATTTTGTTTTCAAGATGATGTTGGAAAGTGTCAAAACCCAACAAAAATGGGATAGTGTCTCAATTTATGGTGAAAAATTCGAGCAGACCCAACTTTAGGTCATGAGACCGGTATGTCGGTTTACAGGGGTCGGTATGTCGGTCTAAAGTTCAAACGGCTACTGAATATTTACTGTTGAGTATTAAATGTGTCATATCTATCGGAATGTGTATCGGTATGAATCATGCCAGTTCCAGAAAGTATGCAAAACACATAGGTTCACTGATATGGACACCAATATGGTTCAATGTAAAACACATAGGTTCACTAGTATGGACATCAGTATGGTTCATCCTAATTCCAAAGAGTATGCAAAACACACAGGTTCACCGATATGGACATTGGTATGGTTCATGCCGATTCCAGAGATCTATTTTTCTTCGAGTATATCGGTATGGAGGCCGGAATGAAAGCTGCCTAGTTCCATAAGCTATATGTTGGGGTTAATGCTCAGAGCGCCAATCCGGACCGTATTTATATCTGATTCATGAATACGAAAATCCCATTTTTCTATAATATTACTTTCTTAGTGGTTACACCTCTTGTTTTTATATACGTATTCGATCTAATTACTATTAAATTGAAACTAAATGTGGTTTAGTGATATGTATATATTAGACAAAGGCCCGATAATATATAATGCAGTACACAGTTACAAAGTTAGTTTGTAATTGACATTGGGAAATGTCACTGCTAAATGTATATTATCAAATATAGTTCCTGGTCAAGATTTACTAACACGGGTCGGTTAGTCAAATCCGTTGAGATCAGTACATGTCGTATATCGTGACTTAGTCCGATGGTTTATCCCAATGAACCATGAGTCGTGGGAGACTCGTATAGATGTGTAGGTGTTTATAGTGGATAAACACTGAACGACTCACCGAAGATTCTTAATGGATGGTACACCCACGTCAATAAAAATCTTCTCGGGTTGAGTAGCATAATAGTCCTTCGAATTTAGACACCACTGTGGATGTATGAGACATCCTCCACACTTAGATGATAGTCACGTCACCAATCTATTTAGATCAGACCTCCGCCTGTTCGTTGGGTGTGGACCGATCCTCGAGATATCCTCTGTGTGTCAAGATAAGATCCGTCAGTCCTGTGTACAGGACATAGGTAGTCCATATGTGATTAGCAATCAGTTAAATATATGGCCATAGTATATTTCGGAAGTGAGTTCTGAATGTTATTTATAGATTGTTAATAGAAACGTCGACGAGATAATACCTATAGAGATTTGACGTTTACATCTATATATCTGGGATTATCCGGATACCTGTGACGGAGGGATTATACGTATGCAATGACATCGACCTGTATGATTCAACTAGTTTATCTGTGGTCGTCATAATTTACGGGTGGGTAAATTATGGACATGAAATTAGATTTTGTGACGGATATACCTGAATCTAGAGAGTCTCACTAATGAAATATATTCGTAGAGCACTAGGGCAACATTTATAAATAATACTGATTATTTATAAGTCGTTTAAAGGTTAAACGCAAAAGTACATGTGAAGGGACCCAATAGTCTTTTCTTAATTTTTGTGTATTTGCATTTAATGTTAGATTTTATCAAATACACATTAATTAATTTTCAAATTGAGATATTTGACTAATATCATAAATATATATGTATTTGATATTTAATATAAATATAATACATATATTTAATATATTTATATTTAAATAATTATTTAATTATTTAATTGTTAAATAATTAAATTAAATAAAAATATAAATATCTAAGGTTATGATATTTTATTTAATGGCTTGATTGCTTTTGTTGACTTGTTAAAATGTTATTAAAGTTGTAATGATTCAAGTAAACAAGTTGACAAAGCTTTAAATGAAACAAATAAAAATATCATGATATTTTCCCTTATGCCTAGTTTCGGCTAAGACATAAAATGAGGGGTATATATTGTTTGTTTCATTTTTTAGGGTTTCATAAGTTTCAAACACACAAAAATGACACAAAAGAAGTTGAGAGCAAGCTTGAAGGACAAAAGGAAAAAGTCTTGGAAAAACTTATTTTTGTAAGTATTTTCTTTAAGTCTTCAACATGGAAATTGTTTCTAACATGCTTAGCATCATTTTGTGTTTGCTTGGATGTTCTCTCTTCTCTTATGGTTTGTGTTTATTTGTTTGAGAACTTGGATGAAAGATTCATGTATGTAAGTAGCATTGAAATGGTTTCAAATGCTTACTTTTGATTCTTTGAAAATCAAAGTTGTCATTCTAGAGTTAGTAAGCCACTCCTTGGTGACCTAGAATTATTCTAGAGTTACTTCAAAGTGGTGAGGTTTGATTGGTGAAGTATTGAATGGATTAAAGTGTTGGATTTTGTAAATTTGGTGAAATTGGACAATTGATGAAATTAAAAATTAGGGTTCTTAACCCACTCCAAATTTGGGGATTTTCATATATGTGATGTATTATGGTATGAATATGATTCATGTAAAATTTTAGGTTGATTGGATTTGATCTCGGCATGTTTTGAACTAAAGGGACCAAATTGTAATTAATTGAAAATTTTGGGTGGCCACGGCATTAGACTAAAAATTGGGGATTTGTGTGAAATCTGATTTTGATGCATTAGATGTGTTGAAAAACATTTTACAAATGATTTAGAATCATCCAAAATTGTATTTGACAACTTTTGGACTAAAATGATCAATTTACAAAGTTTTGGGGCAATTCGATAATTACCTAGAAAATTGATCTATTGTGTAATTTTTCAGAATTTGATAATTGGATAATTAAATAAATAAGTTTATTTGATTGATCCGAGAAAAAATTTTGAAATCGGAAAATTTTGATTTTCCGCGATTCCGCTGCGTTACCGATATTCCCCCTTAAAAACCCCTACACTATGTAATCAGACGTGAAGACCGATATGAAGATCGATATGTGTCAGATCGGTTTCAAAGATCATACAAAAGAGGTCCGAGACATCAGTATGCTGGTATCGGGGGCCGGTATGCCGGCTCAATACATAAAACTCAGTAATGCAGTTCAAAAATATTTATGTACTTGACCCTAAGACTTATATGAGCATGCATGAATCATATGAGCTTAGAAATACTTGAATATCAACTCACTTACATTTAGAGTCCTAATCTATAAGATCTTGCATCACCGCTTCTTGATTGAGCTTTATTTTTGCGTTCGTTTTGCTTCAAAATCGTTAGCATTACATCATCAAAATTCTTCTTCGAGTTGACGCTTACGTGACACATATTGTTTTGCCATCCCTACTCACTTCTACCCATCATAAAATATTTTTCAAAAAAAAATATTGGACATGCTAAATGTTTGAAAATATTTTTCGGAAAATGTTTTCAGGCGATTATCAAATATGAGAAAACACTTCCCTTTTCAAAAAATAATTTTCAAGAAAAATATTTTATTTACGGAATTCTTTTTATAGCAAAACTGTTACCATAATATCGAAAAATTAGTGGCTGAGATTGTTGCCCATATTATAATTGACAAATCAATATAAGTAAATTCTTGTATTATTAATACCCCTATTAATTTGTATCATAGTTATTCCTTTAACACTGATTTTTATTTTCACTTTCACAAACCATAACGATCAATAACACTTACATAAGCCATTATGTATCCTTAATTAGCTATCACATTCATCAGTCAACCAAATACATAACTTGACCTCGAAGTTCCGAAATTGAAATTTCATGAAAAGGTTTCTGCATTGGTCTCTTGCGACGAGCGACAAATCTGTCAGACACGAGTTGCATTGTAGGTCGAGACATTGGTTTAGAATGCAAGCATGCAAATGCTACTGCTGAAACGAGAAGGATATCCTGCATAACCATTTGATCCACCGGAGGCGTGAGGCGTGGGTCTAATACATCAATTAACTTGATATTTTGATGAGACGATGACAAAAGTTCTCCTGGGTGCTTTCCCATTAGTACTTCTAGTGCCACCATTCCGAAGCTATAGACATCACATTTCTCAGTCACAACCATGGTGTAGGCAAGTTCTACAATAAAATATACAGAAGCCATTGTTATTAATGATTTCACAAGTAAATAATAACAAGAACGTTTGATTATATATGTTTTAATTTTAATTTGAGCTTCTGTACATGGCTATATAAATAACTTATATTGGAGTGTAAATATAATGATGATAAAGAATCATGAGAAGGAAAAAATAAAAATAGCTAGAGGTGGCTCATCACCTGGTGCAATATATCCAGCAGTGCCGGCTACTAGTGTCCGATTGGATGAGTCTGAATATAAAAATCTGGCAATGCCAAAATCTGCAACAAATGCTTCCAATTCTGAGTTGAGTAGAATGTTGTTGCTTGATATGTCGCGGTGAACAATTGGTGGTTTGCAGTTATGATGCAAGTATGACAAAGCGTGTGCCATATATTTCACAACATTCACTCTCTTAGCCCAATCCAACTCAACAGCTTCATCCTCGTTGCGTAGATTGCAGAACAAGCTTCCCCTTTCCTTGTACTCATAAATCAAAAACATGCATTTTTTGTGTAAGCAATAACCAAAAAGCTTCACAATATTTCGATGTCGTATTTGGGATAGAAGACGAGCCTCGTTGTGAAAACTCTCGAGAAAAGCTAACTCTTCAGCTTCTGAACTGTGAAGCTTCTTCAAGGCAACTACTTTTCCACTGGGCAACTGTGCTCTGTAAACGCTTCCATAACCTCCTGTTCCGATGCAATATTTGATATCAAAATCCTCAGTCGCTTCAATCATGTCTTCATAGGTAATTCTACCATCATAATTCCATATTGAGAACTCATCAGTGCGCCTGGTGGTGGTTTCTCTTGTCTCTGCTTTAACTTTCTTATCTCTTCGTCTATCGACAAACAATATTCCAAAAATAAATATGAGGAATGTGATGATAGGAGGAATAATTACAACCAAAATAATGACAATCTTTTGGATTTTGCCTTTGACCTGTGGTGCTGGTATAGTATTTGGGATTTCTTCCTCCAAATTATTGTCTGACACTCTTAAGCTAGACACGTTTCTGAGAGAATCGGGGATTGGGCCGGTGAGGTCATTGTTGATAAGGTCCACGTATTTTAAGCTTGTAATTTCTCCTAGTTTGGAAGGTATCCGGCCACTGAGAGAGTTAAAGCTTAAATCGAGAACCCTTAGTTCTTGAAGGTTGCTAATCTCTGATGGAATGCTTCCGCTTAAACGGTTGTTGCGCAATCTCAATTCCTGCATTTTTAGGCAATGCATGAGTTCTGGAGGAATAGAGCCATTGAGTTGGTTAACACTAAGATCCAAAGAGGTAAGGTTGATTAAGTGGCCAAGTGTTGACGGAGTAGGTCCAGTTAGAGAGTTGTTACTCATAGACAGAGATTCAAGATTCTTGAGATTTCTAACTTGCTGAGGCAGCAGACCACTAAGTTGATTAGCATAAAGGGAAAGAGATGTCAATTTGGTTAAATCACCTATTGTCCATGGAATTGGACCTTCAAGAATGTTGCTGGACAGGTCCACAACTTCAAGATCCTTCAAATTCCCGATTTCTAATGGGATGGAACCATTGATTTGGTTTGAGGCCACAATCAATGTACTTAGCTGGGTTAGATGACCTAAAGACGAAGGGATTGGACCGACAAGCCTGTTAAAAGACAAGTCCAAATTTCTCAACCTGCTTAACTGACCAAGTGTCGAAGGGATAGGTCCACCGAGGTTGTTACCCCTTAGATATAAGTTGACAAGATTACTCAAATTCCCGATTTCCGGAGGTATGGTACCTGTGATTAACAAAATTTAATAACAATTAATAAATATCCCACTGGTTTTGTTGGATGACAATGATTTTCACTCACCGTTAATGTTATTTCTGGTGAAATCAAGATTTTGGAGTTTTGAAAGGACACCAATTTCTGATGGAATGTTTCCAGAAAAAGGTGAATGAACATTTCTGAAACTTTCCAGGTTGGGAAAGCAAGAGAAGTTGAATTGGCCAAGATTCCCTTGGAAGATGTTGAATACAATGTCAATCTTGGTGATGCTTCCTGCAGAATTGCAAGTGATGCCAGTCCACTTACAATGATCTGAAGGGTTGTACTTGTACGACCAGCTGCTGTTCCACCAGCCTGTATTAAGTAAAGCTTCAGTTTCCAACTGTATGGGTGACAATGCATATACCGTTACAAATCTCTCAGTTATAGTTATAACAGCTACATTCAATATTATAATGCTCACCAATCTGACAAAGGAAGATGCCGATAACATGTTTATAATTTTCGTTTACATTCAGCATGTGTGTTTATTAAATTGCATTTAATTACGCGTTTTCAAACACAATAGTGAGTCAAATTCAAAGTCTTCTCTGGCCTTCGGAGACATAAGTGTCATTTTCACTCTTAAAATAAACTGATAAAAATCAATTTACACTGGCCAATCAAATTAAAGACTTTTATCAGTCCATAAATAGTCCGCCACCAGCATTGACAATTATTTGGGACGAATAAAGTTCTTGTGGAAAATTAACAACTTGTATAAAAAAAAAATTTGAAGTAGACATGTCATTTTGGTCATATTCAGTTTATTTTATCCATCAAATACGTCTCTTGGTTTCTAAGTCTTGATATGGAAATTTCTTGAGGAGCAGGTTTGAACAGTAAATTCTTCGGACCAGCGTTGCTTTGTAGGCCAATACCTTGGTCTTGGTTTTGACTATCAAGCATGGAAATTCGATTGTTGAAACAAAAACAATATCAATAATTAACAATTTTTTTTTTTTTTTGTGTTTGGATCAGAAGAAGACGATGATAATGATGAAACAAGATCTCCTGGATGCCTTCCTACAATACTTCAAGTGTCTTTGTCATTCGTTGAATCATGGCCATTACTTAATAGAACTAGAAAGTAGAAAATCTAATTGCTGGTGCACATTTTATGACGGTTCTCTGAGGTTTTTTAAGACGGTTTTCGAATAGTCATCTCATATAGAGTCATAAAATATATCTAAATATCATTAATTAATTATAATTGATATTATTAATAAGTAATTATTATTATTATTATTATTAGTTTTTTTTTGTTGACATTATCTAAAGCATGTTGTTTAATGTTGGGAATTCAATTCCTAATATCTAAAAATGTTAACAAGTAAAATTTACAACGGTGAAAGTAAAATTTAAATTATTTATATGTATTTAAATTAATTAACTTGTTAACATTTAAAATTAATTTAAATTTTAAATTAATTACATGTATTTATTTGTGTGTGTAATGCACTTAAATATCATTAATTATTTATAATTATTATTATTAATAAGTAATTATTATTATTATTATTATTAGTTTTTTTTTGGTTGACATTCATTTTTTTATGACGTTTTAATGAAATAAAAACCATCATGTTTTCACTACACATTTAATAACGGTTAATAATGATTTTTTGAAAACTGTCATTAAATGTGTAGTGAAAACATGACGGTTATTGACGGTTTTAAAAAAAAAAACTTAAAAGATGACAATTTTTATGTAATAATCATCATCTTTTCATTTCAAAAAATAATGACGGTTTGTTTAATAACCATCATCATTTATATTTATGACGTTTTTTTTTTAAAACCCGTCATAAATTGTCTATATAAGAATAACGATTATGTTTTATAATCGTCAATATTTCTCATATTTAAAATATTATGACGATTTTTTTTAGAAAAACCTTCATAAATAGTCAAACAAAATATGATAGTTTTTAGAGTTATTTACGTTTTACTACTAAAGTTATGATAAAATAACAATTGAGTACTATGAATATTAACATATTACATTTTACTACTAAACTTATATAAAATTTAACATTTTACTATTTTTCCTTCCAAATCGTTAGTTGACCGTCAGTTGACCATTACATCATGCTGACATCGTAAGGATAAAATAGTCTTAACCCGCAAATTATTATAAATGATAAATATTCTAAAAAAATTTAAGGGTAATTTTGTCATTATGAAATGAAGAAAAAAAAACTAAAAAAGATATTGACAATACGATTACTCAGTGTCTTTATTGTTCCCCTCAACTGTCAATAATATAATTGAACAAAGAATTAATGATTTTTTAGTACATCTCTTTTATTGTTATACTTTAAAGTATTTTGGATATTATGAGAATGTTAATTATTAAATTATTTTGGTAAATTAAATTCTTTATTTTTTTGGGTTTTATGGACAATTTAGAGATTCAAGTATTTTTATAAATGTTATTGTTGATTGCATCTATTTTATTGTTATATATAAGATTTAGATATGTTTTTAAATGGTATAATTGTAATTTTTACTTTTATTTTATTTTGAGGATAAAACAGTCTTTTTAAAGGTCAACTGACGATCAACTAACGGTTTAGATGGAAAAGTAGTAAAATTGTCAGTGGCTTTATAGTGAAAACATGACGGTTATTGACGGTTTTAAAAAAAAAAACGTAAAAGATGACAATTTTTATGTAATAATCGTCATCTTTTCATTTCAAAAAATAATGACGGTTTGTTTAATAACCGTCATCATTTATATTTATGACGTTTTTTTTAAAACCCGTCATAAAATGTCTATATAATAATAACGATTATGTTTGATAATCGTCAACATTTCTCATATTTAAAATATTATGACGATTTTTTATAGAAAAACCTTCATAAATAGTCAAACAAAATATGATAGTTTTTAGAGTTATTTACGTTTTCTATTAAAGTTATGATAAAACAATAATTGGTAACATATTACAATTTACTACTAAACTTATATAAAATTTAACATTTTACTACTTTTCCTTCCAAATCGTTAGTTGACCGTCAGTTGATCATTACATCATGCTGACATCGTAAGGATAAAATAGTCTTAACCCGCAAATTATTATAAATGATAAATATTCTAAAAAAAATTAAGGGTAATTTTGTCATTACAAAATGAAGAACAAAAATAAAAACTAAAAAAGATATTGACAATACGATTACTCATTGTATTTATTGTTCCACTCAACTGTCAATAATATAATTGAACAAAAAATTAATGATTCTTTAGTACATCTATTTTATTGTTATACTTTAAAGTATTTTGGATATTATGAGAATGTTAATTATTAAATTATTTTGGTAAATTAAATTCTTTATTTTGTTGGGTTTTATGGACAGTTTAGAGATTAAAGTATTTTTATAAATGTTATTGTTGATTGCATCTCTTTTATTGTTATATATAAGATTTAGATATGTTTTTAAAGAGTATAATTGTAATTTTTACTTTTATTTTATTTTGAGGATAAAACAGTCTTTTTAAAGGTCAACTGACGATCAACTAACGGTTTAGATGGAAAAGTAGTAAAATGTTAAATTTTATATAAATTTAGTAGTAAAGTGTAATATGTTAATATTCATAATACCCAATTGTTATTTTATCATAACTTTAATAGTAAAACGTAAATAACCCTAGTTTTTATAAGAACCGTCATTTTTTTTTTTTTTTAATGACTGTTTTTATTAAAACTGTCATAAATTCCGCGTCATTAAAAACCAATTTTGTAGTAATGTATAAAAATATTAATCTAAAGAATTGTTTTGTATTACTGTTGTTGAGTTGTAAACAATTAGTTAAAAAAATTGTTTCAAATGGTCTCTACTAAAAAAAAAATCGGCTTAATTGGTAAAAATAAGGACTTTCAACACGCAGTGCACATATCAATTTTGGAGGAGGTAAGAGATTAAAAATGTATTTCAATTCAATTTAGAGCTTCTTTTTTTTTTTATTCACAATAACAATCACATTGATGAATTAAAATTACATCTCTTGGCCTTGATTCCTAAGTTGTGATATGAAAATTTCTTGAAAAGCAGGTTTTTCCAGGGGGGGTCTTTTGAACAAGAAATTCTTGAGACGCGCGTTGCATTGTAGGCCGAGACTTTGGATTTGGTTGCAAGTATGCAAATGCAACTGTTGAAACAAGAATGATATCCTGAATCAATAACCTTTTGATCAACCGGAGATGGAAGGCGTTGGTCTAAAACATCGATCAGCACGATTTTGTTGAATCAAGAGAATGAATAGCCAGAGGTTTATCACCTGGAGCAATATACCCATAAGTGCCGACCACTGCGCTTCTGTTGGATGAATCCGAATGAAGATGCCTGAACAAGCTTCCCTTCCTCGTCTCGTGTACTTGTAAATTATAAACATGCATTTCTTTTGCCAACAAAAACCATAAAGCTTCACAATATTTCTGTGCCGTATTTGAGAACTCTTCAGGAAAGCTAACTCTGAAGTATGATGAAGCTTCTTCAAAGCAATTACTCTTCCACTAGGCAACTGTGCTTTGTAAACGCTGCCATAACCTCCGGTTCCAATGCAATATTTGATGTCAAAATTGTCAGTGGCTTTAATTATGTCTTGAAATACAATTCTGCCATCGAAATTCATTACTGAGAGAACTCATCAGTGCACCCGGTTTCTCTTATTTCAGATTCAACTTTCTTATCCTTTGGTCTAAGGACAGACAAGATTCCAAGAAGTAGGATGCCACAATAGAAAGAATAATTGTAAGCAAGATAGTGTAATTGCCTGACACGTATACATCCACGGTACTTTAAAATTCAGGGACGCTGCCTGAGAGGTGTTATTATATGAAAGCTCCACGTATTCTAACCTTGGAATTTCTCCAAGTTGGGATGGTATCCAGCCACTGACAGAGTTGGAGCCTAAATTGAGAACCATTAGTTCTTAAAGGTTGCCGATCTCTGATGGAATGCTTCCGCTTAATCTATTGTCGCTCAATCTCAATCTCTGCAGCTTTGAGCAATTCATGAGTTCTGGAGGAATTAAACCACTGAGTTGGTTAGAACCAAGATCCAAAAGGTGAGGTTGGTTAAATTACTAAGTGTTGAAGGAATGAATCCAATAAGAAGGTTCCCATCCAGAGACAGAGATTCAAGATTCTTGACATTCCCAACTTCTTGAGGCAGCATACCACTAAATTGGTTAAAAGAAAGGGACAGAGATATCAACTATCAAGTTGGTTAAATTACCTATGGTCCATGGAATTGGACCATCAAGTCTGTTGCAAGAAAAGTTCAAATTCCATAACCTGTTTAAATAACCAAGTGTTGGAGGAATAACTCCAATTAGATTGTTAGAATCCAGAGACAGAGAATCAAGATTCTTAAGATATCTAACTTCTTGAGGTAGCATACTACTAAGTTGGTTAAAAGAAAGGGACAGGGATGTCAAGTTGGTTGAATTACCTATTGCCCATGGAATTGGACCATCAAGACTGTTGTTGAACAAGTCAAGAACTTGAAGAACCTTAAAATTCCCCATTTCTAATGGGATCAAACCATTGATTAGGTTTGAGACCATACTCAAAGTAGCTAGCTGGGTTCATCGAGTAAGGGATTTGACCGACAAAGTAGTTTGAAGATAGGTCCAAATTTCTCAACCTGGTTAAACGACCAAGAGTTGAAGGGATAGGTCCATCGAGGAAGTTTAGTGATAGATTCAGGTAAACAAGATTCCTCAAAAACCCAATCTCTGAAGGGATAGAACCTGTTATGCAAGTGATTAATGAAAAACCATCAATGTGCAGTACTGGTAGGAAAATAATATATGTGCAGTTAAGTTTTTGTAGGTTACCTATAAGATCCCGGACAAGTCAAGTTCTTGGAGTTTTGAAAGAGCACTAATTTCTGAAGGTATGCTCCCAGAAAACCATTAATGGACCAAAATCTGAAACTTTTGAAATTCGGAAAGCAAGAGAAGTTGAAATGGCTAATATCTCTTTTGATATTATGATTGTCATGCAAGAATAAGCTAAACCCGATTACGCTTCCTGCTGAATTGCAATAGATGCCAGTCCACTTGCAATGATCTGAATTATAGTTGGCCATCGCCTGACTGCTGATCCACCAGCCGGTGTTAAGTAAAGCTTCCCTTTCTAACTGTATTGGTGACTGATAAGTGCGGTTTATACCCACTTATTCTTGCATTCTTAGCTTACTATTTTGTTAGGTTTCGTATCATTTAATGTATTTTATAGTTTCTTTTATGTTTTATTTATAGGAAGCATTAGAACATGGATCTTGGGGCAATTGTACTTGTTTTGGGACCTTATGGATGCATCGGAAGCACGCGAGAAAGGCTGGAACACATAAAACAGCAAACCAGAAAATTGCTCTGGCGTCGCGACGCCCAGCCAAAATCCTGCCATAATAATTTCCAGCAAGTTGGGCGCCGCAACGCCACTTTCCGGCGCTGCGTCAGTCACCCAGAATCACCAGAAATCAGGGTTTTACATGCACAAGGACTCCAAGACTTTTCTATAAATATTGAAGCTCGTCCAAAACCCTAAAAAATGAGGCTAATACACAACTCAAGACTCAAAACACATATTTTATAGAGATCCAAAGAGAAAGATTGAAGAGCGACATGAGGAGATGAAGACGGTGATGACCGAAGACGAAGAGATTCGATTCGGGTTTAATCATCTAGTTTCTATCTTTAAACTCTAATGATTTTTATTAGATTCATGACCATGTTTTCATTGTTTTTATCTTTAGTCATGAACTAAATCTATAATTCTAGATGATGATGTAGCCAATGCTTGAACCTATATATTAATTACTAATTTGATTTTTATGAAGTTATAATTCAGTTTATTTATATTCTCTTACGTTTAATGCTTCTTGTTTGTTGGCCACAAATTGAGATGATGAATGTATAGAATCTATCGCTCGGAAGAGAGGGATTTTGAATAGAATCTAAAGAATATAACTTAGGAGATTTGTAGAGTTCGGGAGAATCTATAATTCCTTCGAAGTCGTTAACGAAGAATCACAAAGCATGAGTTGTTAATTATTAGATTTTTATAGGGATATCGAAGTCTGTAATTGATAATATTTTCACTATTGCTCGGGAGAGGGAGTTGAATACTTTAGGATTCTTGACTTATGAACAATACAACTTAATAAGGATTGAATGGCATGACAAATACATAGGGGATAACGAGGTGAAATCAGACTCTAAAATCTATCTCTTCTTGGATTATCCTTAACGAACGTTTTATTATCTTGTTTATTTAATTTTTAGTTTTAATATTAGTTTATTCTAAATTTAGTTGTTTTCTGAATAAAGTTAGGATTATCAATTATAGTACTTGGTGCGAGTTTGATAACAATCCATGTGGGTTCGACACTCTACCTATCATTTACTAAAACTTGACAACGTACACTTGCGGTAGGATCAGTGTTTAAAAAAGCAGTCGAGGCGGCCGCCTCGAGGCGCCGCGTCGCAGCCTCGCAGCAACGGCGCGTCGAGGCGGCCGCCTAATGCGGTTTTTCTGAAACGCCCGCCTCTCTGCTGGTGAGGCGGCCTGAGGCGACCGCCTCAACAGCAGAGGTTCTTTTTTTATTTTAAATTTTCTAAAATAAAAAAACAAATGAAGATTAGGGTTTCAGACTCGTCTTCGTCTCTCAGATTCGTCTTCGTCTCTCAGATTCGTCTTCGTCCAAAACGTTGCGACCTTCATCTTCGTCTCTCAGCTTCGTCTCTCACCTTCATCTGCGTCGACTCGTCTTTAAGCTCCGTCTCTCACTCTGCGTTGTCTCTCCTTTGAGTCGTGAATTTGCGTCGACTCGCCTCCGTCTCTCACTCTAGTGATCTCCAAACTACTGAAGGCTAAAAAATTGACTATGGTTAGGTTATCATTTGCATGAAACTTGACAAGTGTTCCAACCTAGCTAGAAATTGAGCAAATAAACTATATTCGTGTCACTTGATAACATTTTTGGGGGGTGATGTGGAACTGCAAAACAGTTTTGGGTGGATATGTTTTAATTTGGGCCAAATTGGCATAATTTGGTTGATTTCATGTGAAAGATTTTATTAGATTTTCTCTTCGTGTAAGAAGATAAATGCTCGTTTAACCTGGACAGTGTGTGATTGAATTCATATTCGTTTTTACTTGTTTATTCGATTCATATTAATGTGCAACATCTTATTGATGTTAATGTGATTCAATTCATACTCATTTTGGATTGTTGATGTTTTTAATATGCTGAAATTGTGATTTTAATTATTTTTTTCGATTTCCGGATCGAGGCGCCCGCCTCGCCGCCTCGAGGAGGTCCGCCTCGCGCCTCAATGGCCGGCCGCCACGTATTTTTAAACATTGGGTAGGATATAAAATATCACAACAGTGACACTGCAGATGCTATCATAAATGTATCAGCTATAACAACAACATTATTGCATATACTAATAATCACCCATATCATAACCACCATTCTGGAAATGGTGGATGCCAGTATCATGTTTGTAATTTTTCGGTTGATTGAGCTGTTAGAATAAGGGTAAGCAGATTTCTACAAAAACATTTATGTAACGTTTGATATAAAGTTTGGTGAGCTTATAAGCTAACTTATATTCTCATTGTAATACTTATAAACTAGCTTATACTCTCAATCAATACTCTATACCAAATGTACTCTATATCAAACGTTTTGCACTGCACTTTACACTTATCCCACGTTAACTTTCCAATACGCGTTTTCTAACAATAGTGAGTCAAGGTCTTCTCTGGTCTTTAGAGGGAGGTTAGCTTAATTTGTATTTATGTGGGATTAGATCAATTTGATTAACTTCAGGAACTATTTTTTCTTTTTTCCTTTAAGCAAATATTGTGGAAATTAAAAACTTGTATCATTTTTCCAAAGATTGAAGTAGGTCTGTAGACTTGTCGAGTCAAGGTCTTTTTCACTTTTTGGGCAACATACATCTTTTTTCCTGAAAATTTGACAACTTAATTTGGGGGACAACCAACATAAGAGAAACAGAGTGCTTGCTTGCAATCATTAGTACCTTGGAATAACTTTTGATACTTCGAGTACTTATTTGAATATTATCTAGAAATTTAGTACCTGAGTGATAATTTCCCTGCTTGAAATTGTGGTAGCCAGGATCCCTGAGTTTTGGAAACCACAACCAAGGACATAGTATATGTACTATGTCCTTTATTGGGTTTCACAAATGAACAAGATGAATGTTTAGTACTTGGTCTGCGAGTTCTTTTCCTTCTTTATTTTAATTCGATGATTCAATATGTTTTTTTGAGTGGATGATATAAAATTATCCGTTTCAATCTTTCTGGTTAGAATTTTCTTACTATTTCCATGAAAACTGAAAAGAAATAATTTGATTGGTATGATTCATGGTTTCCTTTTAAATACATTAAAAAATAGCACAAAATTTGGAAAAAACCAAGGCTCCAGGTTTGATATAGGACAACTTAGTACTGAAAAGAATATGTAGTGAAGTTTGGTAGGTTACCTTAGATCATTCCGGGACAGGTCAAGAATTTGGAGTTTTGAAAGACCGCCAATTCCTGATGGAATGCTTCCATAGAGAAGATGGAGCCGACTGCATAAAGTTTCCAGGTTCGGAAAGCTAGAGAAGTTGAATTAGCTAAGCTTTCCAACTTCCATTGATTTTATCAAGCGCAGATAAGCTTATGCTGGCTTCCAGCTGAATTGTAAATGCTGCCAGTCAACTTATAAGTATCTAAATGATTGTCGGCCTTCGCAAGCTGTTGTTCCACCAGCCAGTGTTAAAGCTTCCCTTTCTAACTGTGTGAGTGATAATACAGATGATTTTACAAATGTATCAGTAACAACAGCAGCATGACATGTAATTGAAATATCGGCAAGGAACATATTTATTGGTTGATGACATATCAAAACGTTCGGAAGCGTAATTATCATAGCAAAAGATTGGTTCATTGACAATATTTGTTTAATAATCTGGACCAATCAAATAATCAATTTCTTAACTTTCAGATGCATATGAAAGGCTTTAAGCAGGACCAAAATCTTCTTTGCCATTATATTTGCGACAGCCTGGAACAAATTTCGTTTCAGGAATATGTCATCTTGTTTCTTCAATTCTCAACAATGAATTCTTGAATTTCTATTCCAGTATGTCGGGCAGCTCCTTGTACTCTCAGCAAAACTTCATCACCTACTTTCAATGAGGTAACGGGGATAGCTTTTTCCTGCCCTTCATTTCCTGTAGAAGATAGGTGGGCAAGACTTATAAAATGAGGAAAAATGGAATAAACCCAGACTTCCCGAAGCCAAAAATGACAATTAGAATAAACGGTAAACCTTTGAAGGGACTGATCAAGGCTACAGTTTCTGCATTCTGTAGGATGATGCTGTAAGGAGTTTGATAATCTGAATTGCACTGCACTAGCAGACGTATTCAGTTATATTTAAAGATTTATCCATTGAATGCAATGCCGGAAGGAATTAGAGATGAGCTCATTTATGTGACTAGCAAACAGAGAAATTGGAGGTGGCTCACATTGCAATGACACAGCCAAATGCACCTAACAGAGATTTCGATGCTATTATTGCAGATTGTTTTAGTGATCAATATTACTTGTATAGCTCAGCTACCAAATTGAGATAGTACAGTCTAATAACCAAATACACACCAAACTTGGCTCACCAAAATTATTTTAAGAGGATTATAAATCTTGTTTAGCATTGGATTCCAAGACACAAACCTTTGCCTCTACGAGGATAAGAGGTCTTGACTCTATCTTCACGCGGCCAACAATTGCTGTTCGCTGCATGCCTTTCTGATCAACCACAATCACCTCTTTGCCTGATTTCAACTCAGAAAGGTAGCAAGTTTTTCCTCGTGGAACATGTACATAAGCATGCACTGGCCCCTGCAAATTAACTTGAGTAATTGTGAACAAAATTTTGGATAAAAATAGCACAGAATAACAACCCAAAAGCTGCTCACGGAAACTACCATCATGTTTGTGTATAAATACATCATTTTTTCCTCCCTGAAAGAGATTCTTTATCAATCATACAGAAGAAAGTATTCCTATTTTCCCCCCTTGGACAAAAAGCTGGTTGTGTACAGTCATGTGCTTCCACTATCACAATACTATGGTTGTAAGTAGCACGTGATACTGGTAATTATGCAAAACTAACCGCATTAACTCGAAAAGGCCTGCTGGCAATGTAATTTGACTCCAAGCATTCTGAGTGAACGAGGAAAAGTCCCCTAGCAAAGGATCCAACCTATAAAACAGTACTCGTGCAATAAGAGTGGAGGCATCACATACAATCCGATTAAGAATAGACAACAAGAGCCACAGAATTTCAAAAGAGAGGCTAGAAGCGTACTAGGAGTCCTTCACCAGGTCTCATAAGGCTACAGAGATCCACACAAACTCGGTCACCCATTCCAACTACATCAACACGAGTTACAGTAGCTTTGGCCAAGCTCAAGAGATTGCTTACTTCATTTCTTCTGTCAAAATATTCCTGATAATTGTGAAAAAGATAAGGAGCAATGCCTCACTATTCAGGAAGTCAAGCCTGAGAACAAATTACCTTAAGCTCAAGAACAGCTTTGACATCCTCAACTTTCAGAACGACTCCACCCAGACCTTGCTCCAAGGCCTACATACACAAATGATTGATGAAATTAAGAATCTATGAGTTTGAAACACAAGTTCATTTTTTAGTATAAAGTATTAAGAGATACCTCAAGAAAAATTTGTGCTTCAGAGGGAGTCTTTGAGATGGCAAACACTGTTTTGTCACTGCTTTGAAATGCTGCAACAATATTTTCTGCAGGTATCACCTAACAAACACAAAAACAGCACCCAACCGAGCAGTACATTTGAATATTTTAAAGAGAACGTGCATCATATATTTCCAAGGGGCAAAATTTAAGAAGATAGTATGTTTGAAAGTGTGTAAGTAAGACGTGCTAAAACAACCACCGAATACTAAATCAAAAACTCTATATTCTTCAACAGAAGCCAATGGAGTAACATTGTAACTGAAAACAATTCGAGGAAGAAGAAATAACAGGTAAGATAAACACCACTAGATTTTAGTAAATAGATGGAATTTGGTTGGACTTGGACTGATTTATAGAAAACCTAACCCCAGTGCTGCAATATTCTCATCATAGACACTCCTCAGAACATCATCTAATATCATGATCTCAAGTCTCATGGTCTCAAAGTCAAGTCGATTCTGGACATGTTTACAACTGCTGTGCTTCCACAATTTTTTGAAATGACACATCAAACTTTTCACTTGACCGCTAGTGATTCCAATCCATAGCAAATCTCCCCAAACTACCCTGTATCCAGTATAAAACAAATAAGAAAATTGGCATACCTGCCAATCCAGCAAATCAATGACAATATTTTCTGCCTGCTCATCAGCTGGTTGCAGTTGCTGTAACACTTGTGGAGTTGAAACCTCAACAATGGAGCCAACCCTTCTATCCACACTATCAAAAACCTCATCCTCTTTAATGAACAGAGGATCTAACAACGCAATTGCTATAAAAGCACCCAAATTCCACATTAAAAAATTAAAAATAAAATCTTTTATCTGTTTTTGACTAATAAACACAAATTCCAAAGTGGGAATTCACTTAACTTGACCAATCTTTAGCAAGTTGTTGATTCTCAGACAAGAAAACAAAAGTGTTCCATCCTCTCTCAACTGCAGCAGTCATCACTTGCTTGTTCTCTGTCCATATCCACACCCTCTTCGATTTAGAATAAGATGAGTTAGAAACAGAACACATTGCCACAGAGCAACTGTTTTTGTTAACTCTACAAATGTCCCTTTTATCTGCAACATCAGTAACAAGAATCAGGGTTGCAAAGTTGATAATTTTACCGCGCATGGCATGTGGGCATTATTGTAAAAGAACACGCATGCTTTTTCAAATTGAAAGAACCTGTTTTGAAAGCGGAGAAAGGAAGCTGTTTGGATATTCCAAATGAAGAAGACAGCAAAGCCATGTTTTGATTTCTGCTACACTCGGTGGTGGAATTGGTGAAAGACTTGGATTTGGTCCTCTCTGATGGGCTTTTGTCAAATTTGGTCTAGACCAAAAATGGGTGCTAAGATGGGAGATGGTGGGTGTACTTAGCACAACTGTTGAATCAGTTCAGTGAGAAATAATTATTGCGGTACCCCGAGGAGTCCGGTAGTTAGGGTTGGATATATATACAATCTTCTATATTTAGTGATTGAATATATCTGATATGAGTATTGATATAGATAAAATTTTATAGGAACGGGAACTCATATATGGATATTGATATTTTCATATCATATCAGGCGTATTGACATCCCTAAGTTATTGTTTAATATCTAACCAAATTCAGGAAAGCGACATATGAAGAATAATTATTGAGCAAAACATAATACATATGACAATAATAAGTGCTTATTATTCCCTTGAATTAATAATAGCAAATAATACAAATGGAAGCACTTCAGTTTGTCATGAGCAAGGCTTGATATTGAGACATTATTGAGGACTAATAATGAGGAGCAGAAGTTGAAAACTTAAACACCATATGATGCTTGTAAGTCTCCCTTGGATTCAATATGGTTGAAGGGAAGTTTGGGTGATTCACAGAGTCAGGGAAGGCTTGAGTCTCAAGGCAAAGTGCCGCATGAGGTTGATACACAAAACCACCTTTTCCCTTTGTATCCTTTAGATAGTTGCTTGTGTAAAACTGCACACCAGGTTGATTTGTCGACAGCTTCATCACTATTCCGGATTTCTTATCATGTACAACTGCCACCTTCTTCATTTTATTTCCAGTGCCAGCTTCAAGCACATAGTTAATGTCATAGCCATGAGGAAGCTGGTTGATTCTGCTGCCAACAGTGTGCGGCTTTAGGAAATCGTAGGGAGTTCCTTTCACAGGGACAATTTTACCAGTGGGAATAAGTTGGCTATCCACAGGAGTGAAGTAAGAAGCAAAAATCTGGATTTCTTCAGACAGGATATCACCACTGTTGTGTCCACCTAGATTCCAGTATGTGTGTTGAGCTAGATTCACTGGAGTAGCTTTATTTAGAGCTTTAGCTTTCATTGTTACTCTCAACTGCTTGTATCCAACGAGAGTGTAGCCCACAGTGACATAGAGATCACCAGGAAATCCTGTAAGAGATTGCAGAAATATGAATTTTTACAGGAGTCATACACGAAGATGAAAACTACTGATAAAAAAAATTGGAAAAATATAATAGTGAAGAAATAACGTGGGAAATCTCGTATGCTGAGCCATCTTTTTTTTTTTTTAATAAGAGTGAAAAAACAATATACCAACCTTCTTCGCCATCAAAGCTACGATAGGCAAAGAGAATGTGAGGAGCATGGCCTTCATTCTGATACTTCTCGACTTTCCAAACAACATCACTGAAGCCTTTTTTGCCACCTAATATTCATATGAGGAATTCAATTAAGTGACTTTTAAAACAAAAATGGTCATTTTGCTAATGAGAAAATACATGTAAGAAGCAGATAGTAATGTACCATGAAGCATGTTTTTGCCTTCATTAGCAACTAGCTTATAATGAATTCCATCTAATGTAAATTGAGCTCCTCCGATTCTGTTAGCAACCCGTCCAACAGTTGCTCCAATATAAGATGAATCATTCTGCATAAAACCACCAAATTTTCTTTCTAAAATGTTGAAAAGATAGTAACTAAAAACTACTCGGATCTCCTTGTATGCTACAGAATCAAGAGCTAGTGCAATGTGCAAGAACAACAAAAGTTGTTCACATCTGATAGATGATGGATGATCCTTTTTCATCAAATGATTCCACAGCAGCCATGTTCTTAGTACCAATAAAGCCAGGAGATGTAAAAAACTTCATCTTCTATTGGATTTATGTGTATAATTTTTCCCAGAATAATATTTATTATGATCCACTGTAAATTTAACCAGGAAGCAACAGTTAGATGAACATTTCACTGAACTAGCCCACCGATGTAGACCATTTTGTTACAGTCCATGATGCAGTTTTTCCTTTATAGCTAGCTGTCCTTGAGTGTGTGATGGGTTTTTCCATATCAAGCGGCTTTCATAAATTATATTAAGAAAATATAGAGGTTATAATAATATATAATATATAATATATTGAATTAAGTAATGCAAAATTTCAAAGCTATTATTGGCATATCAAGTCAATGAGAAAATATGAAAAGGGAATCACAATCACAAAGTATGGCTCTAAGTTTCCTTTCCTTCAGGTATTTTTTTTTTATTGAGATCAATCTTTTTTTAAATAGCCAACTTGTTGGCCACATTTATTTCTTCAAGTAATTCAGTCACTAATTCCTAGTTTTTTTTTTTTTTTCAATTAAAAAATCACTAATCACGAAAATTAAGGACTTTAGCTAATATAATATGACCAATTATTACAAATTGGTAGACCTAAATGTTGTGCATTACATTATTGAAAGCCTTCTGGATCAAAAAAATTAGATTTCTTTTCTTTTCTTAGCTGTAATTGCTATCAGAATTGGCTTATATATAAAAGGAAAAAAAAACCAATGTCAAAAATTCAAACTCCAACTTTTACTAGTGTTGATTCTTCTACATCATGGTGTCATTAAAAGTGTACCAAACACCTTAACTGTTGTGCTCTCAAATTTAACTGAAGCACATCAGAGACAAACAAACCCAAATCAATCAAGTTGCTTTTCTTATCAACAGTGGGAAAAACAAAAGCAAAGACAGAACACTTTTTAGCTTTTAAAAAAAAGTTGATAAATCCAAAGCTCAGCTACAAGCTGATAGGATGATAGGATCTGTTTCTATATATGTGATATGGCAATCTCTTGCATACTTATGTGAGAGAGAGAAGAAAGAAAGAGAGCTGGCAATGCCTTTTTTTTTTTTTCCATTTCACAAGCAAATCAAAAGCAACCAACAAAAACAAAAAAAATCACCTTGTAGTCATTGACTGAATCATATCCAAGAGCAACATCAATCAGCTTTCCTGAAAAATCAAAAAAAAAAAAAAACATGAACCAAATGCACCAAAATAATAATAATAATAATAAACAGACATACCATGCTTGTCTGGGAGAATAACAGAAATAATAGTGGCACCCCAGTTAGTGAGCTTCACAGAGAAATTTCCCTTCTTGAGTTCAAAAACTCCAACTTCATCAGTAGCTACAGAGCCATGAACCACAAACCCAAAAGATAACACCACAAAAAGACACAACACCAGAGAACTCTTAACCATTTTTCTTACACAAAAAGTTGAAACCCACTTTGGTATCTTTACATCACATGGGTTGCTGGCAATAAACTTGTATATATAGTAAAAGAAAGACCTTTTTTAGTGCAAGAGTTAGCCCAATATTGATTGCATATGCGGCAATTTGGTCTTTTTTCAAGTGATTTTATTATATGCTCTTGGCCGATTGATTATTAGACTTGGTAAGGGCGGCACATTATTCCTATTTGTCCATTTCATGGACCCTCATGCCATTTTAATATAGGACCTTCATTTGATCTATGTACACAACTTGGTTAGATAATGAGAATATGTCAACTGGTCACATGGTCACACTTCCATTCATCTGACACAGCAGAGTTATTGGTCATGTTTATGATTATGGGATCACTTGACTTTTTCTTTTTTCCTTTAGATGCAAACCTCGAAACAGTTTATTAATATTAAGTATTGCATGTAATCAGCACGTATATGTTTTTTTTTTTTTTTTTTTTTAAATCATTGAAAATCCTGCCACCAAAATACTATTTTCAGGCTTAATCGAAACACATGTATCTACATACATGCACTTACAAAACGAGGTCTGTCTAATAATAATACTATTGATTTTTCGTTTAAAAGAAATTGTGTTGAATGACAAGATTCTCGTTATAAACAGAACATGTGGAAAGTCTTAGATTATGTTTGGATTGATGGAAAATGATGGTTTATAATGAAATATCATCCAATGGAATGGAATGTAACGGAATGGAGTGTAACGTATCATAATCTTATTTGGGAAAAAAAAATGAGAGATTGATAATATAATATTCCAAAATATTGTTTGGTAAATAAATAATAATGGAATAAAATGTAACTAAATGAGTTTTAAATACAATGGTGCCCTTTTAAATTTTAAAAATAAAAAAGATAAAAATTTTAATATTATTTTTTCAAGCGATTAATTTATCTTTACAAATAATATTATTTTTTATGTAATCCTAACCTCCGATTTGGACGACTCATTTTCAATAGCTCAATGTCCTTTTTTATAACACTCACTTTCATCACCTTCCATTCTAATTCAACCACTTCCATCAATCCAAATAATGAATTTTAAATATTTTAAATTATATTTTACTCAATTTCATCCCATTTTATCAATCCAAACATAGCTTAGTGTACACAATCTTTACCCGTTTTTTCAAAGAGAGATTACATGTAACAGAGAGAAAAAATTGGTGTCTTGTCACGGTACAGCAGGAAAGTTCAGAACTTTGCTGAAATAAACGAAGCAATCAGAATTAGAATTAGAGAGAGAGGAAAGACAACTTGTGAGAGATTACTGTTTTGAAGGACTAACCGACTAGAACAAATAATGAATGGCAACAAGAACTTAATATTCCTTGCCATAAATTTATTGAGTGTGTTGGAGCTTGATTTACTATTTTTTACAGAATCTGAAATTGTAGAGCATGAAGACCAAATTATTAACTGACTGTGGATAGTGCAACAAATCAGATAACAACATCCCGGTTTTGCTATGAAAGGCTTGATTATGAAACATCATCTACAGCTTGGTGGAAAACTTATACAGCATTTTATGCTTGTATTTCTTTCCAGGAGACACAATAGTAGAAGGAAAGTTGGGGTGATTTACTGAATCTGGGAAGGCTTGAGTCTCCAGACATAACGCCGCATGTTTCTTATACACAAAGCCGCCTTTCCCCCTCACGTCCTTAATAAGGCCACCGGTGTAGAATTGCACACCAGGTTGATTCGCCAACAGCTCCATCACTCTTCCTGACTTCTTATCATGTACTATTGCAACCTGCCTCAGTTTTTTCTTGGAATCACCATTATCAAGCGCATAATTAATGTCATAACCACCAGGAAGCTGGTCAATGCTACTACCAATGGCATGAGGCTTGAGGAAATCATAGGGAGTGTTTTTTACGGACTCTATTTTTCCGGTGGGAATTAGCTCGCTATCAACAGGTGTATAGTTGGAAGCAAAAATCTGGACTTCTTCAGAAAGGATATCGCCACTGTTATGCCCACCTAAGTTCCAGTAGGCGTGTTGAGCTAGATTTACTGGAGTAGCCTTGTTTCTAGCCTTGGCTTTCATTTTTACGCCTAGTTCCTTCTCTCTTGGGAGACTGTAAGTCACAGTGACATCAAGATCACCAGGGAATCCTGCAAAAGATTGCAGATATGTGAATACTCACAAGTCACCCACCCAGATGAAAACATATCGATTCAACCGCATACATATCATAATTTTAAATTACAAATAATGACTTCATAGTGCAAAAAAAATAAGAATCAAAATTAAATTACACTGACCTTGTTCACCATCAATGCTATGATAGGAAAAGACAATCTCAGGAGTAGGACCTTCATTCTTATAGGTCTTTACTTTCCAGATGACATCACTAAAGCCTTTGGGGCCACCTATAAGAAATCATGAAGGAAAGTCATAAGATATCCTTTAAATTTCAGAATAAGCATTTTTTTCCCCCTGTTTTGCCGGGTAAAATCTAGAAAATTCAAGTGAAAACAAGAATTGTACCATGAAGCATGTTTGTCTTTTCATTAGCAACTAGTTTATAGTGTGTTCCATCTAAAGTAAATTGAGCCCCTCCGATTCTGTTAGCAACACGTCCAACAATGGAACCGAAGTAAGTTGTATCATTCTGCACAAAATTCCAATTATGTAAAATGATAGAAAACTTGGTAATTAACAGCTATTAAGTTCTCCTTGTATACAAAATGGTCCCTTTTCATTAAAAATTCAAACAAAATGGTCTTAATCCCACACAACAGGAGCATAAGAAGAAAATTAATCCATTAAAGTATTAACTAGAAAAAAAGTGACAACAAATTTGAAATCTTCTTTTGGATTGAGGTGAGAAAGAGAAACTATACAAAGCAAAAGGTAAATCATGTGCTTTTAAGTCAATAATGCAAATTTCAAAGTAAAGTTTGACACTAAAAGTCTATAAGGAGAAAATTATTAGGAATTAGATACCATTCAAATAAAATAATAAGTGGATAAGCTCAAAAAGCTCAGGTCCCCAGCTGAGCATATCTATATACAAATGGACGCACAAGACAAATTACACAGCAAATCTTAGCTTAAA